>JAFIRS010001675.1:0-313574 GCA_018342105.1 Gonioctena quinquepunctata | reverse complement strand
TGGTAGGGAGGGTCTGTCGAATGTTAGGATATGGTTCGCAGTATCTTTCAGTTCTCCATTGATTTTAGTACGGATACGCCTAACCTCAGTTACACCTTGATCCTTCAAGTTTTCCGCTATTTCATCGGTTGAACTATTGAGTAGATCTCTGTGATAAATAACACCTTTTGCCAAGTTCATCGTTTTGTGAGCCGTAACTTCCACATTACTCTCTCCCATTTTCTGAATGTGCAGTAGCCTATTTGATTGTGCGGCTGATGCTGTTTCCACAAGTAGACCATCTTTAGTTTTTTTTAAGCTTTTTACTTCACCTATCAGACCATATAAGGTTTTCTCGATAACAAAAGGACTAGTTTTGGAGAAGTCTCCATCAGTTTTTTTCACGATCAGGAACCGGGGACTAACCACCTTCTCCTGAAACATGCCATCATCTTTGAGGGTAGATGTGGAAACCACTGGGGGATTTTTTGAATTTGAGTTTTTCATTTCGGTCCCACGAGTATTCAGGAAATAAAAGTCACCTGTGACAGAGCACTGGTTATCACAGGAAGGCTATCTACAACCGGAGGACGCCTGGTATCCGGAGGACATCGTTAGCAGTTCAGTAACGGTGAACTATTCATCTCCTCGACACGATGGGTTTACATCTTGAGATTCCGAGCTCGTACACCCCGGGAGCGCTACATCCGTACTTGAAATCACCTAGGACTCCAAGCTCCTGAGAGAAGAAAAGAGAGAAAAACCCCCGTACCCTCGGATACCCTAATAGTCACCAGGGGTTTGAAATAACAAGAGTTGGTCAAAGGAGACCAGTAGAATAGATCATAGGAGGAATATCACCCAAGACTAGTTGAAGAAGGATGTGTATTCAGCTAGGGTACCTCGGGGTTGCCATTCCCGTACTCACAAGCTGTGAGCCCCTGAGTTATTATTATTATTTTTTTTTTTTTTTTTTTTTTCTTATTTTGATAAGGCAGCATCAACTACTGGGGTTATTAGCTGCCCCTAATGTCTTGCTAGCCAAGACATTGGGTACATTTCTTTTCTTAATTATAACTTGTTACATTTTTTTTGTTAAACCAGCTCTATCGAGGAAGGTGAGTAAGTTATCTATGTCTCTTTTATCATTGGATAATATTTTTGAGATGTCTCCTTGGATTCCACTCAGGTGTTTGAGGTCCCTGTATTCTACGCAGTCTTCCAAGAGATGTTTAACCGTAAGTCTGACCTGGCAAGTTTGGCATTGTGGGGGACGTTCTCCGCTCAACATAAATGAAGATGTGAGGTTTGTGTGCCCTATTCTTAATCGGGTCAGCGCTACTTGATCTCTCCTTTTCATAGGGACTGGGTTCTTCCATATTCTTGTGGTTGTTTTATTTGCCTCAGTTTTTCATGTGAAACAACCCATTCGGCATCCCATCTATTGGAGACTATTTCTCTGAAGTGTTTTTTCAGGTCACTTACCAATATCGGGATATTTTCAATAATATCATCTTCAGTGGCATTGCGTGCTGTAATATCTGCTAAGACATTACCTTGAATATGTACATGCCCTGGAGTCCAAATTAGGATTGTTCTTTTCCCCATTTCGAGTAGGTGGTGGATTAAGGCAAGAATGTTCTGAACTAGTGCATTATCATTATAAGCGTCACTTATTGCTTCAATGGCACTGAGAGAGTCTGTACAGATGGTTGAGGTATGTTGTGGCATAAATTCTGTGTAGCGAATGGCTTGCCAAATGGCATAGAGTTCAGCTGTATATATACTTGCTGCAGCGTGGATTTTCCAGGAGTATGATTGTCCATTTGTATGAAATGCACTACCAGTGCCATTTGCTGTTTTTGATCCGTCAGTATAAATGTTCAGGGACATTGGATATTTGTTGATCAGTTGAAGGAATTCCTGTGATAGGTACCAGGATTTGTTTCAGATTTCTTGAATTTGGCACATTCTTGTGGATGGTGGGTAGGTTCAGTTTCCATGGAGGTATTTCACAGAACTGTGTTGAGTATACTATCGGAAGTTCTTCATTATATAGTTCTAGGAGTTCTTTCATCCTGATCTTGGCGGGTCGAGTAATTGTGGTCCGGCTCTCGTACAGGTCTAGTGATTCATTGGAATACATTATGTTATAGTTAGGGTGGTGAGGTTGTGCCCATATTGCAGCTCCATAACAGAGAGTTAGTTGTTGTATTCTGAGCGAAAGGCGAGGTATTCCAGAGAGACATTGTAAAGAAGGCAGTGGGCTTGTAGGAAATGCACCTAGACATAGTTTCAAAGCGTATGATTGGATGCGTTCAAGTATTTTTAGATGGGATTGCCGAGCGGATGAGTATACCACTAGCCCATAGTCGATTTTAGATAGAATCATAGATCTTTATAGCTGTAGTAGGACTTCTTTATCTGCGCCCCAGTTTATATTCGCCATACAGCGAATAACATTCATGGCTTTTTTGCATCTATTTCCTAGATATTCAATGTGTTGTTTCCAATACAGTTTACTATCAAATATTATTCCCAAAAATTTTGTCTGTGATTTACATTCAAGCAGCTGATTTTTCATGTACAAGCGGGGGTGATTGTGAGGATGTCTGAGTCTGCAAAAGTGCATGACGTTTGTTTTTGATACTGAGAACTTGAATCCTTTATTATCCGCTTCTTTCACTAAGGAATTTATTGCTTGCTGTAGGGTCCTTTGAATCAGATCCATATTGTCGCTGGAGAAAAATATTGTTATGTCGTCGACGTACATAATTCGGCCAACAGCTGGGTTCAGGTCCTTAAACAGGCTATTAATGGCAATTGCGAAAAGTGTGACGCTTAGTGTTGACCCTTGCGGGATGCCGTTATCTAGTACGTGTTCATCAGATAGGGTATTTCCCACTCTTACTTTGAATGATCGTTGGAATAGGAAGCTCTCAATGAATTTGGGTAGGTTTCCTTTCAATCCCCATTCTTGGAGTTGTTTAAGGATTCCGTATTTCCAAGTCATATCATATGCTTTCTCTAGATCGAAAAAAATTCCCACAAGGTGATTACGTTTCGCGAAGCTATTTTGAATAGCATTCTCTAATTGGATGAGTCCGTCTATAGTAGACCTATGCCGACGAAAACCCATCTGGAAGGATGATAGGAGTTCATTCCTCTCAAGATACCATACCAACCGGTAATTCACCATCTTCTCAAATACTTTGCTAATGCAGCTCGAGAGTGATATTGGTCGGTAATTCTCCGTATTTTTCGGGTCTTTGCCAGGTTTGGGGATAGGGACGATAGTTATATTTCTCCATTGCTCCGGGTAGATACCCTCTATCCATATATTGTTGTAGAGTTCGAGTAGAGTTTCTTTGGCAGATTGTGGGAGTGCATGTAACATTTCATAGGGTATGCTGTCTGGTCCAGGAGATGAATGATTGGTACTATCTAGCGCTTTCTCCATTTCAGAGAGTGTAAATGGGTCGTTATAAGTGAAATTACAATTTTCTGAGAAGTTATTATCGTTTTGTTCTTCATTTGCCTTTCGTTGTTGAAATTCTGCACTATAGTTTTCCGAGCTACTGTTTTTTCTGAACTGTTCAGCTAGTTTCCTTGCTACCTCTGATGGGTCTGTTATTTCTTCGTCGTTCACTAGGAGAACCGAAGATACTGATGAATATTGTTTTCCTGCTATACATTTGACTTTTTTCCATATTTCAGAGTATGGCGTTTGGGAAGTTATGCTTGCGACATAGTTTTCCCAAGAGCTTCTTTTACTCGAAAGAGTTATTCTTCTGGATTTGGCACGAGCTCTTTGAAGTTGATCATATTTATTTGTGTTGGTGTCTTCTGAATACATTGAGTAATTTTTTTTTCTCTTTAATTGCTTGTTCTAGCTCCGGGTTCCACCATGGCACACTTTTCCTTTTTCCGTTTCCATTGGCTTGAGGTATACTATTCGTAGCAGCATTTATAATTTCATTTGTGAAATATTCAACTGAGCTATTCACACTATCAGTCAACTCCAGGTTAGTCAGAGAGTCGTGGAACTGATTCCAGTTAGCTTTCTTGAGACACCATTTTCCTATTGGTGTCGGTTGGAGTATTTGGCTGGGCAGCTCTATTAGAATTGGAAAGTGATCCGAGTGATGTTCATCATTCATTACCTGCCAATTGAAGTTTGGAGCTAGTATAGGGGAGCATAGGCTCAGGTCTATTGCGGAGAATGATTGTGATCTCAGATTTATAAAAGTATCTTCTCCAGTATTCAGTATAACGAGATTGTATTCGTCAATTATTTCTTCTATGTTACGTCCTCTGGCATCTTTTTTGTTTGACCCCCATATTGGGTTATGGGAGTTGAAGTCACCCACAATTAGGAATGGAGTGGGCAGTTGTTCTACTATTTCTCTTATATTGTCAGTGTTCCAATTTGAGTCTGGAAGGTAAATATTGCAGATCGTGATTTTAGTAGGGAGAAAGCATTCGATTGCTATAGCTTGGAGCCGTGTGTTAAGGTTTATGAGCGTCGATGGAGAATTTTCATTTATAAAAATAGCTACACCTCCTCTTGCTCTTCTATCAGGGATAGTATCTCTTCTATAGCTGTTGAAGCCTCTAAGATTGAAAGTGTCGGATGGTTTGAAATGTGTTTCTTGGAGACACAACACACAACGGGGATTTCTTAGACATCAAAAGTTTAAGTTCAGGGTAATGCTGTATACAACCGTTACAGTTCCATTGGAGTATTGAGTTTGATATATTGAATAGATTGAGAGTATATATAAAAACGTGTGTATAAATGAAAATATGTAAAACTAGCATCACAGTTTTTCTGGCTCCTGAGGTGATGGCGTCTCAGGAGGCAGAAGGTTTTCCGCAGGAGTTTTGCGTGATTTTCCCTTAGGCCAGCCTTTTTTCTTTTTTCTGCTGGTCTGGCTGGATTGTGATTCCTCGCCCGAGGAATATGTTCGGATACGTTCAGTCATTTGTGATGAAGATTGGTTATTGGAATTCAAGAGAGATATCTGTGAGAAATGCGTTTGGGAGAGATTGAGGTTTTTCTGTAGGGCACTTACTAAAAGTGGAACTAGTTCTCTGATCAATACTTGCGTATCTATCATTGGAGAGTTTGTCGTTGGATTAGGACTACTAGTTGCTTGCGAGTATGAAATATTTGGTTTTGGAGTTCTTATGACTACTTTTTTCTTTGCTTCAGAGTAAGGCATATTATCTTTTATTTTGACTTCTTGGATGGCTACTTCTTGCTTATATACCGGACAATCTCTTGATTTTGCGGAGTGCGGGCCATTACAGTTTATACATATAATTGGCGTTTCACATGGTTCACCAGTGTGGAGAGGTTTTCCACAGACACAGATTTGTTCTTTTCTACATCTTATTGCAGCATGACCGAATAGTTGGCAGCGGAAACATCTTAGCGGTGCTGGAATATATGGACGGACTTTCAGAAGGTAAAATGCTACTTTTATTTCTTGTGGCAATTTCGGTGTGTTGAAAGTCAAAATGTGGCTATTCGTATCTGTTAGTACGCCTTCTTTCTTGGTTTTAATTCTCTTCACTTCAATAATACCATGAGTTTTCAATTCTTCCAAAATTTCTTCCTCGCTACAATTTAATAGATCTCTACATGTTATTACTCCACGTGATTGGTTGAGTTTTGAATGAGGTGTTACTTCAACTTCTCGATCTAAAATCATTTTCAACTTACTAATTTCTCTGGATTGAGCCGCAGTATTGGTCTCAATCAAAAGGCCATCTCTAATTTTCTTCAAACTCTTCACTTGACCGACTTTTCCATAAATAAACTTATTCAAAAGGAAGGGATTCATTTTTGCGAAATCACCTTCTTTACCCTTCACGATCAGGAACCGAGGCGCTGGCATCGTCTCCTGATTCGCGTTTTTTCTACCACTCATTTGGGATAGTGGTGGTCCCATTAATGTTTTAATTTCAGAATTTTCCATCTGATTTCCACGAGTAGGGCAGAAAAGAGGTCGACCGCAGCAGTGCTCCCATGCTACAGCAAAGCTTGTTACTTCGGGAGGTCGCTAGGTATCCCGAAGGCACCGTTATCGACCACGTCCGTGTGGCCATGCATTCATCAGCACGGTTACTCACACCTTGATTTCCGACTTTTTTACAGCTGGTATGTTCCATCTACATAGAAAGAACAGTGAAATAGGCCCTCGTACCCTCGGATACCCTAATAGCCACCGAGGGCCTGAAGAAACAAGAATTGGTCAAGGGAGACTGATAGGAGAGATCAAAGGAGAGGATATTACCTAAGATTAGTAGAAGACTAGAAGAAGGTTAGATATCCAGCTAGGGTACCTCGGGGTTGCCATTCCCGTATTATTATTATTATTATTATTATTATTATTATTATTATCGTTTTAAAAACTACCAGTCAGGCCCTTACTTCCGAAGCTCCGACCCATTCGGAAGGGCGCGCTGGTTACATAAACCAATGACCTCTCCCCACACCCGTGAGGTGAGAGATCATTGGGTCTGAGAGATCATTGGGTCTTATTATTATTATTATTATTTTTCGTTCTAAACACTTCCAGTCAGGCCCTAACTTCCGAAGCTCCGACCCATTCGGAAGGGCGTGCTGGTTACATAAACCAATGACCTCTCCCCACATCCGTGAGGTGAGAGATCATTGGGTCCGAGAATCATGTGCCCTGAGCAGACGTAACGATCCGAGAATGACTGCCTTCTGCATGCGGCCGGCTAGAGATTTTGCCGATTTACGGCATGCCGGTATAATTTCCAGGTTTGAGAGTAGCGTTGGCATCATTCCACCAAGGGCCCCTATTATCAGAACCACTATCTTCACAGAATGGTCTGGATAGAGTCTGCGGAGCTCGAAGAGTAAATCTCGATACTTCGTCCGTTTCTCATCCTCTTTTCGTATGATATTCGTCTCGCCCGGAGCCGAAAACTCTATAACGTATATCGTTTTCTGCTCGCGGTCGAAGAGGACTACGTCAGGCTTGTTGGCTTGTATTTGCCTGAGGGTGGGGAATGAGTAGTTCAATAAATTCGGCACTTCTCATTCTCCACAACGGACTCAATATCCCCCGGAGCGTATGGCAGCACTGGTGTCTCATCAATACCGTACGAGTGTCGTAGATGGTAATACAGCACTCGTAACGCCGCGTTATGACGATGGATATAGGCTGAGACCGCATATGCTGTACATGCTGACAGCAAGTGCATGATGGTCTCAGGCGCTCCACGGCAGGCCCTGCATCTCGTGTCAGGGACCTCTATACCCATCACGCGGCTTCGATACACGAGAGTGTTGAAGACACCATCCTGGCAAGCCATGATGAATCCCTCAGTCTCCGACTTGAGTCCACCTGACCTAAGGAAAGCAAAGGTCAGACTTTCGGATAAGCCGTGGTCTTCAATATGTTTGAAGAAAATTCCATGCATCGGCTTATCCTTGTGGAGCTGCAGATGTACAGTATTCTCTGCAGCTTTTATGGTGACTCTCCGTCGAGCGGGCTCCAACTCGGTGATAGAGTCTTGGATATCCCGCTCGGTGTCGAATACAAGACCAAGTTCATCGGCTGCACGGACTGCTGCCTTAAAAAGAAACGCTCCTTTCCCTGTGATCTCATGGTCTTTGACCATGCAGAGAAGGGGATCCAAGCTCCTGATGACTTTACAGGCTCCATCCAGCACCATCCTGTTGTGTAGACACTCCAAACTCAGAAGTCCACGGCCTCCCTGTTTTCGGGGGAGGTACAACCGTGGAACGGACGATTTCGGATGCAAACTACGATGTAGGTGCATCATTTTGCGAGTCTTCACGTCGATTCCGCGCAGCTCCTCCAGGGTCCACTTCACTACCCCAAAGGAGTAGATCAGTATCGGAACGGCAAGCATGTTGGTGGCAGAAACTTTGTTCATGCCCGACAGTTCTGATGACCAGATCTGCCGGAGTTTCTGCTGATACTTGCCGCGGAGAGCGTTTTTAACCGCCACTACCTCTTGGGTGCAACGTTGTTGCACTCCTAGGTAGGTATACGCCTCTCCGGCATCCAGATGGCGGAGGATACTTCCATCTACCAGCTGCGCGTCCTCTCCATAATCCTCGCATCGTCCTCTTCTGAGATGAACCAGTGCACATTTATCCATCCCGAATTCCATACCGATAGGTATACGCCTCTCCGGCATCCATCTTGCGTATAAAATAAATGGGTGACCTTATGCCTTCGGTCTCCGGGGGCACCACAGTTGTAACCACGGGTTTTTCTGAGCGCAACGGATAATATTATTATTATTATTATTATTATTATTATTATTATTATTATTATTATTATTATTTTCGTTTTTAAACACTACCAGTCAGGCCCTTACTTCCGAAGCTCCGACCCATTCGGAAGGGCGCGCTGGTTACATAAACCAATGACCTCTCCCCACACCCGTGAGGTGAGAGATCATTGGGTCCGAGAATCATGTGTCCTGAGCAAACGTAACGATCCGAGAATGACTGCCTTCTGCATGCGGCCGGCTAGAGATTCTGCCGATTTACGGCATGCCGGTATAATTTCCAGGTTTGAGAGTAGCGTAGGCATCATTCCACCAAGGGCCCCTATAATCAGAACCACTATCTTTACAGAATGGTCTGGATAGAGTCTGCGGAGCTCGAAGAGTAGATCTCGATACTTCGTCCGTTTCTCGTCCTCTTTTCGCACGATATTCGTCTCGCCCGGAGCCGAAAACTCTATGACGTATATCGTTTTCTGCTCGCGGTCGAAGAGGACTACATCAGGCTTGTTGGCTTGTATTTGCCTGAGGGTGGGGAATGAGTAGTTCCAATAAATTCGGCACTTCTCATTCTCCACAACGGACTCAATATCCCCCGGAGCGTAGGGCAGCACCGGTGTCTCATCAATACCGTACGAGTGTCGTAAATGATAATACAGCACTCGTAACGCCGCGTTATGACGATGGATATAGGCTGAGACCGCATATACTGTACATGCTGACAGCAAGTGCATGATGGTCTCAGGCGCTCCACGGCAGGCCCTGCATCTTGTGTCAGGGACCTCTATACCCATCACGCGGCTTCGGTAGACGAGAGTGTTGAAAACACCGTCCTGGCAAGCCATGATGAATCCCTCAGTCTCCGACTTGAGTCCACCTGACCTAAGGAATGCAAAGGTCAGCCTTATTATTATTATTATTATTATTATTATTGTTATTATTATTATTATTATTATTATTATTATTATTATTATTATTATTATTATTATTATTATTATTATTATTATATTACACCTATAACTATATTCACAACGCTGCCAACAGGGCAGCTCAGCAGTTAGGTCTACATCTTGTACTACTGTACTGTATCAATATACTCAAGATAGAATTTTTTTAATTTCTAAAATGGTTTTCAACCACTAACCCCTGATATCCAACAAACATTGTTCGATGTGATCCAATCCCAAACAAGTCGAAGTTGAATAACATTCAAACAAAATGAATATGATAAACATATGAGCGTGCTAACCCTGATCAGGTGAATATGGGTAAATCAGCTTTGGAGGGCATATTCCTGACAATATTATATTGGTATGTGTTGAGTAATGAAACATTAATCATGTTAAATATAGTTTCTTAGCTTTGAAAGGTCAACACTACATTCCGTCATATTTGTCAATCGATTCTTGAGTTCTCGTGTATAGCTATAACTCCATCTTTGTCCCCACTCAACATCGATATGGAAGCTCTACCATTCCCATCGACCTCCACAATTTTTCCACTACAGCTGCCATGAACTAATTCTCCGGATATGATGTCGCAGTACTTTCCAGATGGTAAGCAAGTCTGCAGGTTCTGTTTCAGGTCGCCCCAGTTGGTAAATGCAACGAATCCTTTATTACCCCTACAAAAAGCAATCTGTTGGTCTCCGTTGGACCACCAGTTTGTGACAGGTGCGTCTTTCACGATATTCCTAAAGGATACCATGTTGGATATCTGACGCCATCTATGCTCACATATGTATCCGTTGCCACAAGTTTCGTCTGAATTGATTTTTGGTGAAATCAGGTTGTGGTTGGAATCTTGGGGTGGACCTGAAATTTTTTTGAATATCATAAAAAATTTATTGTGAGAGAGAATGTTGGAAAAAGCATCTTGATCGGTAAGTAAGATTCGGATCCTGGGCCATAATAGTTTGAATGACAATGTGATGTGAATAAATCTAATAACTTTATATATATATATATATATATATATATATATATATATATATATATATATATATATATATATATATATATATATATATATATATATATATATATATATATATATATATATATATATAT
This sequence comes from Gonioctena quinquepunctata, assembly GCA_018342105.1. Classification (NCBI taxonomy): domain Eukaryota; kingdom Metazoa; phylum Arthropoda; class Insecta; order Coleoptera; family Chrysomelidae; genus Gonioctena; species Gonioctena quinquepunctata. Next base: position 303,225 of record JAFIRS010001675.1, on the reverse strand, counting down.
ATATATATATATATATATATATATATATATATATATATATATATATATAAATCCAGTCGCATTAGGGTTGCAGTCAAATATTATTATTTTATCAGGCCAGAGACATAATATATATATCATATATATATATATATATATATATATATATATATATATATATGTATATATATATATTATAGTTGGAGCCTTGAAAATTGGTATTTGAGGTCTTTGTTACAATTAAAGAAATACGTGTTTCAGTAGTTTTAGAAAGTCCGTCTCTCAAGAGGTAAGTGAATTTGTAATAGTCGTCAGAAAAATTACTAAGTTCAATGCCGACGAATTCGCTGGTACCAGCTAGTTATAGTTAATAGTTGAAGTAAGGTGGGCAAGTCAGTATTTTGAAAGTATTCCAAATTAATTTAAAAATAAAAACTTTTTAACAAAAAATTAAACCGACGAAAAAAGAAACTGAAAAGCAAAAAATAAAATGAATCTTTTTAGTTTTAATAACTAAGCTACTAAACTAATGTAGGTAACTCATTTTGAGTCGGCGCCAAACAAACAATCAACGAAGATAATTAAATTACATTAAAAACATTATGAAAAAAATAACATAAAAATGCAACGTGAAATCTCCAGCGATAAACAATAACATCCCAAAAATACGCTCTCCAAACGACCACTCGCAACGACATGTGCCCTCACGTGTGTGCCCGTTCGGATAGCTGTCTCGCTGATATCGACTCCGACAACGCTCGGCAATATCCGGCAAAGGTTGCGCCGCCACCGCGCCATCATTTTATTCTTTACGTGATAAATTTGCTTATTCGTTTGTTAGGCGCAGACCCAAAATCAGTTACTTACATTAGTTTAGGAACTTAGTTATTAAGACTAAAAATATTTATTTTATGTTTTGCTTTTCAGTTGCTTTTTTCGTGGGTTTAATGTTTTGTTGAAAAGTTTTCAACTAGAAGCAAAAGTGTTGATTACCATGATATGAATTCGGAATTGTTCGAAGAAAAGTGGATGGCCGAACAATTTTTACCGAGACTTCAGAAACCATTATTGATTATCATGGATAAAACAAGGTATCATTCAAAATTTCTCGAAAAAATTCCAAATTTCCAGGCGAACAAGGTTGAAATCATATAATGACCGCAAACTAAAAATAGACGCATTCCTCAGCGCGCCTTTGAATGTGAACTGTTAGAGATTCTGCAGAAATTTAAGTCTAAAAAAATTGCATATGCGACTGATGAATTAATTTATAAAATGGGTCATACCGTTCTACGACTACCACCATACCACTGCCAGTCTAATGCCATTGAACTAATATAAATGCAAAACATTTTATAACAAGAACATAGGACAAAAGGGCTACAGTTACGAGGCTGTGTTGAATACATGGAAAGAAGCGTTGAAGTTATAACGAAAAATTGGGCAAATTGTATTAAACACACTGAGAATCTTATTAGTACAAACTGGGAACAAGAGAAAATGTTGGATTGTAAAATAATATCCATTATAATTATTCTAAATGAAGATTCATCATCCGAAGAAGATCATTATTCTTCAGACGCAGAACACTGAGAAATTATTTGATGACTGTTACAATATGTAGCTGATTAAGCTATAATATAATTTCTTTTTCATACGACTGCCTCAGAAAATGAGGTTTTGCGCACAGAAAACTCGCTCCGAAAGCGGTACTTTGCACACGCCGTGTGCAAAACTCTTTGCGCACGGATATGTCATCTTTGACGCATATCTCGTTCACTGTGATTCTTTTTTGTTCTCTCCTAACAACGTCAAAATTTTGCAATGTTTCAAGTTTCAATGTTCTATAGCCACCGTCACGGCTCTATTGTTTTGTTGATTGGATACTTCAAAAAATTGTTATTTCAAAAGTTTCCGAAAATTTCGCAAAGAGCAAGCCTCATAAGTTCCGAACTACTGCCAACAAAATCAAGAAGCAGAGTTGAAACGATTTATGGAATGGAGATTGGCCAATAATGTCGAAATCTTCTCGGAAAATGCAGTGATGGTATATTTTGAAGAACTTTAAAAAAAATATAAATCCTCGACATTGTGGACGTCTCACTCGATGCTCAAATCTACATTAAGTGAAGATCACAACATAGATCTTGGGAACTATAGAAAGTTGCAAGCGGTAATCAAACGAAAATCCGAAAACTACGTTCCAAAGAAATCCCGAATCCTCACAGAATACGATTTTTGCCAGTTTTTGACGACAAATATTCACTTATCAAGGCGGTAGTGGCACTTGGACACTCTCTGGAGCATGTCGAAGAGAGGAATTATGTTATCTCAGAATAAAAGACACGGAAGATTTTGGCAGTGCTATGCTGATCAAACTGAAGAATACAAAAACGTATTCCGAAGTCCTTTACAGTTTCAGGAAACCGTTACACCGTCCTGAAAAAGTACTGTGCTCTCCCGCCCTCCCAGTCTATCAAAACGGAAACTGTACAAGCCAAAACATTGGCATCAACGGAATTGGCAACATTGCTAGAGAAATTGCCAAGTTTTTGATGTTAGAGAATCCAGAATCTTACACGGAACACTATTTTTGGCGTTCATCGGCCACAATGTTAGTGAATTCTGGCTCATATCTGCTAGCCCTCAAACAACGTGGAGGGTGGAAATTCAGTACAGTTGCAGAGGGCCATGTTGATGACTATTTGAGAAATAAAATATAAATTTCAGAAAAGATAGAGTCGTCAGTGTCTTCTGCTCTCATGGAAAACGACGACTATGCTTTGGAGAACTGTACTGATAACGCGATACCTAAAATATTCTCCATTACAGAGAAAGTGGTGCAGTATAGTACTGCTCTTCCTGGCGTAATTTTGAAAGAATGCTCCAATGTTACCATAAATATTAAATACTAGTTTTTTCAAATAGTCTTAGCAGTTTTCTCAATTAAAACGATTTTTACAAAGAAAAATAAGATTTATGTGGTTTCTAATTGCAGTCGTATAAAAACTATCGTGAAAATCTCGTTTGAAAACCTCTTTGCACACTCGCTCGACTTGTAGACCTCGCCTTCGGCTCAGTCCACCAATTTGTCTTGCTCGTGTGCAAAGAGTCGTTTTCAAACCTTGTTGTTTAATATACTATTTCAATACAGTTATCTGAGTTTAATAACACTATTTTCCAATGCCGATTTACTTCTCTTAACGAATTATATTAATTCTATCATACTCAGTTCCCACATTAGTTTAACGGGTTATTAAATTCTCCTTTTGATATTATTATCTTCACAATTCCAAATTCGACCCTGGCAATTTACATTTGGAGAGAATTAAGTACGGACATACCTGCACTACACTTATCTTTTCCCCGCACATGCATTCTCAAAGCATTCCCTAATTTAGGCTGGCCCCACAGCTGTCATTTTATTACCAAAAGGAGATACAGTTGAAATGAAATAAATATATACATCTCGTCTCACCAATGATTCATTGCCTACTTCACCATCCGAAAACGCCTGCACTTCACATGTTTCAGTGTTTTCAGATAGTCAACCCCTAAAGAGGGGAAATGTTTGTGAACATTTTTATAGGGGTTCCGTTAGTTTTTAATTTAGGTTCATGAAAATTGGTGTTTTGTCTCTTTGTTACAAATGAATGAATCCTGTTTAACCTTATTTGAAAATTATGTCCTCAAAGGGGTGAAAAGGAGTTAGTGAATTTGTAGTAGTCGTCACAAAGCATTACTTCAGCTGTCAAATCGATTATGCTCGATTATGCCACATGCCACCCAAACGAAATAAAAATATAACGGGATAACATTTGATTCAATTAAGTTGTTTCTATATAGGAATAGATATTGCCTTTAGGTATATTTGTGTGTTATTCATGTAGTATATGTAAATTGATCAGAGTATGAGCGTATGATGTCACACAATCAATATTTGTGCTTAATGTATTTTTCTAGCCTCACTCGATATTGAATCGTATTGTTAGATATTTGTTTATAGAAGTAGGAGTCTTTAAATAAGCATTATATCAACCTTGATCCCGATAGCTGAAATCGTAGCTTGACATAACTTTTGGAATACCATATGGGTGAGCCAACATGAAGGCATTAGCCATTTTATATTTCTTTGAATTCTTATATATCAACTGATCATGATCTCTTTGGGTATCATGGTTATCTACAAAAACTATAGATTGTCCATTATTCAAGAAGTTCCATCCAGGTCCCCAGCTATTGAGATATGCCAGTTTATCATTTCCTTTGAATACATTTGTGATAGATTTCTGATGCCTAAATTCTGTTACGGCTCCCAAGTCAATATATTCGTGTATACTGATTCCTTTATTTCCTAGAACACATATAGTATGAATATCCATGTTCAAAGTGAAAATAATATTTTTCAATTTTTATATTTAATGAAATGTAAATTTAAAAAAAGCATTAAATGAAATTAAATTTAAAAAAAGATATCTGCGAAAGATATTTGAAGATCTTTTCAATTCAGGGGCATATGATGCAATTCATTTTTGATATGTGCGTGCGCCTTTACAATATCCTATTCCTGTTTGTGTATAACCCATTTTTTGAAGTTGAAGAAGTGCTCAATAGTAGAACTCACCACCATGATAAATCACTTCTTGATATACAAATGGCTTTTTTCTTGGGGAAAATCCGTAATCTGTGTTCAGATATTTTAAATCGCCAATAATGTTCCTCAATTCGCTAGGCCACATATGTTTAGCTGCATCGATTCTAAATCCGGCGACTCCAAGATCGATAAGGTGATTCATATATTCTACAACTTTCTGTCGTACGTGGAGTTTTCCCTAAAAAACATCAAAATTTTTATAAAAAGAAAATAAAATACATGTGTATACACGATGTATCGAAATCTTTGAAAATGATTTTCACCCACTTTCAGACATCCAAATTTGAGATTTTGTACACGTATTGAAAATCAATGACAATACAATAATTTCAAAGCTATGCCCTAGTATTCTCTCCAGAGAAAAATAATATACATTATTCTTTCTTTGTATAGCAATATCATACTTATATAGTTTACTCAGATCAAGACTAAACTCGGCAGTTCCCACAAAGTTTCCTCGTTATGGGAGTATCCAGTTCACTTCTAAATCTTCAAGTGAGTAGATATTTCAGATTTTTCTGTGATATAGTATTGTTTATACATATACAACCATAACACATGCAAATGCAGACCTAGATATTGAAAAATAACAAAATAAAATAATTAATAAAAAACCTTTTTTATTCAAATGCACTGAAGAGTAAAAAATGGTTGGTTTGGATGTGTGACGTAGGTTATTCCGTGAGTTATATATTGTGAATATAAACATGACAGTACTAATCGAAATTCAATATGGGGATAACTAGACGCCATAATGTGAAAAATGGCGAAACCAGACGCCATATGTGACAAAATTCAATATCGACGACCAGATCCATATTGTGAATAAAAACATGTCAGTAATAATCAAAATTCAATATGGCGACAACCTGACGCCATATTGTGACAAAATTCAATATGGCGACAACCAGTCGCCATATTGTGAAAAAGTAATACATCAGTAATTAGTTCATTTGCTCGTTAGTTGGTTTATTTTGGTTTCAGTTACTATTTCATTTTCGTTATATTTTTAATACACTATCACTTAAATATTTTGTTAGAAACTTAATTAAGTACAGTCAAACTCAGCTATAACGAACGGCTCAATGACTAGAAATGGTTCGTTATGAGTATGTTTGCTATGAAGAAAATATGTAGTACATGCATCCTGGTATTTTTTTTTTTTTTTCGCGTAAATTGACGACACTATTAATTTTTTGAGATCATAATCCCGACAAATTTGTACATTTGCGCACCCACTGTCAAATATTCTAATAATTTCCAGTTCAAGCGACAATGTAATAGCCTTCCTGCATGCTTTTGTAGTAGGGATATTGGCACAATGCAGTTGAACACGTACTAACACTACGCCATGTATCTAACAAAACAGAGAAATAGGAGGATCCCAGCGGTCGCCTGCGGTCGTAAAATTTCGCAAATTATCGTCACTTGATTGAACAATCTTTCCTCGGTAGTTCGTTATAACTGAGTTTGACTGTATCGTGTTAGTGACTGAAATTATCCATCTGCTTTGTTGTTGTAGTATATTTGTTATTAGTGGAATCGTTCATGTACTTTGCTAGTGTATGATTCAGTACAGATTGTATCTATTAGTTACGAGCTCGAAAACGTCGTCGATCATGTGCAAATCTTTCTCGTAAAACCAAAAAAGCTCTACAAGAAAGTTCACGTCGCGAAATTCAATCTCCGGCATCGCGACAGGCACGATTACAACAAGTTAGAGATCAAATTTGTCTTAGTTATAATAGCCAATCACCCACAAATCCCAACTAAAAAGTGTAAAATAAAAAAGTGGAATTCAAATAATGACTTTAGATTATTACCGTCTTATAATCCCAACTAAAACGTGTAAAAAAAACTGAATTTATAAAGTTAAAGAACCCGACTGCGTAAAAAGTGTACTTTGAGAAAGATGTAAACAAGATGACCACAAAATATGGTCAGAAAATTATGTTCTAAGAGGTTAACTATTGGACTCAATACTGTAAACAATCTCTCGAATAATAATATATCTAAATTGTTAAATTATAGAAGATGCCTCCGACTGCGTGAGATTGTTTATAGTATTGAGTTTAATAGTTAACCTCTTAAAATATAATTTTCTAACAATATTTTCTGGTCATCTTGTTTCCATCTTTTTTAAAGTACACTTTTACGCAGTCGGGTTTCTTGATTTTTTTATTTGTTATAAAGTATTTTTGAATGATTCCTAAATTTTTGAGGTGGCACTCATACAATCTTCCCCAACCTGATATGCCATATTGTATTTGGGATTCTACTAGAGAGTGGTAGATTATTTTGAGCTCTCTAGTATCAAGGTTATGTCTCAACTGTTTTAAGGTGTACAGAATTGATCTTAGTTTTTCACAACTTTGTTTACGTGTCTCGCTATTTCAAGTGCTTATCTAGTTCTATTCCGAGGTAAGTAATGTGATCTACAATTTCCACCAAATGGCCATCATCAGGTATTGTTAGATTCTGTATATTGGGTGAATTATTTCTATCACAAGGTCGAAGAAAGATTCATTTCACTTAACCACTTTCTATTTTTTTCATGATCATCTTCGGCTTGAGATTTTCACAAGTTTCGGTAGAACAGACGATAACGGTGTTATCGGCAAAAGACAATATACTAGCATTCAAGTTAAGTTTCAATAGGGCATTGATGTATATGAGGAATAGTACCGGACCAAGTTGTGTTCCTTGGGGGACACCAGTCATTACTTCTAGGGTATCGCTCTTTGCTTCATAAATTTTCACGAATTGGTATGTTTTTGTGAGATAAGATTGTACGATCAATAAGAATTTTGTGGTTGACATTATCGACGGCCTTGGCTAGGTCTAAAAATATTTCGCTAGAACATTTCCCCTCATCTAGACATTTATAGATACTCTTTGATAAATGCACTATTGCATACTCTGTTGACATTTCAGGTCTGAGGCCAAATTGGTTTTTCGATAGTTTTTTTCCGGAAAATCGATAATTCTACTATTTTTGCTATTGTATTTATCGATGATATTGGCCTATAATTCAATATATATCTCTAATCCCGTTTTTCGTACAGAGGTTTTATCATTGCTGTTTTGAATATATCAGGAAAAATCCCATTTTCTAACATCTTATTGAGATATGGTGATCGCGCTGGCTGGTCTCGTCACATCCACCAAAATTTAGTAAAAACTTCAATCGTAGTCTTTTAATTTCTTGTAGCAATATGGACTAAGAAGTTGAGAATAAAATTATAGTTTAAACAACTAAAAAAACACGATTATAAAGTAATAGGGACTAGAAAAGTAAAAATACGGAACTGAAAAGTAAAAAATAAAATAAACCTTCCTACTCTCAATAACTGAGCTCCTAAACTAATGTAAGTAACTAATTTTGAGTCGGCGCCAAACAAACAAGCAAATGAATTAGGTAAGGCGTAAAATGATGGCATCGAGTTGCACGGTGACATTCTGATAATTTTTTTGAAGTAATTTAATGATCTTCGTTGATTGTTCGTTTGGTGCCGACCCAAAATTAGTTACTTACATTAGTTTAGGAGCTTAGTTATTGAGACTGAGAAGGTTTATTTTATTTTCTACTTTTCAGTTCCGTATTTCGTCGGTTTAATTTTTTGTTAAAAAGTTTTTATTTTTCAATTTTTTGTGCCTGAAATATACTAATTAATAATATGATTATCTACTTTTACTATTTGTTGTAATATAAATTATTTTTGTGGTTCTGGTTAGTTTATTTCATTACTTTGTATATAATTCCATCCTCTCATAGAATATAATGATTGTGACGGATGTAGGAGAATAAAAATAATGTCAGTAGCGATCTGCCATTGTCAACTACATATGTGTGCCAATGTTCACAAGTAAAAAATCAATTATTCCCTATTTTTCTACCCGTAAAGGGGTATAATTCCATTCGAAATCCAGATATGATCAACTATGAGGTATACCCTATCTAATAAAAAAGAATCATCCAAATCGAAGAACCCAGTACAAAGTTATGCCTGATAGAATCGGTTAACTGACCAGAATTCAGAGGGTGAGTGATCAATATCCTTCATTTTGCTACCGTTGGGGGTATATTGCATCTTTTATATTCGAATGGGACCAACTTCGTAGTACAATCTATCCCCTGAAAATGAATTATCGGAATCGGACGTCTCAGTGAAAAGTTATGCGTAGTCATACATAAAAAAAATACGCGTCGACTAGAGAAGTTCCTCCTTTTTGGTTTCGTCGGTTAAAAATAATAAGAATAAAGTCATTGGCCAAAAAATTTCCTCTTGTTTAAAAACAGGCGCGCGAGCACTTACTTTTCATAAGACATTAAGATAACTGAAATCAAGCACCTCACGCTTTTTTACATTAAAGGAAATATTTTGGTCGTGTTTTCTAGGTTTTTTAAAATATAATTGTTTCTTAGTCATATACACTTTACGGAGTTAAAACCTTTTTACTCAATTTCGGCAAACGAAAATTCAGAAACCCAATAAGTACACAATATATAAAAATGGAAAATATGGAAGAAAATAAATGTTGTTCAATGTTCAAAAGGTTTACAGAATACCACAAACAAGGAAGAAATGGAGTTAGTTTAAGTGAGATACACTGCACGTCATCATCAACGGAACATTTCCGAGTATTATATAGCAAAAAGATTTGATGCGCGACACTTCTTTTTAGACTCAGCCATTTCAATTTCAGAAATGAATAACTGCCCGCAAAGATGCAAAAATGGCAAATCCCCAGGACGCGACCGAGTTAATTGCGAATTTTTAAAACATATTTCCCAAAACTGGCTGCTTTACCTATGTGCTTTATACAATGAGGTACTAAAAAGTGAGTCCATTTTTCTAGACTGGCCTGAGACGGTAATGACAATGCTACACAAAAAATGGGCTGAAGACTACCCAGGCAATTACCGCGGAATTGCTCTATTGAATACCCCCGCTAGACTGTTTACCCTCATTTTAATGGAAAGACTTTCCTATTGGTGCGATTCTAACGTAATCCCACCCGAGTGTCAATCCGGGTTCAGATCAGGTAGGGGTTGTATCAATAATGCTTTCATTCTGAACTCTGTGCTGCAAATCCACCTAAAACTGAAGAGCAGAAAAATATACACTGCTTTCGTAGATTTCAAACGTGCCTTCTACTCGGTTCGCCACAGACTTCTCTGGTTTGAATTCTTGAACTTAGGAATTAGCTCAAAGCTCATCCGCATTATTCAAAACCTGTACGACAGAGCAACAATGTGCATCAACGCCAATAACGAGTAGAACAAACTATACGATATCACTGAAGGAGTTCTCCAGAGTGAGTCCCTAAGCCCTCTGCTTTTATCACTTTGTATCTCCGACATCAATGAGGTTTTTGTTTCCCAATGTGCTACAGAGGTCAGCATAACGTGATGCTACTATTGTACGCTGTCGACCTAATTATCCTCAGTGACTCACAATCCGACCTATCAAAAAAGCTAAAGATCCTTGAATTATACTCAGCTCAAAACAAATTGATAGTAAACACACAAAAATCCAAGGTAATGGTTTTTGCCAGCGTAGGTCACCACAAATCTTACCAAACTAAATTTTATTACAACAGTGAACCGCTTGAAGTGGTAAAAAAAAATTCCTACCTAGAAATTGAATACTCGTCGTCACTCACCTCTTTAAATCATTTGGTATTTGCGATAATGAACTTAATAATAATAATTATAGTAAATCGTCTTTATCCACCATAGGATACAAAACTAATAGTAAAAGTAAAATGAAAGGTACACACCTTAATGGAAATCATGGTGAATAGGTGGAGTGTCAGCCTAGGCTGTTTTCAAACTCAACCTTTACAAATAGTAAAAATAATATGATTGTATTGATAAGAAGAGAAAAAAGGATAGTAAGCTATGATCATGGTGTGGAAGAGTACGAATATATTAATCATGGAAATGCACTTTCAGCCTTTTTTTGAAATTATTAATTGTATAAGACCTAAATTCACTGGGTAGCATATTGTAGTATTTTGGTGCAAAATAAGAAAAACTGCTAGTAAAGATAGATGATTTATGCTTGGGGATGACTAAAATTGACCTATTGCGTGTAGCAAACCTATTTATATTTGAAAAAGTTTTGAGTTTTTTTGCAAGATAATCCGGTTAACGATTTATTAATAAATTATGGGTGGTGGTTAAGAGGTACAAGGCTCTAAGCTTCTCCAGTTTCAGCCAGCCTGATTCCTTTAGTGCAGGGGATATATGGTCGTATTTTCTAACACCGAACGAAAAACGCAAACAGCTGTTTTGAATACGTTGCAAACGCAAGGAATCAGATTGCCTCAGAGCCGGTCCATGAACACTATCGCAGTATGAGACTTTTGAGATTATTAGCGACTGACATAGTTTGAGTTTGAGTTTGGTTGATAGAAGATCCCGATTTGGATATAATTGTCTGAGAACATTGAAGGAAGTTTGGGTTATGTGACTGACATGTCTTGTGAAGCGGAGCTCTTGGTCAAACCATAAACCTAGATTTCTTATTTCGGAAACAGTTGAAATGACATCATTATCAATGCGAATTTGTAGTAGGTTCTGGGTTTCACCTCTGATTCTTTTGGGTCCAAAAATCATAACTGCCGACTTCTTTGAATTGAGTTTCAATTTATGGGCTGAGGAAATGTCGAATATTGCCTGAAGGTCTCGATTTATGAGTAGCTGAGCAGTGTCAAAATTCTGAAATTGGAAGGAGAAGAAAAGCTGGGTGTCGTCTGCGTAGTGATGTATTTTGCATTCCTGAACGTATTGGTAAAAGTCGCAGATATACAAGCTGAAAAGTAAGGGTCCGAGTATTGAGCCTTGCGGAACACCTTTGGACAGAGATACGGCCTCCGACTCTATTCCTTCAATAACGACATTCTGTATTCGATCAGATAAATAATTCCTCATCAGGAGCACTGCTTTATCGGAAAAGCCCAAAAACAGCAGTTTATCACACAATATATCGTGGTCAAGAGTATCGAAAGCCTTACTGAAGTCCAGAAGTATCAAGCAAGCTATGTAACCGTCATCTGTAGCCCTGAAGAGATCGTCAGTGATAGACAATAAGGCTGTGGTGGTGCTGTGTTGACTTCGGAATCCAGATTGCACTGAAGTGATGATATCACGTTCGTTCACGAAACAATTTATCTGATCTTTCAAAATCATTTCAACCACTTTTGAAAGGCAAGGTAGAATAGTGATAGGTCTGAGGTCGGAGTAATTTGAAGGTGAAGTACACTTCGCTAAAGGTATAATTTTACCGTTTTTCCAGGAATTGGGAAAGTGCCCTGTACTTAAAATAGTATTGACAAGAAAGGTGATGTGATTAAGTAAGAAAGATTCAATTAGGCGGATCATTCGAAGGGAGATGTTATCGGAGCCAATAGCGTTGCTTTCAATGCGTTGAATACAGTTTTATACCGTTTGAGTAGAGATAGTGGTGAACTGAAATGTTTTATCGTATTTTCGCGAATTATGGTAACGGTCCAGAAGTGAGACTTGATAGTCAGTACGCTCAGGTTGAGAAACGGAGTTGACATGTTCGTTAATGCGGTTAACATCCTTCAAGTTGTTTGGAATTTCTGGGGTGCTTTTTTTTCTCAAGATATCAAGAGATCTCAAAGTGTTCCAAGTAGTTCTGTAATTTTTCTGCATAAGAACGAAGTCAAGATAAGCTTTTTTCTCGCGGCGAATTGCTCCTGTTGTTTAATTCCTGAGTTCCCTGTAGCTTTGCCAGTCAGTGAGAGATAATGTTTTTTTAAATTGTATCAAGGCCTTGTCTCTAAGTGAGATCATCTCCTTAATATTATAAGTCAACCAGGGGGCGTGTGGTTTACTAACCCTTTCAGTGACACATGGGGCATGTTTTTCAAAAAGGCTTAAGATGTTGGTTCCAGAAATAAATTAAGATCATTCATAATCAAAGGATAGCGTTTGTAATTCCTTGATAACAGTTCAATACTTGTCTTGCTGCGCTTAATAAATTTGCTTATTGTTTTCCATCTTCAATTCTCTCTTTCTCTTTCTATGTCTATATATATTTCCACTTGGATCAATGTAGTTACGATTAGGGATTCTGCTCTTTTCTATTTTCATGAAGAAAACACTATTTTTTGTTCTCTCTTTTTCTTGCTGTAAATCACCAAGCAACACTTCTGTCAAATAGGCTTAACGTATGTGAGATCTTTATGAATTACTCTCATTACATGGCACATCTTCGAATATATGGGAAATAGAAACAACCAACACTTTGGTAACACCTCGTTTCATAATTATTGGTTCTCAATGTACCACTGCATCCGAAAACAAAACAATGGATCTGACAAAATTCAATAATGTGGACATAAATAATATCCGAGTGTATTTGGACTCTGAAGTCTACCCATACGAGCGTTGGAGTCTGGCCTTTGATAGAAAACTATACTTTTCAGCATACTATGTATATGAGGACTTTCAACGTAGTTTTCAGGACAAAGATATGAGTGAACCTCTTATGGACCTTGATCAATTCCAACAAAATCCCCTATTCATCATTGATTGTTCACATCAACCGAATGCTACAAAATTATCCACAGTGGATATCAAGTTCGTAAAAGAAAAATCTAAATTTCCAACCAACGCTAAGTTGACCGACGCAAGTCTATGCACGATACGTTCTTAATATGTAATTCTGTTCGTTACTCATTTTGAAGACTTATGTTCAGTTTTTTATTTTTGTATTACAACTGTATTATTTTTATTATATTCCTAATATATATATATGTGTAATGGAGAATAAATGAACACTATATTGTGAATATATGTTTTATTTTATATCAAATATCTGAATGATATTATTCATCCTCATGTTTATCATATAATTGATATTTTTCGATGATGTCAGCGGGTCGGAATGTTACAAAATTGAGGCATGATGACGACACCTTGTCTGAATTCCTCACAAAGTGTTTCACCCTTGTTATACTCTTCAGATAAAAGTTCTTCGAAGCAAACATTCAGATCATAGACTGTATCATGGAAGACATCTTCAGCCGAAGCATTCAGATAGGAAACCAGTCTCTCGATGATATTATTGATGTCTGCGGCTCCTACCCAATGTCGGTTGGCATAGTTCATTCACATATTCGAGAATTGGAAGCTAAAATAAAAAAATAAAAAATTTGTTAATATATTCCATTGATATCCAAATAATTGTACTTACATGAAAAATATGATGTTCCAAAGGTATAACTATACTGTTTGTTATTTTCACTGGAGAAATTTATATATTCAACATAAAATAACTCCACTTTATGGTCATTACCATAGGAGCAATATTATTATTCAATAAAATTAAATTCTAAAAAGTTCGGGTTTTTACGCCCGTTGACACTTGTGGGGTCCCAAATACGTTATTGTATATTTGACATCTGAAGCATTAATGCAGTTGATGCTGTCTGGATTGAATAAAGTATCATCATCACGTAACGTCATTAGAATAGATCCACCAAAACCGAGTGTTACAAATCGTCATTATAATTATGTTGGAAGCTTCATCAATTGGAAACGATGATAATGCTCTCTGTTCAAAAACTTCCACCCTCTGTTCAATGATAGGGGAATTGATTCACCCCATGATATGTATGCACACAAACTTCAGTCGAGGTCAAACATAGCGACACTTTTTTTGAATGAAAGGCTTCAATGATCTGGAAACCATCCTCTCAAGGTCAAACATACTCAGACCACACCATATTGTCCAGCTGTAGTCGTTCAAGGTTACAATGTGACTTCATAGTGGTGGGGGGAGAACCAGAACCGGCTTAAATCTTCTACTCACATATTTTTTCATTTGTAAAAAGACCTAAAATACCAATTTTCATGCCCTAACTTGAACACTAACGGAACCCCTATACAAACTTCCAGTCTTCATTTAACCCTCCAATTTTGTCGCTTTGGAGGTTGAATTTCCAGAAACACTGTAAAAAGACCTTGAATACCAATTTTTATGAACCCATCTTAAACAAAAGAACTAACCCCCTTATACAAACTTTCAACCCCTTTTGGTTGAATTTTAAAACCTCAAAAATTTGTTCATTTGAAAACAAAACCTAAATACCAATTTCTATGACTCCGTCAAAACTAACGATCCTTTCACTTTCAGCCCCCTTCTCGCCCCCCTCTTCGTCCCGTTAGGGGTGGTGTATCGGAGAGTTTTTTTTATAGAGGTTACCTATGTAAGGAATACGCTGTCAAAATTTCAGCTCTTTATGACCAGAGGTTTGGTCTGGGCGTTGATCGTAAGTGAATCAGTCAGTCTGTCAGGACATGTAATTATATATGTACACATTCATAAACTTTCGAACTGATTGTATTTTTGGGTTCTGGAGACCATTATCAGTGAAGATATATCAATAGTTTTCTAATGTCTTTTTGTGGAGACGTCCTCGATAGATAGTATTTCTATTGAAATCAATCTAAAAGAAAGTGACCACACGTGACCAATCTATATACTTCTCAGATGTAGTCACTCATAAATACAGGGTGTTATTTAATAAGTGTCCGATATTCTACAGGACGATTCCTCGGTTATTTATGAGGTGAAAAGTTCATATAAGCATGGGTACGTGAATCCCTTATTTTTTATATACAGGGTGTTAAAAATTTATTTTTATTTTGTTTTTTTGTGAATAATGAATAATGTCGAAATTCGGACGTAAATTGGTATTTGGAGATTTTTTATATGAGAAATTAAAATTTGATCTTAGTTTGGCCCTTAATTGTAGGGGGCGCCGCCTACAGGTCTTTGTTTCTTTTGAGGAGTCATAACTTTGTCGTGCATGTATGTATCACATTTTCTAGAGAGAAAATTGATCCCTCTATCATTTTTACGTAATAAAGCTATGCTCTTCAAAAGTCGCTACAAGCAGCCGTTTTCGAGATATTTTGATTTAAATTAATCGATGCATGTGTTCAAAAAGTGAAACAATTTTGAAAACTTCTTGTTATTCAACATAGAAACATTTCAAACGCTAATTTTTAAACAACAATAAACAACGAAATACTAGATATAAATCTAAATCAAAATCACAATAAATGTTCGAAATGTCCACCTCCTGCCTGTATGCACGCATCAAATCTTCCTCTCATTGATCCACGCACTCTTTGGAAAATTCCTGTAGTATTTTGAATCGTTCTACAAGAGTTAATTATTCGATTACTCAACTCTTCTTCATTTTGGATAGGTGTCTGGTAAATTAAGGATTTCATATGTCCCCACAGGAAAAAATCCAAACTGTTGAGGTCTGGTGACCTAGGAAGGCCATGGTTGAGGCCTTCCCCGACCTATCCAACGGTTGCCGAAAGTTTGATCTAAAAATTCTCGCGCTTGGATGCTAAAATGTGCCGGGACACCGTCATGCATAAACCACATTTTGTAGTCTGAGCGGCACATCTTCCAGTAGAATAGGCAAATGACGATATCTCCCTCCGTTTAATCTTCCCGAAATAAAAATGGACCTATAAAATAATCTCCGAAGATTCCTGCCCACACGTTAAGAGAAAACTGTTCTTGGAAATGTGATTCCTGTATCGCATGGGGTTTTCCTCTGACCACAAATGATTATTCTGAAAATTGCGTATAGCTTTGCGTGAGAAATTTGCTTCGTCAAATGAAGGATTTTGAATAAAGCATTTGAGAAACCAATGACAGAAGTTGATACGTAACGGAAAGTCACGAGGGAGTGGTGCCTGAACTCTTTGAATATGGTAGGGATCGGGGGTGCACCCGACAGATGACTAGCATTCTCAAAACTTCCTGTTCCCCTTAACCGAGCGTGAATTCTTGAGAACATTTTTGAAGTAGGAGTCATGCGGTTCGGATAACGCCCCTGATACAAACGTCTAGCCTACTCTGCGTTGGTGAAGTTTACTATTTTTTAACAAATAATCAGAATAATAATAAATAAAACTATAGAACTATGCGTCAAGATATTATTTTTCACATGACAGCACAAAAAAAACATGGGACTAAACTTACTAGCCTACTTGATACTTTTATTTTCAAAGAGTTCGCGAATCAATGGAAAGAAGATTGGATGCATCGATTAATTCAAATCAAAATATTTCGAAAACGGCTGCTTGTAGCGACTTTTGAAAGGCATACCTTTTTCACGTAAAAATAATAGAGGAATTGATTTTTCATCTAGAAAATGTGATACATACATGCACGACAAAGTTGTGACTTCCCAAAAGAGACAAAGATCTGTAGGCGGCGCCACCTACAATTAAGTGCTAAACTAAGATCGAATTTAAATTAATCATATTGAAAAATTCTGAAATAACAATTTTTGCCCGAATATTAACATTATTTTAAAAATTATTTACGAAAAACCAAAATAAAAATAGATTTTTAACACCTTGTATATAAAAAATGAAGGCCTTGCGGACCTATGCTTATATGAACTTTTCACCTTATAAATAACTGAGGATTCGTCCTGTAAAATATTGGACACTTATTACATAACACCCTGTATAGTGATTTCACATTCAGTCATCAATCTGCATATTCCTGAAGATAAGTCATCTAGAGAATAAGTAATCCCACACGGAGTCATCGCATGGTCATTTAGGTAGTGCGAGGACTGTGTGGTTTGACGCCGTGGTTTTGGCCTGCCGTGGTTTTGGCCTGCCGTGGTTCTCTTTCTCTCGTCTCGGCCTACGCAGTTCTCTCAGTGAGGTGACGTTAGAAATGTTTCACGTTCAGTCCAGGCAATATCTGACTTTTTTTTGGCTTGTGTGAAAGAAATAATTTCTGTTGATTAAGAAAAATTCCATGTGAAAATTTGTGTACCGCAATCTCTAAAACTTTTTGAAATCGATGATATATCATCGGCAATCTTGAAGCCATCATATTGAATATTCCCCATATAAAAGTGTCGAAGTGTACGGAAAGTATGGGTGCATGACGAATTTCAAATTATTCAGACTCGTAGGTGGAAATCTAGTTGAATTTTTGCATATCAAAAATGATGCTATACTACAACTAAAATTGCGTCATGAGATCTATCCAGACAGAAATAATCGGGTTGCACTCACATGATCTAAATCTCTCAAAGATTCAAGTTCGCATTCTCTCACATTGACGGGGTCTTCATAATTACTTATTCCACAGTTATCATGAAAATCATTAGGTCCATATGGTACAGCTGGAAACTTTTTTCCACTCCAGTCCGAAGTGCTTCCGGATACTCCTTCCCCATTAGTAGCTGCCATATGATTGATAACTGCATCCACGTATATCCTGTAAATAAAATCATATAATTTGAGGCTGTCATCAATTATTGAGATATCGTCTACAATCCCGATGTTGATTTTTTCCGTTTGTATTTTTAGCTTGCAAAAAATTATATTTATATATCCTTGGTTCATTGAACAATCATAAATGAAATATTTAAAACATCCTGTTAGATGGTCATTATAACTGTATCAAGTTGATCATAAAAAACTATGAAAACTGTAACTTCCAGAGGATTCTTGTTGCAATATTCAATACCATTCATTTAATTCCTGACTTATCCTGAAGAATGCGTGTTTTTGTGATATCATGTGGATTTCAATACTATACTTCCAGAATGTTTTAACACATATTCAATTTTTCGACATATTCAAAATTTTCTGAATATACATATTCTTCAGAAATATAAGTAATAGAACTGATGCGGGAAAAAAAATCATGCTATTTTACTTGAAGAAAAATGGCTGAAAACATATTAAAGGCGTATTGACAGAATTGATACTAACAGATGTTAGAGAATGATCTAACGAACGTAATTTCGTGTTTCCCTGTACACTTTCAAACTCTCATAGAAAGTGCATAAGGAACCCTTTAGTGAAAAACGGTCAAAAGTCGTGTTTTCGTTAATATAGAAATTTTCAAAGAAACAGATTATTTAGTTTCGCTAGGTATTGCCTTAGCTTAACTTTCAATATATAATTTTCTTTTTTATTTTCATACCGCGCAAGCGCGAATAATTTGAGGTTGTTGCATATTTCGAGAATAAACTCATGATTTGTTTCAATTGCTTATATTTTCTTAACCTCTAATCGGATTTTGAATTTTTTTTGTGCAATTTGAATTGAAACACAGGATGACGGACAACTTAGATTTTGTTATCATCTTGGAACAATTTATGAGCGATGCGTTATGAATAAAAATTGTGCTTGAAAATGTAGCATCTTATTTTCATGACGAATAGCAGTGTATAATTTTCCAGTTAAAAAAATAAATTATTTGTCTAATTCTGAAAATGCAAGTTATGGTATTTTTTTAGCAATTTTTTGTATTTATATTTATTGTCTTTGTTTTCTATAACTAAAATACACATGGATATGACAAACTAACTAATAAACAGTTTTTCACATATAATTATTATGTTGCCTTTAGGTTTCAATAATTTTCAATACTCAGTTTCTATAGGTGATAGTTTTGAATATACTAAAATGGTACAACTCAACGGAAAAATGAAATGAAAGCTACTTCTAATGAAAGGTTCTTTCATTTTTATTATTAATACTGTATATAAGAAGTTTTGTTACAGTATTACAATATTATTTTCAACATTTTTTCCTGATTTTTATGGAATTGAGTGAGAAAAACATTATTGATACCCCCATCGTTGCTAGTGGCGGGTAAATCCCCAAGTCAGACTCACTAAGTAAGCCTTGATATATCATACCTAACCGGACCAAAGTGGACCTCAAAAGATCTAGTATATGAGACTTACATATTTTGTCAGAACTTCTTTTAAAAAAAACGTTATTTATATTTTTTTCCATTTTCGTGACTAAAATGTGACATATTTCAACTCAAATTAGTAAGAGAAGTTGTACTTTTAATCACTAGTGATTAAAAACCTTCCCATCACAAGTGATTAAAAGTGTTACCTAGGTTACCAATAAACAACCATCATACACATTGCTCATAGCTCAGCAACGGTGTTAAATTATTCGTATCGAGTAGGCTTGTTTCCAAATTAAATGCAACACAAGCAACGCGAACGGTAGGGCACATTTTTATTCTTAGTGGGCTGGTTGCAATTTTGGTTCGACGAGTCAATGACACAATAGTTATTAATGCAACAATTACAATATAATTTCTTTTAATTTCTGCGAAAATGGAAAAAATCAGATTTAAAACACGTGAGTAAAGCGCATTTAATCACATCCAGGTTCGTGTCCTAAAAATAGATATTATTGCAAAGACCAAAATGGCCTCAACATTGTTTTCCTCATTGAGTAAAAGCATAATCTTCAACCTAACCTAACATGCACTTTTGTAAAAAAGCAAGAAAAATGCATTCAAACTCTTTTTAGGCAGCAAACCTGAATGCAAGATTTTCAAGCCATTTTGCATGCACAAAATATATGTTCAAGACTACTTCCTGAATAAATTATTACAAAAATATCTGTAACAAATTTTATTTAGAACAATACAAGCTACTACAATTGAAAATATAATAAATATAAATCGTACTTGAACTACTTTCTGGGGCTTTTGACGGCAATTCTTGAATTTCTTCTCCTCTCATCATTCTGACAATATTTTCGTTATGATCATTATCAAGCTCAATAAGGTCTTATTGAGCTGGTAGATGTATGGTGTGTTATTTTGATTAGCTGCCCTTCTCCTACTCCAGTGTTGTCCAAAGTTGACACAACATAAGCTGTTAAAGACTGATTTTGTTCTAATTAAAATCCTGCATTTCTTGCTACATTTTGGGTACACGTGAATTCGACCAACCGAGATTCTTGTACCAATTTTTTATACCTACCTAAGTGTTGCTAAGCGATTAGCTGTTGGATAGAATCGTTCACATTGAGCATATTGTCTCTTTTCAATATATTGATTGAAAAGTCTCAAAGGGCATAAATCTGGATTTTTCTGAATGGATACCAACTACTTTGACGCACATTTTTTGTTACCCCCCTATGTGGTTTTTGGAAATATTGGATTATATTCTATTCTACCAGTTCTTTACCCAGATATGTCAATTTCAGGTTTGAAAAATGCATCATGCAATTTGTGGCCTTGAACCTCTCCATATGAGAATAAATAAAATACATTTCCACCAGGCCATCTGGCGTTTCTTCCTCGCATGTATATATCAGTTCTTTAAATTCGTTATAATAGCATAATGCTGTAGAGCTTTTTATCCGGAATTTTTTTAAGTCCCTTTCTTTTTCATTTCTAGGTCCTTTATATACTTCGTCTCCAAAAGGGTTTATTTTCCTCCCTTACTAATTGAAGTACTTCTCCATTAGAATTTTGGCGATAGTACTCGAGATAGTCTTTACTATGCACTCTTTATAGTTCTCGCCATGCATTTTCCGTAGTGATTTTGAATATTGGAAAACCAGCAGCAAAGTGAAAAGTCACCGATTTTGACGAAATTTTCACAGATGCTTCAGAATGCGCTAAACTTCGTTGAGCAAGCAACATTTTTCCGCGGCAAGAGTCGCAAAAATTTTTTTTGTTACAAAATATCCAACTTTATGGCATGTAGGTATCAATGAACAGTTGTAATTGAAAAAGATTATTCCACAATTATTCACGAAACAAGCACTCTGAACATTGAGAACTAGACTTCATGAATGCGATACTAGAAGATATGTTTTAAATGTCCCGCAGAAAGTTTGGATAAAAACGTAGTTTTCCTATTTGAAAGTGTTTTCATTTGAGTAAAACAGGCAATAAGATTTGAGATGATTGTCAATAATGTCAATTGTCATCATGAGTATTGTTAAAAATTCAATGTTGCCAAATGTAAAAAATGTCCGCTAGACATGAAGAGTTAACATTCATTCAATTAAATTATTTATTGTGATAATCTCAGTGTATTGCTGAGAAACTCAAGAAATCAAGCCGTCTCAAATAAGTAGAAGTTGAAAATTGACTTTTGTTAACCGCTCTGGGGCCATATTTCCGAAAATAACCGTTGGCGAGGAAATATTTTGGGTAGTTGAAAATAGTTGGAAGACTTTTCTTAGTTGTTTTAGCCTCCTTAACCTTTCAAGTTAGATAGATGTTTTTGATCCAGAACAAAGCCTCGTTTTCTCGCGCAAATATCAATCACAATGCCTCCTTCTTTCTACCAACATTATCTACGACCACCAAATCACTGATATTCGGCACAATTTCACATAAATCGTGTCAATGTCTCACGTAGAAGAAGGGAACACAACCTAACCTAACTTGGCTAACTTTGCTATCCAAGTTGATGGCCAGCCAATAAACTCTTCCAGAATACACGCTTCGCTTCGCTCGCGGTCACTTCGGTAGCGGTGATTTATCTCGTTTTTCACGAATTATTATTTGGGCACAATAGTGACAGTCAGTGGCGAGTTGCAAGTATACTGACTTAGGTTTCAATAGGAGCAGATATTTCAACAAACTCGTTATAAGTTCAGCGTGTCTCGGTCCGCTCTAAAAATCCAGTCAATGTCTTACGTAAAGAAAAGGAACACAGCCTTATCTAACTTGGCTAACCTTGCTATCCAAGTTGATGGCCAGCCAATCAACTCTTTCAGAACACACGCTTCGCTTCGCTCGTGGGCACTTCGGTAGCGGTGATACTTCTCGTTTTTTACGAATAATTATTAGGGCACAATAGTGACAGTCAGTCGCGAGATGCAAGTACCCTGAATTAGGTTTCAATGGGAGCAGACATTTCAGCAAATCTGTTATAGGTGATGGTAAAAATTAAGTTTAGGGACATTCTTCGGAGTGTCTCGGTCCGCTCTTAAAATCCACTCAATGTCTTACGTAAAAAATGGAACACAACCTAACCTAACTTGGCTAACCTTGCTATCCAAGTTGATGGCAATCAACTTTTTCAGTACACGCTTCGCTTCGCTCGCGGGCACTTCGGTAGCGGTGATTCTTCTCGTTTTTTACGAATAATTATTTGGGCACAATAGTGAGTCAGTCGCGAGATATAATTACACTGAATTAGGTTTCAATGGGAGCAGACATTTCAGCAAATGTGTGAGTAATGGTAAAAATGGAGTTTAAGGACATTTCGCTATCACCGAAATCGAGGATGCTTTTACATTGTAAAAGGAAGGAGGCATTTTGAGTGATTTCTGCGCGAGAAAACGTGTTTGAAAAACTTGTGTTCTGGATGAAAAAAAGTTCTCTAATTCAGAAACGGTACGAGAGCGCCGCGTGTTCAGGGGGCAAAAACACGTAACAGAAGTATTTCAGCTATTTTCGGAGAACAGGAGTGGTCTTACCAGATATATGAAGGTTTATCAAGAATTGAATAATTGGCAACAATGTAGAAAACAGATGCAAAGATTATAGTTCTCTCTTTGACAGATGACATGTATAACGTGAAATGTCAAACTATTTTTGATTTTCTAAAAGTGAACTAACTCTTATCCTGAACACGAAAAAATAATTGTTATGAATTGCATTGAAGAAGGTATCGAACACAAATTGAGGGTTCCCTACAGTGTGTTGCTGAAAAAATGAAGAAGTTAATCCGCCCCAAGTTAGTGCAAATTATGATTGAAAAAACGTTTTAACAAAAAATTAAACCGACGAAATACGGAACTGAGAAGTGAAAAATAAAATAAACCTTCTCAGTCTCAATAACTAAGCTCCTAAACTAATGTAAGTAACTAATTTTGAGTCGGCGCCAAACAAACAAGCAAAGGAATTAGGTAAGGCGTAAAATGATGGCATCGAGTTGCGCCTTACCTAATTCCTTTGCTTGTTTGTTTGGCGCCGACTCAAAATTAGTTACTTACATTAGTTTAGGAGCTTATTTATTGAGACCAAGAACGTTTATTTTATTTTTTACTTTTCAGTTCCGTATTTCGTAGTTTAAATTTTTGTTGAAAAGTTTGTATTTTTCAATTTTTTGTGGCTGAAATCTTCTAATTACTACAAACTTGTTTTTTGATAACTTCCAAAATACTTACTTACTCACCTTACTTCAACTATTACCAGTTAAATAATATGATTATTTACTTATTGAGACGAAGAAGGTTTATTTTATTTTTTACTTTTCAGTTCCGTATTTCGTCGGTAAAATTTTTTGTTAAAAAATTTTATTTTTCAATTTTTTGTGGCTGAAATCTACTAATTACTACCCACTTGTGTTTTGATTACTTCCAAAATACTTACTTACCCACCTTACTTCAACTATTACCAGTTGAATAATATGATTACCTACTTTTACTATTTGTTGTAATATGAATTATTTTTGTTGTTCTGGTCAGTTGAATTCATTACTTCGTATATCATTCCATCCTCTCATAGAATTTAATGATTGTGACGGATGTAGGAGAACAAATATAATGACAATAGCGATCTGTCATTGTCATATGTGTGCCAATGTTCACAAGTGAAAAATCAATTATCCCCTATTTTTCTACCCATAAGGGTGGATAATTCCATTTGGAATCCGAATATGATCAACTATGAGGTACACCCTATCTTATAAAAAAAGAACCATCCAAATCAAAGAACCCAGTACAAAGTTATGCCTGATAGAATCCGTTAACGGACCAGAATTCAGAGGGTGGGTGATCAATATCCTTTATTTTGCTACCCTTAGGGGTAGATTTCATTCTTTAAATTCTAATGGGACCAACTTCGAAGTACACCCTATCCACTGAAAAAAGAATTATCGTGACGGTCGTCTCAATAAAAAGTTATGCGTGATCATACATAAAAAAAGTAATAAAAAAAATATACGCGTCGACTAAAAAACCTCCTCTTTTTTTGGTTTCGTCGGTTAAAAATAGACCTTTTTGAATCTTCCAATCGCCATAATTCCGAAAATAACTGTTTTCGCGGAAATTTTCAGATGGATCTACTTTTATCGTCCTGTTCTGAAGCATCTGTGAAAATTTCGTCAAAATCGGTGACATTTCACTCTGCTGCAGGTTTACCGAATATTTGCTAAATATGCATCTGAGTTTTCTTTATCAAGTTGGTAGTTTCGACAGGCGCAAAACGAAGTAAACTGTCTTCAAATATACTAACAAGACCTTATTGTATGAAACAAAATGCTTTTTCCGATATTTTCGGAAATTATTTCTGAGGAATCTTCCCCAAAACGGCCATAGTTAACTAAAATTATAGTCAACAATTACTGTCAAACTGACACATTTTTCAAATACACGCAAACAAATTTCGGTAACTGGGTAAGAAACAATGAAAACCACCAGAACAGTGCACGTTTTAGTCCAATCACGGAGGGGTCTGATTTTCACCGAAAATCAACTGAAAATCGCCCCCAATATGCTATATGAATAGTCAATGTAACTGATGTCTGAACAGTTTGCAAATCCATTTGTAGCAATGATATATTGATCAGCATCTGTACCGACTCTTCTATACATCCAAAAAACGCTACTAAATAGACTTTGCACTAACATTATCAGGATTCTCAGCAGACTTCTTCAATTCATCATGCCACTAATTTTATTCATTGATGATTTCCTATATACAGTGTTTGAAAATTTTTAATGGAATATTTTGAGGTGATGACGGAACTGGATAAAAAATCCCTATAACATTTTTTCTCCAAACTTGTTAATCCACCCTGAACAAATGTATATATAACTAGGTAACTGAAAATGGTGCAACTCCTTTATTCCGAATGTAGTGTTTCAAATTGAGTGCAATAACATAAGGCTTATGATGTCAATTTGAAATACTTATTGCATTCCCCTTCAACACTAATATTAGTCCGAAATTAATCTCCCTAATAGAAAACTAGCGAGCCAGATTTTCAGCAGTTAGTTTAAACAAAAAATCAGTAATTAAAGTATGATAACGAAGAGTTTTGTTTGTGTTTTCAATTGAGTGATTTAATATCGTTAATTACGAATGAAAAGTGAGACGTTGTGGCCATAGGGCGAAAAGAAAATTGCTGACATCCGATATATAAGATAATTGTGAGTATTACTCAAATAGACAATGACAGTGTCAATTCATCATTGATTCATAGTCAAAGTATTAATTGAGATTGTATTGAACTCAATACCGAAATATTTTGAGCGTTATTCTCAAGTTCACTACATCTGATTGAGTAGGATTGCCATAAGATTTCAAGAAAAATTAATACCAAAATACCCGTCAGAATTTTTGTTGATTTTAATTAATTCAAAGCAAGCTGAATAGCATGAAAATATTCTCCGTATTAAAATATATGTGTATACCAATTTTTATAGCGATCGGTTGAACGGTATAAAACTTGATGTGCTGCAGCGCCATCTAGTGGCGAGCCAACTTTCAAAAAAAGCATCAACCAAATATGTTGTTCCTATCGTCATTTATGATCGAGACTCCATACAAAAATTAGGATTTTTGCAGTTTGTCCGAATTTTCCGTCTTTCCTTTGTAATTGTCCCGATTTTTTTACCTGAAAATTTTTCAAGGTCCATAACGAACAAAACAAAAAAAATAATTACGCATATCCATCTTTCGAATCGTAAGTTATGACCTTGAGTTCATACAAAATTCCCATAGAAAAAAACGTTTTCCCGGATTATCCAATTTTCAGGGCAACTTTTCCAATTTTTCCTTTCCTTGAAACCGCATTCGGGCAATTACGAACATTAAAATAAAATGACCAAATCGGTCCAGCCGTTATGCGCTTGAAAACGGATAGAGTAATTCATTTTTGTTTATATAGATGACTTTATCATTTCATTTCATATTATATTTTTGGCTGATAAGGCCAAAGCATTTGGTATAAAACGATTTTTTGTTCCAGCATGAATTATTGTAACACGCTTCCTTTTGTTCGATGGAGCTTTGAATATGCAGTTACTAGACGAATCTACCCACCTTTATTTGAAACTTCATGAGTGTCAAACCACGTCTTAGTGTGGATTTATGCTGCACAAAATAACAAATATCAAATAACAGATATCACGTAACAAATATCACGTAACAAATAACAAGTATAAGTTGAATTTCTTATTTTTCAATGACACTGTTTATGCAGTATCAGATATCAATTAACAAATAACAAATAAGAAGTTGGCCAACTTTAACTATCTACGTTAATTGAACGTGATTTTCTTATTGTGCGCAACAAGTACGCAGGTGACCGTTGATTGGCCTGTTCAGTGAATGAACTCAACCTAACTTCTGTCAAAACAAACGTATTATTTATGTTTTGTGTTTGCTTTCATCGAGGGTTTTGTTTGGAATAAATATATTATTTTGAAATGGAATTCGACGAAGGTTCATTCAAATTTCAAATGGCTTGAAACTGACTTGTGCGCCTGCGTACCACTTACTGCTAATTGTTAATTTGGTGTGCATTTTCACTACTTGTTATTTGATATTTGTTACGTGATATTTGTTATTTGATATTTGTTATTTTGTGCTGCATAAATCCACACTTATTCAGATGAAAAACTGAATGTGTGTAACCTTTGCGCGCGGTTGAAGTAAAACTTCTTTGATGTTTCTGTGGCGTATATTACGCTTAAACCAAAAATGAATAAGTCATGTTAGAATTTGATAGTATATATTGATAATATAAATCACATTGAGCAACAGAAAGTCAGTCATTCGCTTATTTACATCGAGTATTACAAATGGATTATTTCAATTGTTATTGAAATCTAATTATGAAATTGAAGGTTTTCAATAAGTGAAATGAGAAAAATATACTCTGCTTTGCAAATTTCTTTCTAAATTTTTTGAGAAAACTGCATCAAATGTCTTGAAGTGGAAAATTATTTAGTGTTAACAATTTCTCTCTCAAACAATACATTGATAGTTGAGATTCTCCAATCGGGAATTAACATTAAAGACGTGAACCTTCGATAGTAAAGTATAGTAACTTATGATTAATACATTTTAGAATGTTTGTTACAGTTTCCTTTAGAGAAATGTAAAGAACAACGTTAACCAAAGGTTGATCAAGTATGTTAATACACCTAACAACGGAATTATAAAAATGTTTGTTACAATTTCTCTGAAGATATATTTTTATAACAATTTAAAACTTCAATTAATATATACACCACATCTCACGTGTTTATTAAAAACTATTGACTATATCCAACCCTATTCCATTACTTGAAAGAAATTACTTGAGAGGATGTGAGATTTGAGATATACTATACTGACTCCATAAGAAAAATTTGAATGTTGATTAATTAAATAAAAACGCAGTTTTCGGGCGGCAAGACATCACTAGATGGTTGACATTCCTGTTTATTATTATTTATAGATGAAAGTGTACAAAGTGTTATCTTTTTTCAATCTTTGCATTGAGGTTATTGAAGTAGGGATCATTTGTTCCCTATACATAACATATACATTTCGAAAAATTGTATTCACATCACTCCCGTCCAGTTTCTTAGAAGTGCCAGAGTCTTGTTCTTATCCTAACTATAGGCGTATTTACTACACACCATACTGTCATTACTGGCCTCCGTGTTTTAAACGTAGTACCTGGGCTACCGAGCCTTGCTCGGTAGTTTTTTTCTGTAAAATCGTGTTTTTTCGGAGAAACGAATCACAAACTTATTACATACAATTGCATTGCAATCTTACCTAGTGCACAGATTGGCTACAAATACACATTCCAAATAAACCGTATGTTTCTTGGAATAACCAAAGAAAAACATCTAACATTGAATTCGGATATCATATAGCGCTATCTCACAAAATTCAGAGGTACCAGTGCAACAATGCAAGTACCTCAAAATTTTACGAGATGGCGCTATACATATCGATTCGTAATAAAAAAAATGTGTGAAATCGCGGTTTTTCAGGAAAGACGCCTATATAGATAAATTTAAAAAGCAAAACTCTATCCCAATACAAAATTTTATCGAAATCGTTAATGCTGTTTTAAAAATATAAGATTACTTTTTTGTGTCAACTAATGCAACATCGCGGTTCAATTGTTTTTTATCACTTATTTCTTTTTCTCTGACGCCATTATCACCCGTACCTCCACATTTTCAGACAACACATAATCAACAACAAATAACTGCGTAAAGATACTTCTTTATATCCTCTTGACGTTTCGCGAACTGTACCCGTTCCCGTTTTCAAAAAACCTTTTGAATGAAGATAAAAATTTCTCAGTTTTTCGCTGTTTTTCTCGCATCGTTTGAACATGGTCTTTTTTTACTAATATCAAAAGAGATCTGTCAGAAGGATGATGAGACATTAGCTTGTTTATTTGATATGGAGTGTTTTCCGGATAATGAAGTCAATCCATTATCGCTCTGCCAAATGCAAGATCTTCCAATAATAGATCAATCAAGTTTTTTTGTGACAAAAATACTACCAGGAAACCGACTGTGCCATCATACGTCCGTAGTTATATTCTGATATGTTTCCTACTATTCGTTATAAACATTTAAAAGCATTTTTTTATCGTTTTTGACTTGTAGCTTGAAAACTGATAAAGCAATCTCGATACTCTCGAATTGTAGAGAATCAAAATGCAAAGAAAAGGAGCATTAGCACAACTCGATCGGATTATTAGTAACGGAGAAAAACCGGAAAAAATCTGCGTTTTTTTTTAATTCATTTTTCACCACCATTTTTCAAGTTTTGAAGCAGGCTCTCCACGACATAGTAGTGATTGATATGTACTTTATAGTGAAACACTGATAGTGTTGGCATAATTGCAATTTGATTTTTTTAATGCACTTAATTGCAGCAGGCCTGGATGCGTCATAGGTGGTCCGATTTCAATTTTCCTAAAAGATTTTGAGAGTTGAAGTATAGTTCTACAAAATGACTATTCTCATTTTGCGTTTTAATAGTTTATCTTTCGATAGCATCCTAGAATTTTTCTCTTCCCCACTGATGGCCTGTTGATATAAAACTCCAGAGTCTTCAAAGTCGCTGGTAAGTATAAAGTCCTTCAAGCTTTGTGGAAAGATTTATCATTATCCTCAAATTTGTTGTTATGAGAATCACTTCTCTGAGCTTCCGTCATGATCTCGTAATCAATCATGTCATCAGATGGCTGTCCTCACCTGAAGTACTCCCATCAGCCATATATTTTGCCTGATTTCTCGAGCTTACCGGATGATTCTGGTTCCTAATATTTTCGACCCCAGTGACATCATTCAAAAATTTGATTTTCGTAACTTTTTGGGTGATGACACGAACACTTGAAAGTTATCCTTCCAAAGCTGGTATGTAAAAGACAACATCCAGAATGCTTCTAACTCTCCTACTGCTTCGGCTTCTACGTATTCATTCTTTTTGGAAGTACCAACTATTTAATTGGTATTTGCCTTTTCGGAAAAAATATTTTCATCGCACCATAAAGCTTCTGTTTTGAAATGCAATCATTAGCAGTGAAACACCAAATTAGTTGAGTTTTGAATGCAATGGGCACAGAATAATTTTGCGAACCAGGCACATATAATTTTTTTTCTCGCATCGAACTAGCCTGTAGATTGATATCTGTCATTCACAAAAAATAACTTCATTTTCATCGTGGATTTTTCAATTCACATAAAAATATTTCTATTCAATATTCAATCGAGAATGCCTTTTGAACATGAATACCCCACAAGAGGTTATCTTGAACGATGGAAGATAGTGACTAAAGTTTATCTTTCAGTCGCAGATGATTCCACATCTGATTTTATGAACATCCTGTTCATATTTCCAAACGAATCAGACGAAATTTGTTAAATTTGCACGATTTGAGATTTTTTTTTATTGCTCCTAATTTATGGAAAGAATTTCATTTTCGGAGTTACTCAAGTTTGTAGCCGTATCTGTTCTTGAATCATAGAGGAAATGGAAAACATTCGGATCTATTTCTGGAGTACAAGAGCAGTTCGTTACATGTATTTTGTTGCTTTTTTTCTATAGTGGATACAATAATTTCTTAGGTTTTCAGTTCCAAGAAAAATCCCGTCTAACTTCATAGCTCTCAGTGAAGTGAGCAAATCGAACTTCAAAAGCAGGATGGGGCTACCATCATCCATAAACTTTCTGACCTTTTGCACTAGATCAGAATCCTAAACGCCAATTTCTATGAATATGTTGTACCAACAATTTATTTAGTATTCATTATTTGAAATACTCGAGGTAACAGAAAAAGTGAATAAGTTTTCAACCACCTTCAATATCCAGACGATCAACTTTCTTAAATTCTTTAACGTTAGTTTTCACCTTCCCAGTTTATGAACACCTTCTTCTTTCATGAACTTCCGAGGCCCACTGTCGGAAGAGGTCATTGTTGTGGTTGCATCCAAAAATAACCTCTTCCGGCTCCACAAGAAACAGGGCACGAACGGAGGAAACCAATTGTGGCGATCATGCGAAATCGACTAACCACCATTACAAATTGGGGAGACAACACGGATACATCAGTCGAGTTCGGAACAATCGAATTTCTAGGCCCTGAGGATGGCAAATATGAATTCGCCGAAACGTCGTTGAATCGGACCTTTTAAGGACCAAGAACAACACAATGTGGAAAGAAACCCGAGAAACTATCTCAACATTATACCCGTGAAAATCTAACTGATAACATCTAGATTACTATCGTTTCGGACGTCCATCGTCTTAATGTATTTGAAAGGTTTTCACGACGTTTCGAATGCTTGTATCTGCAATCGTCTTCAGGTGAATACTGACAAGTTTAGGTGCTACTTACCAATTTATATGACTGTCGGCGCAATGATGCGTGCAATTCCGCCATGTGCAGCGGTGCGTGTAATTTCGCGCGGTGTGGTGGTGCGTGAAGTTTCGCGCCTCTGCAGCCCGCCAGGCAGCCTCTTTGAACTTTTGTTTGAACCAATGCTCCTCTCTATGTAGAACACTTGCGTCGTCCCATAGAACTCGATGGTGCTCAGTCCAGGCGTGGTCAGCGATTCCCGATTTTGATGTTTCTCCACGTTGAGTCCATTTCTTGTGCTCATCCAATCTTACCGATAATGGTCTCTTTGTCTCTCCAATGTAGGAATCTCCGCATTTACATGGAACTTCATAAATGCAATTCTTACTGATTTCATTTTTGTTGTCAGATTTGGTCTTGGTCAGGAAACTCCGTAAAGTACTGCCGGATTGGAAGCAGCTCTTGATGTTGAACTTTTTTCCGGTCCTTCTGATCTTCTCGGAGACACCTCTGATGTACGGAAGGAAGATCAATGTGGTTTGTTGTTGCTCTTCAGATGTCTTCGTTCTCCGGAGTTGTTTCAATATTTCTTCTGGGAGTTTCTTGGGATATCCATTCCGGTGGAGGTCCTCTCTGATGTGGTTTAATTCGGCATCTAGTGACTCCACGTCGTTGCATATGTGCGTTGCTCTCTCTACCAATGTTCTCACGATCCCTCTCTTCGTCGAACTCGGATGGTTGGAGCTGTAACTAAGGTACTGCCCTGTATGTGTCTTTTTTCTGTAGACGGAGGTGCGAATTCCATTGCCTATTCTCTCAACGTTCACATCGAGGAAGGGCAAGGCACTGTTGGTTTCCATTTCCATCGTGAATTTGATCGAATCCCTGATTCTGTTAATTCTTGAGAAGAAATCCTGGAGATGTTTGTCTCCGTGATTCCATATAATGAAGGTGTCATCCACGTACCTCAACCACAGCTTTGGTTTGTATTCTGCCTCCCGTATAGCCAATTCCTCGAACCACTCCATGTATATGTTGGCGATGATTGGAGAAAGGGAAGATCCCATCGGGAGTCCGTCGACTTGAGAGAAGAATCGGTCCTTTAGGCCTGGAAATATGAGTTATGTAGGCAGCACTGCAGTAATTTCAATATTGCGTGGGTAGGAAGGTCAGTCCTCTCGTGCAGCAGGTCATCCTCTTCGAGTTTCCTTTTGATGATACTGAGAGATTCCTCTATAGGGACATTGGTGTAAAGGCTCTCCACGTCGAAGCTGATGAAACGATCTTCTAGTCCAAGTTCAACATCTGTGATGGTGTCAACGAAGTGCATTAAGACGATGGACGTCCGAAACGATAGTAATCAAGTTACCACATCGTCTACAACCTTCAAACAAACGTTGATAACATCTAATTGATTTTTTTATTATTTATCCCCATTTCTACGAAAATTCATAAAGAGGAATGTGTTCCCGCATACTTTCCCTTAAATTTTTTTTCATGACATACCTCACACCCACATCATTACATCGTTTCGTCATATTCTTGAAAGCTGTTTCATCTCCAGATCTGGTGTTTATTATATAGCTGACAGGTTGGTACCTCTCCCACCATGGTCTATTTTGAATAATTATGTTCTCATTCGGAGGAGATATCTGAAATCGAAAAATTCAATTTATCCATTCATCCATCCTTCAATCAGGAAATATTTAATTGAAGGAAAATCAAACGCAGGTTATACACGAAAAATTATACAAATTAAAGGGATTAAAATCAATGTGAAATACACAAATTATAGATGTTCCCATCTATGATCTGCTGAGTGGAACTCAACCTATTATCATGTAATTCAAAGGCAGGAAGTTATTTACACATTGATATGTTTCTAACGTAAGATGCCTAGAAACCCTGGTGTATGCACTGATTAGATTTTGTTTGGACTTTTTAGTAGAGATTTTCGCGTCCTACTTAAAATTTTCCACAATAGATGGTGAGAAATTGACATTCAACGCATTGGATCTGTTCCGCCATTACAAAATACATTCGCCAACCTTAGTCAACCTGCACACTGATGCGGAATAAGGACATTTCAATTCCAACCAATTGGAATATTTGAATGCTTTTCAATCCGATTGAGGTTACGATTTGTGAATTGTTATTTCTGCAAAACTATTTGAACATTCACTCAGTAATGATTACCAATGTTTTGTATTCATTGAAATGAATAGTGTTTGTATGTTGTGTGGTCAGTCACAGGCTGTCGATTTTTTGCCGCACCAATGCAGGTGAGTGAAATTGCTAATATAATAAATAAATTTTAAAAGTTTATAAAGTATAAGTGAGACTTTTCCTCCGATCATTTTCCATAACTAATTCTAAGAATTCTGTTTGTACTTCAAATGAATTAACGACAGAGCTTTGAATGTGTTGGCGCATATATTCCATTTTCGAAGTACTGTTTTGGAGTTCAAATCGAAGGCTGGCCCTAAAAGTTTCGGTTGTGATTTTCACAATTTTGGGTTACCTACTTGCACAATCTCTCACTGAGCACAAACTTTGTGCCCCCAATTACTTCAGGAGATACGACGACCTTTTCTATATCAATAAAGGTATTTTTTTAGCTCAAATTTAACGTTCAAAGTCATAGGATTCTGGACATCAATACGATGTGTCTTCCAACTCATGGAGGTTATGAATACAAACATAAGTTAAACCCGATTGATCCTTCGAAATTAATGTATGAAATCAAAAATTATTGTATTTATCATCCTGAATAAAAAAAGAAAGAGAACTGTCTCTGAATGTAATTGAGAAGGGCATGTTTTTATTTCAGAATTGTGTTCAGCAGGCAAAAGTACGGAAATACCGTGTGAAAAATGTTCGAAATATTAGCCCCAAAAAAGCAATCCATGTTGATTATATTCTATTAAAGTCTGAAAACTAAATTTATATTCAAAATGAACAGTTGAGTTATTCGTTGTTGGGAAATATATGCACTCAATGAAGTTCAAAAGGAAAATTCTCACAGTTCAATGTATCAAACCAAAGAATATTAATATTTTGCAATTGTTGAATAGATCAATATTTCATGTAATAATGCATATAAATTCATCAATTAATTAACAAAATCTCACAATAAGCTTTCAAGAGAGATAATAAATAAACAAGATTCATTGATTATAGAGAGGAAAATTTACTTTATGACTATCCACGACTGCGAATCACCATGATTTCCATAGTAGAAAATAATACATTAGCATTCATAGCACTTTCTCAGAAATTTTAATTGATATTCCATAGTAGTTTGAGGAAGTTGAATTTGAGTGACGGTTCGTAACTTGAAAAAAAAGGATAAAACTGAAAAAAATATATGAAAGAGGGGAGCGAATAGTCTAAATGAAAAAAATAAATAAACAATTGGATTCCTCTGAACACAAGAGTTTGGAGAATGTTTGGTTTCTTCTCTCATCTCTGAAAAGTATTCTCATGGCACCGCCTTTATATTCAATTGATTCTGGGGCATTCAATTCAATTTTCAAACTGAAAATGAATATGACACATCATATTAAATATAGGTATAGACAACATATTTTTCAACAAGAATATTTATTGATGCTTTTTTCAAAGCATGTTTTCTCTTTATTCCCAAACAACACACACTAGTTATATTTCATTGAACCTATTTAAGAAGTGTTTCATTATTAATTTTTCCAGTTCGGAGCCACTCCAAGACAACCATTGGATTCCACAACCAGTTTCAGAAAAGGCTAGCATGAGCCAACCAAACCAAATTCTCGAACACTCAAGGCAATACTTCATGTCATGTGAAGAATCCCACAAAGACTTTTTTCAAAATGTTGATGTCTTGTTATTCAGTCAGAATGAATGATTTTGCTCAGAAGATTTGAAGGCTATGCTAGAGCGAGACAGAGATGAGGCAAAGCTTTTTATTTAAAAAATGGGCTACGTCTGAAAAAAAAATACCCAACCCTTGGACATATATTTTTGGGGAAAATCAATATAATGAGGTGTAAAATAATTATAACTAACCCAAGGAACATAAATAATCCTAATATATCACATATATAATACAACTGAAATAAATATTTGAATGTGATTCGTATCAGAATTCAATAGAAATAATAAAAGGGTAATGCATCAGGGTTATTTGAATTTACTTTGAATTTCTATTGCCCGAGACCATATTAAAAATGTTGGGAAAATCTGTCGAGAGTCCGAACCTCTTGCAATTCAACAGGAGGGGCTTTTATTTCATTTTCAGTGCATTTTAATATGATATTTTATTATTATATATTATAGATATTTTTATATGATAGTTTTGTAGTTTTTCAGAAAGCCTGTAAAAGTGTATTCAGTATTTCAATATTATAACTTTTTGCTGAAACCATTTTTTCAAAGGGATTGAACAAAAGTAATTTTCCAATTTTGATGTAGTTACTTCTTTGGATTTGACATTGAATATTTCATTGGACAAAACGACAGTTTCCTTTGGCGGATTGTATCCAAAATATGATTGATCCCTTATACCTTTGAATAATATATATATATATATATATATATATATGAAATGAAAATGATTATATAAAAAAAAGGAACTCCATATCATATTTCAGTGATATCTCAAAGTTAATAAGAAGTAATTGAGTTCAATAACAGAGTCATTAAAAAATCTGAATTACTAATTTAGATTATATTCAACTTTGCATTCATTCAAAAAGTCTTATTTAGCAGACCAGTGTGAAGTTAGCGGCCATTTTCTGGCAGCCGTTTTTATCTGGCGGCCAAATGATCAGTGATGTCGGGTGATTCAAAATTTCTTCGTATTTTCAACCAAATCGAATGGCTGAAGACTTGCAATGGGTATTCAATTTAACAGAAAATGGTCGAACACAACAAATGGAAAACTTAAGAATGATATACCAAAAGATTTATTTGATATTCAAAATGCACCCACAAATATGTTTAGCCAAGTGGATATTTGTAATACGTGCTACTGAAAAGCTATATATAATGATTTGTCAAGAGATGATTGATTTGCAGGCCGGCAAAGAGGTAGTTTATACTTGTCGATAGTTCGAAAAAAATCATAAGCCACCTTCAAAAATGTTTAGCTAAGTTCATTTTTGGTATACGTAGTACTGGAAGGCTATATAAAAATATACCAAGAGATGATTGATTTGCAGGCCGTCGAAGCAGTAGTTTATACTTGTACTTCGAAAAAAATGTAGACCCACCATGAAAAATGTTTAGCCAACCAAGTTCAGTTTTGGTGTATGTGTTACTGGAAGGCTATATAATGTTATACCAAGAGATGATTAATTTGCAGGTCGTCGAAGGGGTGGTTTATACTTGTATTTCGAAAAAAATCTAAACCCACCATCAAATGTTTTTGACAAGTCGATTTTTGGTATACGTGTTACTTGAAGGCTATATAATGATATACCAAGAAGGGATAGTTTATATTTGTGTATCGGAACAAAATCAAAATCCACCAACAAAAATGTTTAGCCAGGTTCATCTCTTGGTATATCGTTATATAGCCTCTCAGTAGCACGTATACTGAAAATGAACTTGGCTAAACATGTTTTAGGGTGGGTTTTGTTTTTTTTTTTGAAATATCCACAAGTATAAACTGCCCCTTTGACAACCTGCAAATCAAGCATCTCTTGGAATATCATTATATAGCCTTTCAGTGACACATACACCAAAACTGAACTATGCTAAACATTTTTGAAGATGGATTTAGATTTATTTTGAAATACAACTATAAACTACCCCTTCTATGGCCTGCAACTCAATCATCCATTGGTATATCTTTATATAACATGATAAGTTTTCCATTTGTTGTTTTTGACCATTTTCTGTTAAATTGAATTCCCATTGCAATTTCAAATCTTCAGCTATGTTATCTTCTATACTCTTCTGAATAAACTGTATTCGCAAGGTTCAATTTCCGTGATCTGTAAAAAAAAATAAGTTTGCAAGAATGATCCTACTACTCAAATACATAAAAAAGTTATGAAAACTCTTCCACAATTGGTCTTTTATCCAAACTGTTCAGGAGTTTTCCTTAAATTCATGATATTTTCTCTCTTATCCGATAGCTATGGAATTCAAGAGAGTTATCAGAAAATACTACTAACTCCAACTATGTGACACAACAATCGAAGAAATCTTGAGGAATAGATAAAATCATATAGAGTCAAGATTTACAAAAATGCTGAATTTTAGCGTTAGTAAAGAAAGCAATTGTATGCTTTAAAAATCTTTGAATATACTGAACCCTGATATTTTCCCCTTTCTGTTTCTGGTTTTATCGGAACATTTAAAAAACTATTATATATATATATATATATATATATATATATATAAGAAATTTCATCCATTGGTCATGTTAAAAAAGTACTTAGTGACATTATTTTCCTTGTTTTCGTAGGAGATTTCTCAAAGCAGGTTTCTTTCAGCTGAGTGAAATTGAACCAAACTGATTTCTGATTTTCTACTGACCGAATGTTTTCATTCCTGCTGTTTGCTGATGTGGATGACACAATCCCAGAACTCCTGAAATGAATACATGGTTTTTAAAAAATTTAATCAATACAAATAACTAGGTGTGCAGCACAACTATAAGAAATTTATTTTCATAAGATGAATAATGTTTTTCAAAAATGAATAAATAACCTACTCAAAATGTTTATATATGTTATCTACTCGCTTCATCAAACTTCTCAGGTTCCTCCTTATAAACGGACTGGAACTCATATGAATTATTTGGATTTACGGTTAATATAATTTTCGTAAACTCAGTTGAGGGATAGCATCAGGTCTCAATCTGTTTTCATTCCTTACCACAAACTTATCATCCTCCCTAAATAAGTGCACACTGCAGGCAACATTTTTGTCACTCAATTGCTCTTCAGTAGGATCCCTTCCTAAAGCTCTCATCCAAGAGTCATGCCTCCGAAGAGTGAGCCTAAAAAAATAATAAAATTGAAGTGGTTCAGAAATCATATATCATTTATAAATTCAAATTGTATTCTTCTTTATATTATAATTTATGAGTACTTACATAAAATATATCTTTCGTCTCACAAAATAGAACCATGCACTTCCTTTTGTATAAATGTAAATACCACAAAAATCTAACCTAAAATCTTGGGCTTGGGAAAATACTGTATCTCTCTCTTTTCGTCAGTAACGCAACACAGAGAAGCGGAAAGCCGTAGCTTGATGTAGTAGGTAAGTAGTAATGAAGAAAACTGTACGGCTTGTCGCTGAAATGAAATCTTTGACGATTTCGGAGCGTACTGAACATTGTCCGAATAAATTTCTTAGGAGGGGTGCTCTTTGGTGTTGCCAACTACTCAGCAATCATTCGAAACAGGTTGTGATCTAAGGAATCAAGCAGGTCATATCTGTCGCACGTTTGAACCCACACATTTTCAGATATGAGTGCATACACCAGTTTTTAGACATCTTAATCTAACGGTTGGTGGAATAGACCAGTCCACGGCACCAAAAGTCAAGCTTCTACAAAGAAAAGTGATTTTGATTCAATTACTCATCAACAGCACGGCCCTGTCAAAAATTGAATCTAATAACTCGGAAAATTAGTACTTACCGGCAATGGAAATATATGTGAAATATACAAATTATAGATTTCTATGATTTGATTAGTAGTACTAACTAGTACCGTGGAATTCAAAGGCAGAAAGTTTTTCACACATCGATAGATATCCAATGATCGTTAATATAGATCAGTCCATTGCAAATGTCAAGCTCTAAGCACGTTTCGAGTAACACCACAGAATAGCAAAGAGAGAGTTTTCATACACTTCCGAGAAAGCCACCATCCGCCTATTGTTTCCTGTTTTCCCAATCATCAGGACGACTATGCGGTCTTCTTCGATATTGAATCCATGTGTAGAGAACTCTCTGCCTTTGAAATCCTTGTTACTAGGTTGAGTTTCCCTTACGAATTATAGATGTCGCCATCTATAATTTGTTTATTTCACATATATTTCCTTCGCGTAGGCGGACGGTGACTTTTTCAGAATTAAATAGAAATTACTTCCGTTTGCTTTATTGATATCAATGATCTGTAGGTTATATACAGACTACGCATTTTTATAGTTTATGAATCAGATTATATCCAGCATTACCGGAAATGAGCCGTCCTTCATCCAAGCCATGCTACTTATATGTTTTTTTCAACTTCAATGCGATAGCGTGTAATGATAATTTCGTTACATTATCTTGTTTTTGGTTCAAGAATCAATTGTATTCATTGATGAATATCGTTGAGAATCAAGACTCGTTCACTTTAGCAGGAAGGATTTTTCAACCCGCTTCTTTTCCATTTGAACAGCCAAAGAAAACGGTTCATTTTCCTAAAGTTCGATATTGTTACGAAAACACTACGGGGACCGTATCATCAGGGGAGTCAGTAGGAAATTGTGTCAGATGTGGCATAAGCGAACATTTCTAGAGAGATTGCAGGATGAGGTTACCACCACGTTGGAGAACATCCCCAGGTTCCTATTCACCAACAAAGAACGGATCATCTAGTGAGCTTTCAGGCAGATACCAAGAAACTGGATTGGTCAGTACTTCGGGAGGCATGCGGGCTAGTGAGAAGCTCCCAGGGATCTTCAACAGGGCCAGAAGAACAACTGATAGTCCGCCCCTCAGAGGAAAGATGAACCAGTACAATTTCAATACCGAACATCGCCTAGGTCTACCAAATAATAATACAGATGTGTCATCTGGAAGACCGCACCTGAGCAAAGTCAGCGAACAAGATCCCATGAAGGAGTTACCAACATCAAACGCACGAGGCTAGGAAACTGAAGACGAATGAAACAAGAAAAAACTGTTCCAAACATTAAAAACATTGGGAAGGGGACGGAACTGGCAAACACTTCTGTAGAGATATTTCTGATAGGGATCCCTTATTCAGGGCAATATGGGCACAATGGGATTTCCTAGTTTTGGAAAATGGACTTCTCAAACAAATATGGTAGTCAGTTGATGGGAAGTCATCAATTTCCCAATTGGTTTTGCCCAGAAAAAGGATAGGTGAAGTCTTGGAAGAGATTCATGGAGGGCATCTGGGAGTCAATAAGACCTTAGACAAGGTCAGGCAGATGTTTCACTCAGTTCAATGTCGGGACGACTTTGAAAACTGGCCTAAAAGATGCCCAGATTGCGGTGCTACTGAAGGTCCCGAATCAAGGTCCAGGGCTGAAATGAAGAAATACAACGTAGGTGCACCATCTGAACGGATTGTCATCGATAAAGCTCGATCATTTCCTGTGACGGACGATGGCAACAAGTACATCCTTGTTGCCATGGACTACTTCAGCAAATGAGTGGAAGCCTAAGCCATTCCAGACCAGGAAGCATCCACAGTAGCCAGGATAACGGTGGAAAACATGTTTCGGAGTATCAATGGAGTCACATTCCGACCAAGGAAGAGATGTCGAGTCGAAGTTATTCCAGGAAGATTATGGACTGATTGGTGTCAGCAAGACTAGAACTACTGCGCTTCACCCCCAGTTGGATAGCATGGTTGAATGAATTAACCAAACTATGAAAGAACACCTTTCGTTTGAGGTGGAAAAACATCAAACAGATTTCGACAGACGCCTTCCACTATTTCTGATGCCATACAAAGTAGCTGTTCTCGATTCAACCAAGCACAGCGCGGCTAGCATTATCTTCAGAAGGCAAGTTCTATTGCCCTGTGACTTGGTGTGCGGATCACCTATCAACTAAGAGCTTGAGAGAGAACTATGTCAGAACGTGAGTGAACTGTATGATATGGAATGGAAGTGCTTCTTTTCCAGTAATAACCACTACTCGAACTAGAAATTGAAAATGGTTTATACCTGTGATTTTTTACAAGAACTAAAGCGAACAGGTCTATCTTGCAGCCCTAGTTGATACATTCTGCCTGTTGCACACCATTGCATCTGGTAATTGTGTTTCAAAGAGATAAACAAACTACAGTGGCGAAGACTTGTCACAATGGCGTAAACATGTCGGCTGCCTTGAAACATGTACGTATGTTACATCTTCAACGTACTTGAAATATTCTACAAACAAAAGAAATATGAACAATAACTGAGTTTGATGAATAAAATGTTTATGAAACTTGCTTTCCAGTCTTCTCTTTCTCAAACGGAAATACACACAGTTTTGTCACAGCACGTTTCATAACACTGCCGTTGACGATCAGAAAGACGACTCGTACAATCCCGTCTTCTCCTGGGTGAAGTTGCAGAACCCGCCCCATATGTCATTTCAATGGAGGTGCATTATTCCTTGACTGAGACAATGGTGCCTTCCTTGATGCGTTTTGGTGTGTTATGGATGGTGGGATATGAGTAACGCTGGATTCCGGAATTGCCATTAATGTCTTTCCCACCAAAAAATGAGCAGG
This sequence comes from Gonioctena quinquepunctata, assembly GCA_018342105.1. Lineage (NCBI taxonomy): Eukaryota > Metazoa > Arthropoda > Insecta > Coleoptera > Chrysomelidae > Gonioctena > Gonioctena quinquepunctata. Next base: position 261,475 of record JAFIRS010001675.1, on the reverse strand, counting down.
GGTGAGATGGGTTGATTGATCGGGAAGTGAGGTTAATGGACACATGGGTCTGGAATTCAAAATAGATTCAATCTGCACTAACTCTCAACATGTGAATGGGCATTCTCTAAAACTCTTTTCAAGTAGAATTTATCACTTTTTATGCTGGCTTCCCAAATACCTCCAAAATTTGGAAAACAGGCTGGGATGAAGTGCCACATTACATTCATTGTCAGCTGATGAATAATTACTTATTTTATCAACTTCTGAGTCGAAAAGTCGCGATAATTGAGCGCTTGTGCCTACAGAATTTTTCGCATTATCCTAATAGAGATCTGCTTGTTTTTCTCTCCTGACAATAAATCTTTTTAAAGCATTCAAAAAACACTCAGTCGTCAGATCTGATACACATTCTAGGTGTATAGCTTCAGTTGTCAAACAAATAAACAAACATACATACGCCTTTGTTAATTTTGCTCCTCTTGTTGAGCGATCTTTCCCTAAAAAAGGTCCAGCATAACCTATACCCGTGTTGTGGAAAAGTAAATATTGGTTCACTCTACTTTCTGGTAAATTACCCATCAAATATTTTTGCTATTGTGGTTTTACTCTAAAACAAGTAATACATTCAAGAACTATGTTTCTTGCTAAAGGCCAAAAACAGTCTTAGAATCAGCAGTTTCAATTATTCAATCATATGTATTTGCAATTCTAAGTACTTTATATTCTCCTTATGGAATGAAGTAATATAGTAGGACCACAATGGAGTAGTACTTGTTGTGAAGTAATTTGGAACATGATGTAAATAGTTGATTGACTGTCACTGTAATGTTAGAATAATTTGTCAGTTTAGTTTTCTCTGCAAGTATAAGTATTGCGTGTATATTTGTATCATTTGATTCCCTGCTTCTCATTGGAGATCCAATAATCTCAACAGGTTATGGGCCCAGATTCAAGTGCTTGAAACCTAGAAAATCTCAGGAGTAAGGCCTTAAGTAGTGATAAAACATGTCATACCAGTTACCTCCAATCGGGATACTGGAAGGGAGGGAATATTACGACGCGTGAAAGGTCGGAGTTTGAGCCTTTCTCGAAGATCAGGATTTGTGGGAAAGTGTTTCTGGTGATCAGATGAAGAGAAAAGAGACACGAAAGGTCGTTCTAAAATAATCTTACTGATTGATTCCATGCTGTATATTCATGTTCAAGAGACAAAAACCGCCAAAGAAGCTTTGGAAAGCATTTGAGGACACCGGTCTCACGAGAAAAGTAGGTTTGTTGCGAACTTCAATCAGTACTCGTCTTGAAGATTGTGTGAGTGTCAAAGAATATGTGAATAAGCTTAATTGCATTGATATGAAAGTTTCCGACGAGTGGGTTGGCGCTATTCTTTCAGCCGGTCTTCCAGATCAGTATAAACCTATGATAATGGGAATCGGAAGCTCTGGCATTAAAGTTATTGCTGATGCAATAAAAACTAAATTATTGCAAGATATTTGTGTTGAAAAGTCCAAACAAAAATTCTACGATGTTTGGCTACAGAAACAAAAATAGTTCAGATTCAGGCACCAATCAAAGTCGTGAACGTAAATATGTCATTGCTGACAGTTCTTCATATACCAGGACTGCTCCCAAAGGAAAGGCAAAGGACCACGTTGCTACAAATGTAACAGGTATGCCGGACATATCGCAAAAACTGTGATGAGAACAGTTCCAAGAAACAGGTGTTCGTGCAGAAGAGTGACAAATCAGAATTTACGATGTTCACAGCTTTGTCACTTCATGTCAAATCAACTGGAAATGATTAGTTTCTCGATTCCCGATGTTCCGCTCATTTGACCGTGGATAAATCAAACTTCATCAGTGAGGAAACATCGTCGAAATTAACCATCACAACTGCCAATAATCAGCATATGGAAACAAACTGTGTTGGTGATATCCAGTTACCTGTAAGAGTTTCTGATCAATCTTTTAATGTGAACGTCGAAAATGTGTTCAATGTCCCTGATTTGAAAGTGAATCTTCTTTCTGTGAGTCAGATCATTCAAAAGGGATACAAAGTCAATTTTAATTCAGAAGGAGCTCAGATCATAAATGCTCAAGGAAAAATTATTGTAACTGCCACTTTGCAAAATAACCTTTTCAAAATTGACAGGCGCTCTGAAAATGCAATGCTGATATGCTAGAAAATGCTTTATTGTGGCACAAACGTAAGGGTCATTCCAATTTTCCCAATTTGAATAAGCTTAAAAATGGATTAGCGCATGGCATGAAATTTCATGAGAAAATTCCGAAGGATTTGTATGTGAAATCTGCTACCAGTAAGAGTCATCGATTATCATTTAGTGAAAGTACTACCAAGACATCCAGGTTGCTTCAAATAATTCATTCTGCTGTTATGGGTCCCGTTGATTTGCTGACATTCTTGGACGATTTCAGTCACAAGACATTTTGTTACTTTCTTGAAACAAAAGATCAAGTTTTTGATCGTTTCGTCGAATTTAAAAATTTTGTAGAAAATCAAACCGGCCTAAAATTCAGATTTTGAGAACGGACAATGGTGGAGTATTATTCCCAAAAATTTTATGATTATCTTAATTCCACTGGGATTGAGCATTAGACCACTGTGCCTTATATACCTGAGCAAAATGGCAAGGCTGAGCAGCTCAATCGTTTAATAATGGAACGTACCCGATGTCTCCTGACCGAATCAGGTCTTCCGAATAGTTTTTTGGCTGAGGCTGCCTATACTACGGTTCACCTACTCAATCGATCCCCGACTTCATGTGTCGAGAAGACTCCGGAGGAGATTTGGTCAGGACTGAAGCCTAGCACATGTTCGCATTGTTGGTTGCAAATTATATACACATATACCTGTTTCAAAAAGGAGAAAACTGGATTCGAAGTCGGGATCCAGTATTTTGGTTGGATACAGTCTTCATTACAAAGCTTACAGGTTGTATGATCCTGAAACCAAAACTGTCATAGTCTCGAGAGAAGTGATTTTCTCTGAGTACAAGAAAGGGAATTCACTTTTGAATAAATCTTCTGAGGAAAGTAGGATATTTTTCTTTCCTGAGCCGGACCATGACTCAGATTCAGAAGAAAGTAACGATAGTTCTGGCAAAGAACCCTCAAACCTCGAAGAGGATCAGTCTGATCCAGATTTTATACTTTCAAGGCAAACAACAAGTCTTCCCGAAAAACATCTTCGAAGAGGAGACCGAATTAGGAGAACACCACAGACCCACAATGATTATGTGAGTTATTCGGGTTATGTTGAAAATTTCAGCAATCCAACTCCTGTTGAAAAAGTGCTGGCAAGCACAGACAAAGAAAATTGGCTCAAGGCGATGGATCTGGAATATAAAGCCCAGATCGACAAGGCACATGGGAATTGGTGGATCTCCCTCCAGACCAAAAACCTTTAAATTCAAAATGGGTTTTTAAAATAAAGAAGGATGCTTCTGGAAAAGTAACGCAATATGAAGCACGAATTGTTGACTTGTTGTTAACGGCTGTGGCCAAAAGAAAGGTATAGATTACGAAGAAGCGTATTTCCTTGTAATCCAGTTCCATTATATGTATTCTAGTCTTAGCTGCGCAATACAACCTTGAAATAGAGCAGATGGATGCAGTAACAGCTTTCCTCCAGGGAGATCTCACGGAGGAAATTTACATGCTTCAGCCTGAACTCTATGAAAAATCAAATGAAGTATTCAAGCTAAAAAAGAGTATATATGGCCTCAAACAGGCAAGTAGAGTTTGGAATATTAAGCTTGATATTTGTTTGGAAAATTGCAAGCTCAAACAATCCAAATTCGATTCTTGCATATACTATCATATTTCCAAAAATAGAATATTGATAGTGGGCGTGTATGTCGACGACTTTTTGTTATTTTCGGATGATAAAGCGATGAAGAATGGCCTTAAAAACTGTTGATGAACAGTTTCAAGATGGCCGACATGGGGGAGGCAAAGTCTGTCCTAGGATTCCGGATCACGCGCGATCAAGTTGATCAGAAAATTTGGATTGACCAACAAGTTTAATTGAAGATGTGTTGAGAAGATTCAACAAGCTTGATTGCAATCCCGGCGATACTCCGATCTCTCCGGATGAAGCTTTCTAAGGAACAATCTCCAAAAACTCCAGATGAAGAATTTAAGATGAGTACTGTCCCCTATCAAGAAGCAGTTGAGAGTCTTTTTTTCGCCGCTCAAGTTTCTTGGTCAGATGTCAACTTTGCAATCAGCTATGTAAGTTGCTTCAATCAGTACCCAGGAAAGGTACATTGGACAGCTGTGAAGCGTGTCATGCGCTACCTCAAGGGAACAGCTCATTGGAAACTTGAATTCAGTGGTAGGGAGAAAAACTTCACTGAAATTACCGGATTTAGTGACTCGGAATGGGCAAGTGACGAAGTTGAGCGGCGCAGTGTCACCTGCTACATCTTCCTGAAAAATAACTTGCCTATGTCGTGGGCCACTGAGCGTCAACCTGTCATAGCTCTGTCAACTACAGAGGCTGAGTATATGGCCATGTCAGCAGCGATACAGGAAGCACTCTGGCTCCGAGGCCTGGCTAGTGAACTATTTTCCGCTTCTGCGAAACAGCCAAACTTCACCACATGTTGATAACCAGGGCACTCAGAACTTGACTCAGAACGATGCTTATCAGGCTGGAACGAAGCGTGTTATAGTTCAATTTACATTTTTTGACATACTTACTTGCTTTGCCGTACTTCCGGTTTGACCGGAAATTACCCCAACTTCCGATTTTCAAATGGGACCTCCTATATATTTTTACTCATGTCGATCGAGAATGACATTCTTAATCCAATATTGTCAATATTTGACGAATGAAGTAATTTTTTTTCTAATTTTTATTTTTCGATCTAGAATGCCATGGATCGTGTGAATCGCTTCATTCTTGATCAAGTAACATATGAAAACACGACTTTGAGGCTTATGACTTCACAGTCGTTCCAAGAATTATTCCAGCAAATTAGTCCAGTAAGGTTCCAAATTTTCAAAGTGACCTCCTCCTTGATCGCGGAAAAATTCAATTCCAATTTTCAATTGTTGCGCGCACCACATTGATTAGCTGTTCCGCAGTGATGTTCTGGAATGCCATCCTTACTTTATACTCCAGTTCTTCACGAGTAGCTGTTGCTGTGTTATACACCTGATTTTTAATTGTTCCCCAGAGAAAAAAATCTAGCGAACTAAGATCTGGTGATCTAGAATATAAAAAAGAAATAATACATTATGAAAAAATATGACAACTTAAGAATGTACCTCGCAGGCCACTGAATAGGTTCAGAAGTGCCAATCCACTTTTTGGGAAGGTGTCATTAAGATACTCTCTTACGACTTGAGAATTGTGAGGTGCCGCTCCATCTTGTTGAAAATAGATATCAACTTGGTTAGCCAGTGGCAAATCTTCAATTAAATCATTAATTTGATATCTAAGAGACTGTAAATATCTTTCCACAGAAAGTTGTCCGTCGAAAATTATTGGCCCCAAAAGTTTTCGTCCGATTGAACCAAATCGCTCTTAAAAATTTCCTTCTTGCATCAGATGTAAATTTGAGACCAGTACCTTTCATTATTCCGATTGACAGACCCAAGTTGGTGAATCGAGTTTCATCTGAATAAATTATTTCAAATGGAAAACGTACATCTTCTCTGTATTTATTCAAAAACCAGTTGCAATAAGTTAATCTTCGGTTGTGGTCGTTATCGTGAAGATGTTGTTGGTGTAGTTGGTATATGAATGATCGATGATTATATTTGTGAAGAATTCTCCAAACGGACGAATAACTTATATCACACTCTGGAATAATTTGGCGAATTGACGCCGTACAATTCACTCCAACATAGGCCAACACGTCTACTTCTTTTTCTTCACTGACGATGAAGTTATTGGCATTTTCTTCTGGTTCATTTTGCATTTTCCTATCCTGTTTTGGAAAATAATGCCGAGTGGGATGGCGACGATTAGGAAATCTCTGAGCATAAATTCGAGCTGCATCAGTTGCATTCTCTTTTGGTTCTCCTTAAATCAGCAACATGTCAATTTTCTCGTTTCTAGTATAATTTTCCATATCAAATTATAAACTACGCAACAAATAGATTTTTAAAAGTGACAGCATATTCATTAGCCTATTTGTTCAGGTAGTCCTAGTAACAGCTTCAATTGTTTGTCTCGGATAACTAGAATAACAGGACTTAGTGCATAAGTATACCGAATACGTATTATTTGTTATTAGGTATGATCGCTTCTTGCAATTATTCAGAAAAATAGTGAAAATAAAATGTGTGGTATCAAATTATTCGTAAAAAAATGATATTTCAAAAAAAGCCGACGAGCCGCTCCCTTTCCATTTGAAAAAACTAAGTTAACTGGAAAAAATTCATATTTGCGACTCTTAAATAATTCTTAAAACGACTGTGAAGTCATTAGCCTCAAAGTCGTATTTTTCCATGTTACTTGATCAAGAATGAAGCGATTTACACGTTATATAGCATTCTAGATCAAAAAATAAAAATTGGAATAAAAATTACTTCCTTTGTCGAATGTCGACAAGTGAGGTGTTGAATTTAGAATGCCATTCTCAATCGAAATAAGTAAAAATATATAGGATGTCCCATTTAAAAATCGAAAGTTGGGGTCATTGCCGGTCAAACCGGAAGTACGGCAAAGCAAGTAAATATGTTAAAAAATTTAAATTGAACCATAATATCCAACCCCCAAATTTCATTTTTCTATCTTCAATAATAAAAAAGCTATAGACCTCAGGGAATCACCCGGTATATTCATATTTACGAACTCAGAATTTTCTCCTCTTTCATTTGACATCCAACTCGATACTATAGCAAAGTAAAAAATCAGATACCCCTCCTTTTTTTAATGTAACATCCGTCATATTGATTTTGTTTCTTATAAAATGTAGCCTGTCACCCGGACTACAATAACGAATCGATTGACACTTGATTCACCCAAATCGGATGAGAATTTAGGTGGTACGGTGAAACATACATAAATACAAACATACATAATAATATAAATATGGACTTAGCAACAATTCTCGAGTGGGAATCTAATAACTTGGTAGAATTCAATGCAAACAAAACACAAGCATGTCTTTTCTCTAGAAAAGTCGATCTCACTGTGCCTAACATAACTTTGTCAGGAGTAACCATACCACTGAAGTCATCCATATCGATGCTTGGTATTACTATCAGCAATAACCTTTCCTGGGAAAATCACGTGAGGTCCATTGCCAAAAGTGCATCCCAAAAACTTGGTTTTTTGTTTCGTGCCAAGAGCTATTTCACCCCACCCAGCTGCTTATGATCTATAAGGCACAGATCCGACCTGTCCTGGAATACTGTTCCCATATTTGGAGCGCGGCACCTAAACATATCCTGAGGCTATTGGATTCTGTCCAAAAAAGGGCAATTCGTCTCGTCGGTGATGCCTCGCTTACAAACTCGCTCACTTGTCTGGAACACCGTAGAAAAGTTGGCGATTTGTCTCTATTTTATAGATATTTTCATGGGCGATGCTTTTCTGAAATATCAACAATCGTTCCTGCTTTGGCAGTCTCTTCGAGACTAACCCGTCAAGTTCAGTCATCACACCCCTTCGTGGTCACTTTGGAGACCTGCAGAACATCACTTTCCAAAGACTCGTTCATCCAACGAACAGCGAGGCTTTGGAACTCATTGCCTAGGGAGGTGTTCCCCGAGGCATACAACCTCCAGAAATTCAAGAAGAACACCAACTCCTACCTTCTTTCCCTTGGTTCCCACGATGTTCTCTGAACATTACAGGATATCCCTTTTCGTGGGAACCAGAATATAAAAAAAAAATATACCTCTAAAATATAAGCCTTCCTTTTGGCTTTGCCGTAGTCGGGTAAAAAGTGTGCTATTCGGTAAGAAAATTCCACACCAATAATTATAAATGATATGAAAGAACCAACCTGATTTTCTGAATGATGATCAAAATTGCAAAAGACGCCGACGATTTCGATTTGTGATTTTTTTTCGGACCATTTGACTGTAATTGTTTAGTCGTCTCGACCTCATTGAATTCAATAGTGTCTGAAAATTTGAAATTGACAGTTCTGCCAACTGAACAAGAAGGAAAAGCTTCTCAAAAAAGAATTGATCCAATAAGTACAGTTTGTTTATGTTCACGTTTGTGAGCCTATGTCAATAATGTGAGAATTCTGAACTGTTAATTTGCTGTTTAATTTCGCCTAGAATAATTCCAGAAATAGTTTTTTCGTCATGGTAACGTTTTCGAAACAAAATAGAGTTGTGACGTTTTCAGTATAAATAAAAATAATAAATAAATCAATCCTTTCGGAATTGAATTCCATCTGCGGCAGATGAGTAACTTGACAACGGTGTAAGGGGGGGAATTGTCCAATAAAAAATCCCTGTTGCTTATCTAATAGCATATAAAGTACTATTTTCTAAAACTCACCTGTACCCCACCGTACCCCTTATGTTGCAAAAATCTCTCACATTCTTGGGCGATATCGTACCATTTCCATTCGAACAAATGCACAATCGTACTTCTGTTACCATAAAAATGCGGATCAAATTGACACAAAACGTTCGAAAATAAACAGCACTTTATAGCCAATACGAATAATGTTGCCCTCATGGTGGTCGAGGTTGAAGTGAACAAAATGCTGTGACCAGTACTCTCTTTATCTCTATTCTATTATCGCAATTCTTTTTAAATAAAAACAAAAAGATCAGTTATCCAGCAGACCAGCCAAATGTGAATGAATAACTTTATCGAGAAGTGAGCAATTTATGTTTAGACTGCATTCCACAAATCTCCTAAGATATACTTGGGGGAAAACCTGTTTGGGTATGCGTGTCCACTTTGTTCTTAAAATTATATCAATATTTGGTTCTGTAATTTGGAATCTTTCGGGTGGTATTTTCTTGATAATATTAGTAGCTGTTTTTTCCCTTGACAGACCATTTCTGTTGGAATTCACCCTCTTTATGGACACACTGACAAATCAGTTCTATGTTAATCTCAATTATGTTTCATTTTTAGGGGTCCGTACCTCAAAAGAAAAAAGGAAACATCCACAGGTCTGCATTTGAAAACCTTCGGATCGTTGTTTCAATTTGATAAACTATTTTTACTTATTTTGTATCGCAAAAAAAAGTTAAATCTATCTATACATATATAATTACATGATCAACGCCTAGACCGCTGGATCTAAAGAGCTGAAATTTTGTCAGCGTATTCCTATGATGACCTCAATACCCACTGAGAAATGTTTTTTGATATTCCATTCCTAAAGTGGTGTAAAGGGGGTTGAGAAGGAGGGGGCTGAAAGTAGCGTTAGTTTTGAAGTTAGAATCATAAAAATTGATATTCAGCTTTTCCTTTCAAATAAAAAACCCCAAAGTGGTGAAAATGGGAGTTGAAAGTTCATATAGGAGAACCGTTAGTTTTCTAGAATTGTTGTCATAAAAATTGATTATTGAGATCTTTGATTCGAATGAAGAAATACATGTTTCACTGATTTTGGAAATTTAACCCCTACAGGGGTGAAATGGGGATTTATTTTATGGGGGTTGGACATTGGTATTTGAGGTCTTTGTAACAAATAAAGAAATACATGTTTCAGTGTTCTTAGAAATTCGACCCCTGATGGGTGAAATGGAAGGTGAATTTGGGTTCCTTTTTTTAAGTTACGTTAATAAAAATTGGTATTTAAGGTCTTTGTTACAAATCAAGAAATAAGTATTTCGGTGGTTCTAGAAATTCATCTCCGGAAGGGGTGAAATGGGGATTGAAAATTTGTATAGGGGTTCCATTAGTTTTTAAGTTAAGGCAATAAAAATTGTAATTCGAAGTTTTTGTTACAAATAAAGAAATATGTGTTTCGGTGTTTTTAGAAATTCAACCCCTAAAGGATTAAATGGAAGGTGAAAGTTACTTTTCAAGTAAGGTTTAGATTTTTGTAAGAAATAAATAAACACGAGTTTTAGTGTTTTTAGAAATTCAACCCCTAAAGGAGTGAAATGAGAAGTGAACATTTTAATGGGTGTTCCGTTAGTTTTGAATTTGGGAACATAAAAAGTGGTGTTTTGGCTCTCTGTTACAAAGAAAAAATTCGTCCCTAAAGGGGTGACACGGAGTTAGTGAATGTATAATAGTCATCACAAAGCATTACTTCCGCTGTCAAATCAATTATGTCCCTCAAACGAGATTACTGGATAACGGGATAACCTGATAACGGGAAACGGGATAACGTAATAACGGGAACACGTGAAGCGGCAAAGCTAAAGGCATGAACTAGATGGAACCACACACAGAAAAACATAGAAAAAATACAAATTAATCGCGGACGAAGTCACAGGTACCAACTAATAAAAAAAAGGAAAACTTGTTTGCAGTTGAAAAATGATTTGAGTTATTAAAAAAAATCAATAAAAAATATAGGCTTCCGTAGTATTGAGTTTATTCGGCATGATATATTTCTCGTCTTCCCGTAAAAGAACGTGATGAAATCGCATTTCAATGACCAACGGTAATTAGCTGATCATATATACTTCATTAGTTGTCCATGACTCAAGTTCAAAGCTGAATCCAAAATGTTTTTTTTAACTGATGAACATATTCAAGTTTATAGCTAATTTTACTTCCTTGGTGTTAAGAATGAGCGCTGCTAGCTTATAAACTATGCTCCCTCGTGACACTGTGATGAACTAACGAATAAAGCGCTAAACCCAATAATTTGAGTACAATTGTTCACTTATTAAACATAACAATTGAATAGATTTTCTCTCAAATCTGATACGTCATAAATAGCGGTCGATTCGTGATCAGCGCCACAAAATTAGTGAAAAAAAATTGTAACGTTCTAAACAACAAAAGTCATGTCTCCCATTATGAGATCACTCACGTGTCCGTCACATCTCTCAAAATCTATAAGACGAAGAGAAAATGATTTGTTACAGTAAAACATCCCAACAACCCACATATTTCACACTAGTTACGCACTTGAGAATATTGATATAAGAGTTAAAGAGGGGGCAAATTGGAAACCCCAGAAAAAGGAATTTGATATTTCATGTGGGGTATCCTTCGAAAGATCTCATTATGAGAAACACAAACATATTTTCAATAATTTCAAATAGGGTATTTAAACAGATATCCCAAAAAATGTGAAAAATATAACATTGCCCCACGTATCTCTGAAACTGCTAAAAGAATTCAAAGAATATAACGCCCTACTTGAAGTTCACGGAAAAGTTATAAAGAAAGTCTCAAGTGCGATAGATTGCTAGAAATTGATTTCACGAACTCATCAACTACGTAACCCTCTGCACATGCGTCAAATTCGTTCTTAACCGTTTTTTGAATATTGAATGATCCCAGTGGAATCTCCTGAGGAAGAGTCAAACCGACCAATTGCAGTATGTTTCACAGTGGTATGTCATTATGAAAAAACTGATGAATACGAAAAAATAACCACCCTTCGAACCCTTATGACAGGAATCATCCGTGTTCCCATACTTCTGATTACATTTCTTGAGGAAACCTCTCTCTTCCTTCTTTGTTTCTGTCTGGAATCTACCTTTCATTTGTATCGTATTTTCACTATATCCCTGACTTGTTCAATATGATTTAATTCCTGAGGACATGTTAGCCAGTTCATCTTCCTTATACTCGCTTCGTTTGAAGAGCAAATTACAAATGGGGCTTCATGCGGGCGAGCATTGAAACGCTCCCCGTTATGGGGGGCAAAAGGTACCATGTTTTCTTGCAGAATATCTCTCAAGTATCAAAGTTATTTTGAACTATTACAATTTCTGTAATCTTCAGAAAGTAACAAAAAAGAGTAATCGTTATCCTGCAATTGGTAAACATGGATTACGCCAATAGAAGAATTAATTAGGCGTAGCCATAGTATTATATCTGCCTAGGTCATGAATCAATTCTTATCACTTCGTAGAAACGAGCCAACGGAAGTCCACACTGCAATTAAATTATGACACTATACTTGAAGTCATCATTTACAATTGAATATTGCGTACCTACAAACATACACCGTCCCATATTCTATTCGAGCTTCCACCAGAAGAGACAAGTTTCTTGAAGGCTTCCGTCAGGCTGATTCGCCTGACTTTGTGGTACGAGGCGAGTTTCTTCCATCCATCTATTCTGACTACTGCTAGAAAAACATTATCCACAATGCTATCTTCAAAAATGAGCGACAAAGAAGACCTCTTTCAAATTTGTGCGCAACTGGTCCTTATATTTCCTTAACTATTCCATAACCATTCCTCAGATATATCTATCCACTTTTCATTATGTTTTGCTGTGACTTGCTACTCACTCATCTGCCTCAGTATGTGTGTTGGGAAGTGATTTGAACTTGTTTTGTTATTCAATCTGCATCGCATCACTGTGGCGGTTGTAAATCGTAATCATTCAAAATAAGCTGTGAAGAATTGTTCAAAATTATTTAGTCCAAGTGGAACCCAAGGCAGATTGTAGATTGTGAGTGGTCGATTCGGCTCTTAAGCCTCTCCGTACCTCAACCTATAATGTATTTTGTATATTCCCTTCACCCGTTCAAAAACCGGGATTTTGTTACTTCTTGTATCAGTTTCCTGGGAGCTAAGTTCCTGATGCGTTGATGCGTTGATGAAATCCTTTCGAAAAACTCAAGCCATTTGCGAAAGAGCCCTTGGTAAGCGCAAAGCAGATGTTCTGCAGTTTCAACAAAGTGCTCACAGTAACGGCACAGTTCACTGTCTGACCTATCAATTTTTTTTGAGGTGATACCTCAGATGCGATGGCGATGGCGAGTTTGCTAATGCGTGAGTAATAATCAACATTGTTGATTATTACTCACGCATTAGCGAATTCGCCATTTTCTTAACTTCTTTTCCTACTGAACATTCTAAAAGCGGTTGAATTGGGTGTCAGATCGGTATACAGACTTGAGTGCTAGAGCCGTTTGAAGAAAACATTACTGAGCTTTCGCCTTTCCGTTATATATATATATATATATATGTATATATATATATATATTGTTATGTTATACTATCAGGTGTTTTTTCTCCGCGTTGGAAGTCAAATTGTTATAGTCCCACTTTACTGATATTGCCAAATTGTTATGAAATAATAATTGCTAGCTAACGTCACTGTTTTTTCGCCACGTTGCTGCCAATTGTTATTACCCTTTCTTACCACAACTAACTCAGTTGGTACGCCTTCGCCTCAGGAGTCGGTTTTGGCAATAGAGCCACTGCCTGTCTTAGTTTCACTTGAATTATTTCAGTTCAGTCTTTATAGGTGAAATATCAGCATGTCATTGTGAAAAATAAACCAGAAACTATCAAAAAACAATTATTTCCTTTATTCAGAAAAACTTATAATAACCTGGCCTGGGATAGATAACTTATACTATGAGCAATTGACAAATGTTCATAGAAAATAATGAAAAAACAGTGATGGATACTGTAGACCTAACCTCACTTTTTCTTTTGGGTTGGAAGAATTCTTTTATAGTTCAATACCAAAATAAAATAGAGTTCTTCAGATAAACGAGTTACGTTGTGAAGTGATTCAGTTTGTGATGTGCACTGAAAGAGTTTATACCTGGAACTGGAATGTCGCTGATGCAATACCTGGCATAATCTGAATTCCTGTTTCATCCACTCCTCTCATGAACTCACCATTTTAAAAGGAACCATCCAAAATCCACGAAATCAGCTTTGACAAGTTTTTATGTGGAGAACAAAAAGGTAATCTTCTTTTATCCTTGTTTATTTCGTGTCGAGATTATTCAGAGGTTGTATTGGTTTGTTATTTTTGGCAAACTACTTTGTCATTCGTAAAAATATTCAATTTCCTTTTTTCTTAAATTTTCTACCTGGCTTCTTTCTCAAGTTTTTTTTCAATCTTTGTACCTGGCTTTTCTTCAAAATCAAATCTCCCTCGCTTTGTTTTTTCTATTCCCTTGTCGAACTTTCACTATTTTGGTGTTATTTGAGAGAATTTATGAACTAATATATTTTACATTTCTTATAAACTAAATACAATATTTGATGATAATTATTTTTGACGTTTCTCAGTTCTTACTTTTCCACAATTTCAAATCTTTTATCTCACCATCTCTGTTTCCTGATTGGCTATTGTCATCAAGAAGTTTCTTGTTCTCCCATTGGCTATTTTTAGTTAGATACAATTTCATATACTGTATAATTTTGTTGATCACATTTAATTCAGAATGATTTTGTAAATCTAGACTTTTTTGTTGTGTTTATAGGTTGTAATCATTTTGACAATGTATGAAAATGATTGCATTATAGTATTTGCATATTTTTACCTATCAATATCATCCAAAGGCTTTATAAAGGAAAAGAATCTCAAAAAAAATTTAAAACAATTTCTCATGAACTACTAAGTATTTATTATTTTTGTGGGTTTTATTAAGAAATTATTTCTTTTTCATCTTTAAAATATATTAATGGTCCTTCCTAACATAACAATATATATATATATATATATATATGTTGTTATGTTATGTTATGCCAGTTATAAGTTTTAAAAGGAAAAAACCCACAAAAAGAATAATTACTAAAGAGTTATTAGTTTCAAGAGATTGTTTTGACATAATTTTGGAAGTTCTATTCATTTATAAGCCTATGTATAATATGGATTGATAAAAATGTCAAAATACTATAACACAATCAATTTCATACACTGTCATAATGATTATAACCCATAATTGGTAAAAAGACAAAAAAAAATCTAGATTCACAAAATTTTCATGAATAAAAAGTGATCAACATATTAATCGAAACATACAGTATATGAAATTGTAGCTAACTAAAAGTAGCCAATGGTAGAACAGCAAACTTCTTGATGAGAATAGCCGATCAGGAAATAGATGGTCATATGGAAAATTGGAAATTGTGAGAGAATAACAACGGGGTGATGTCATAAGCAATTATTATTGAAATATGTACATAGTAATAAGAATGGGAAAATAGTTGTATATATAAATTATATAAGATGAACCCAAACAGTGAAATGTGACAATTTGGTGCGAATTCAAACATTCAAATGAAAAAGGAGAGGGAAAATTGGTATCCAAGGGAGCAACAAACAAAGCCAGAGGAGATCGAAGAATAAATTCACAAGGGAATGCCACGCAACATTTTGGGAGAAAGAAAAATGAAATAATTCCAACATTAGAAGAGAAAAACCAATATTACCTTAATTATACAACATATCCAAGTGTCCAAAGCTGATTTATGCATATGTATGGTTCCTGATTTATGGTATTGGAGTTCCTGATAGAGCTTGGAGTGAGAAAGGATCCAGTTTCAGGGCATATCTTGAACACTGACATCTCCAGCAGGTATAAAAACTTTAATAGTGCACATCCGGTCCATGAACAATATCACTAATAACGTATCTCACATCTGAAGAACTTTATTTCACTTTATTTTGAACCATAGAAGAAAAATTCACTCTCAAGGAAAAAGTGAGGTTCTGTCTATCTATCCATGATTTGATTTTAATGATTATCCGTGAATATTTGTAGATTCACATTAGTATAAGTTATTTCTCGTAGGCCAAGTAAAATGAAGTCTTCCTGAATAAAGGAAATAATTGCTTTTTGATACTTTGTTGTTTGTTTTCTTACAATGATCAACAATCATAACAATGACCATTGAATGAACTGAAATTAGACAGCAGTGACTAGTGGCTCTATTGCCTGAACCGGCTATCTGAGGTAAGAGGCGTACCAACTGTTGCTTAGCCGTGGTGAGAAAAGTGATAACAATTGGCAGCAGCGTGACGAGAGAACAGTGAGGTTCGCTAGCAATTATTATTACAGCATACATTACATATACAGGGCGAAAATATCTATCTATATAATATCAATTTGGCTCACAAAGAATAGCAAAAACTATTAGAAATCTTCATTATATAACAACAACTATTGTTATTCAATTTATCAATACATAACAAATTGGCACCCAAAGTGTGGGGTGAAATAATAACATAATAATTTGTTATATTATCACAATATAACAATATATATATATATATATATATATATATATATATCCTCAAAAGTTATTCATCTGGAAGAACCTGTGGTAGAAGTCCATTGTATTTGGAAGAGAACAAATCGTAAGTATTGATGGAATAATTAGTGAGTGAGGAATGTTTCATACGGAGTCTCACAGGAAACAGTACTGATACCACTAGTATTCACAATATACATAACCGGACTTCTCGAAATTGATACTGAAGAAAAAATTTTGAGTTTCACCGACGACACAGCTTTTCTCTATGAATCGAGTACACGGCAGGCACTAAAAACTCTTGTAGAACATGACTTCCTACAAATAGCGAAATGGTTCAGATATAATATTCTACCATTGAATGTCAATAAAACGAGACACTTACTTTTTTCTTTCTATTCCAACATACTACTGAATGTGGGTCCACTGAAGATACAAGAGAGTTCTGAAATCACCGACGATAGGGCAATGGCATAGTAATGTGATAATGTGGTCAGTAAAATAAGAAGCCTTAGAAATTTTGTAGACATTCAACATTTGAAAATTATATATCATGCATTAGTCGCTTCCCAATTGCGATATGGCATAATAGGATGGGGAGGAGTGAACCAGTGCTATTTAAAAAAATAATAATATTATACAAAAGCAAGCGTACTTACTCTTACTCTTACTCTACGAATAACTTGTTTGAATAATCTGGTTTGCTGGACATCAGACGACTTTTTTGTGAGTGTGGATAATTTGCTGACCAAAAAATAATCCTACCGACCAGATCCTTGAGATATATTTAAACACGCTGAACTATAAAACTGAGGATCGTATGATGAGGTGTTCGTGTCACTGTAGAAAAGAATTCAGATCAACCCTCATTTAGGGGTGTTTTATACTTGTGAAAACTTTGCTGACCGGGGGTACCTAATAAAGATATTTTATTGAAACTCTGGAATATGACTGAAAAAAACATACTCTTTGTGCCACCATAGAAAACAAATCATATCATCCCCCTCATAAGGGTAGTTTAAACTTGTAATTTTTTTTGAAAACTCTGCTAACCGGGGGTATCCAATAAAAATATTTCATTCAAGTGCTGGAATGGGATTGGAAAAACACACTCTTTGTGCCACCATAGGAAAAAATCATATCAGCCCCTCATAAGGTAGTTTATATGTGTGATTTTTCGATAAAATTTGCTGACCGTTGGTATCCTCTGAAGATATTCCATTGAACGCTGGAATATAATTGAAAAAAACATACTTTTTGTGCCACTATAGCAGAAATTCATATCAGCCTCCTCATTAGGGTGGTTTTCAACTGTGATTTTTCGAAAAACTTTGCTGACCGAGGCTATCCAATAAAGATATTACATTGAAACGCTGGAATACGATAAAAGTTTGCCGCCATTGAAAAAATTTATATCTTTCTCCTTATAAGGGTAGTTTATTCTTGTGATTTTTCCAAAAACTGCTGACTGCGGGTATACAATAGCTATATTTCATTGAAACACTGGAATATGTTATACTTGTGATTTTTTTAATAACTCTGCTGGCCGGGGGTTATGGCCCCAAACCTCTATTTACAAATTCCGATAGTATTTTTGCAGCGGCAGTCATGGATGACCAAACTAGAAAAAAATTGTTACATTTCAAAATTTCTTTTGCTATGCTAGTTATTCATTGTCAAAAATGCTCTTGAAGATGAAAAAATAATTGAAACAGCATTAAGTATTGGTATTTTCTATGAAAAAACATGTAGGTAAAGTTTTTTGGGAAAAACACACGTAATAACTATCCTTATGATATGGGGGCTGTTTTGAATTTTTTCTCTGGTGGCTGAAGAAGTATTTTTTTTCAATCATATTCCAGTGTTTTAATGAAAAATAGCCATTGGATACCCCCGTCAGCAATGATTTTCGAAAAATCAAAAGTGTAAACTACCCTTATCAGAGGTCTGATACTATTTTTTTCTATGGTGGTGCAAAGAGTATGTTTCTTCCAATTTTATTCCAGTGTTTTCTCCGGATACCCCCGGTCAGCAAAGTTATTCGAAAAATCACAAGTATAAACTACCCTTGTGAGGGGGCTCATATGAATTTTCCTATGGTGGCACAAACAGTATGATATTCTAGCGTTCCAATGAAATATCTTCTTGGATATCCCCGGTCAGCAGAGTTTTTCGAAAAATCACACCCATATCCTTAAGAGGCGACTGATGTGAATTTTCTTATGGTGGTATAAAAAGTATGTTTTCATCAATCATATTCCAGCGTTTCAATAAAATATTTTCATTGGATATCCCCGGTCAGCAAAGTTTTTTCGAAAAATTACATTCACAAACTACCCTTTTATGAAGGGACTGATGAATTTTTCTATTGTGTGTGCCACCAGGAATATGTATTTTCTAATCATATTCCAGCGTTTCAATGAAATATAGCCATTGGATACCCCCGGGCGGCAAAGTTTTTAGAAAAATTACACGTAAAACTACCCTTATGAAGGTTGATATGAATTTTTTCTATCGTGGCGGAAAGAGTATATTTTTTCCAATTATATTCCAGCGTTTCAATGAAATATCTTCCTTGGATACCTCCGGTCAGCAAAGTTTTTCGAAAAATCACAGGTATATACTACCCTTATGAGGGGGATGATATGAATTTTTTTATGGTGGCATTCCTTTTCAGATGTAAATTTTGCAGTATGATCTCGATAATCGCATAACAAGTCTCAAATCAACGGACTATTATATTCTGGTCAGCAAAGTACTTTTTTCCCTTTTTTGTTGGAGTATTTTAAAAAACATATAAAAAGATGTATCAATTCACATACTAAAAATCTTTGATCATAATACGAGGAATAAAAAAGAATAATGTAGTTGGTGTTACCTCGGAGTTAGAAAGCAATTTTCTCCAAGGTGGGACATTACTACGATCTGTTCTATAATTATTATCTTTTACAATATCTTCGTTCCAGACTAACTTTCCAATATCTCATTTCACTATACATACAAATTGAAATTGGTATCTTCTTCATATTCCTTTCAAAATCATATCGATATGCCAATCCAAATTATTCCTCCTGTAACTTCCTCACGTGGATGACTGAATAAAAACCATTACTCAAGTAGCTGAAAAAAGTCGAGGATTTTTTTTCAAACTCGGCATACACGTCGGCATTGAATAAGATCGTTAAGACTAACTAGAGTGTCGAAGTCTACATCTTGATTCCTCGTACCGTGAAACATCATTAAATTCAGAGCTAATGACGAACTTTCCTCGAAATAATCCAAGATTCACGTCTCTCCGATCTCCGAAAGAAAAACGAACGCCAATTGAGCCCCGGCAGACGTTGCTACAGGAACTCCTAAGACACTTCTTAACGAGTACAATTTTTAAATTCTTTAAAACGCTTTTGGCTTCTCGAGCAAATCTCCTCCGAATTCTTTCAGTCATATTAAGCGAATTAGGGATTCAAGGATTTGGAATACTTAAAATTTCCTGCAAATTTCTTGAAACAAATGTAATGCGAGGGATTTTTAGAAGTGACGGCTAATAGGGCGAAATGGAAGGGTACGTTGAATATTTGTCAGGAGATTCGCGAATTTGATTGACGGGAAGATTACCATATACAGCAGTTTAACTAACAACTGTTTTATGATCGATACTTTAGATGAATAAATAATTCCTGACGTGTCAATTGGGCAATGTTTTCTACTGATATGTTGGGAATGGTATATCACACATGGACATGGAATAGTACTTATTCCTCACGATTATGGACATGGAATAGTACTTATTCCTCACGATTATGGAAATTGAAACGAGAGGATTGAATTGGAATAGTCAATAATATAAAAATGTATATGTATATATATATATATAGAAATCACAGCAGAACAGAATATACATAAGAAACACAACAGGGTATCTAGCAATGAGTAGTTTTTTCGTGACGAATAAAAACATTTCACAATTATGATTTTTTTTTTAAATAGATACTGAAGAATATTTTTCAAATTTCTTTGGTAACTTGTGAATGCTCGTAGACCATATGCGGAGAATTGAATTCATCAATGTTTTTGCAAAATGGTACATGAAAATTTTCTCGATTACGAGTATTGATTTGATAGATATCCCAGGGAATGTTTTCTCACTCCTGAATATGTAAAGACATAGTTCAAATTTATATAAATAAGAAAGTGTCAATATTTTATGATTTATAAATAAACTTTCGCAACAAACACCATAACGGAGACGACTTTCCACTTGTGCATAATACACCATCCGCAGTTGATTATACTTTTTAATGATGGGGAATTTCAATTACCGGAAGTTACTTTTTGTTTAATTGTTGGGAATTCCTATCAAAGTTTTTCAGACACGTGTCGTTGTAATACTAGCCAAAATCTAAAAAAACTATCACGCCGACGTCAGCAGTTGTATAAAGAGGAATTGACCATTGTCGGTTTTTCCTCAAAGTTGTTAAAAGAAGTGATATTCAACTCTACCCAACAAGTGCACAAAGAAAAATACATTTGGCAGCTTCCTCTCTTGCGAGTGAACGCACGCTGTCACCAGCCTGACCACTGGATGTGGCGAGGATTTTATTGTTTGAGGTTAGTTTCCTCAAAATTACAATCGGCACTGAGTTTTATCACACGATTATCTGATCGGTAGTGGACTTGGCTAGAAGCAAATGTCTAGTCTGATTTATGATTTTCTTCCTCAAGGTTTGGTTAGTGAAGGGTCTGAGATTCTCCCTTCAGGTTAACAAATTTGTTACATCGTTCTGACCGGCAAATGATGATACTATTTGAAGTCAAAAATCACTTATATTCATAAAATACAATGGTAAATGAAGTTATTTACATAGGGTGAGACAGTAACAACAAAATTAAATTCAGGCTTATCTGAATTCGATAACATAGGTCATATTTATTTAATCCTACGTACAAAAGGAAACTTTCGCTTTTTAGAAGGACGGAAAATTTCGAACTTGCCCTTTTGCTCTACGCCCTGATTCGAGGGTAGAACTCCTTGCCTAGCGCGGTAATCCAATGATGCGAGTAACCTCGCGTAACGAAAATTTGAATGATACATTGGACTGAAAGCATTTCTGAACTATATTCAATCCACCCAAATAGCAAATTAGGTAAGTGAGTATTTCAGTATTTCCCAGAACCCTAAATGCACTTACTACTTGCTGTGAGTTCTTGAAGATCTTGTAGGTTCTTCCCGTAATCCGAAAATGTGTGCCACTTGTCTTATGCGAATCGACTTTCTATGATTTTCTGTCACTTTAACAAACTTCTCGATTTTCGGAACCCGGTTCCTCGCTCAACTTCGGCTAGCTAGTCGCGTCTATACTCGAACAAATATATATTCTCACCCGGAGAATACTCTTCAATCCGCGTTAATATTTTATAGCGCGAAAACCGTGAAAAAACTTCAGTTTCTCGATACAAATCTCGCGTTCATACTCCTCGTGGACAATCCAGTAATTCTCCGATTCAACACCCGTGAATACACCGTTTGGACTCTAAAATTATTCGCATCAAACCGCGCGATGGAACTCCAACTTTTTGAAGTCTCCAAAAACGAAACGCTCCGCTCTCTTCAGAGGCGACCCGAGAACTTCTTTCTATCCTTCGTTTTCAAACCGCGCGATGAGACCTCAACTTTTTTTGGAAGTCTCCAAAATAACCAAACGCTACGATCTCGTCAGAGGCACTCCGGAAACTACTTTTTCAAATTTCCAAGATCCAAACCAATGAGCATCCCTTTTGAGAGCGTTCATTGGTTGAGGAGATCTCGCCTACGCTGTAAAAACTTCTGGACCTTACCAAGGCTCCTTTGTCGCTTACGCTAGACGTATACAATGTCTACTACTTTGTAATACATTGTAGGACTCTCCCGTCGGTCGGTGATTGTCGTATTCTCCCATCCCATATAAGGAGTTTCATTACTGGTTGCCTACTCTTAGGTTTACTTATGGATATAATTGCGAGCTATACGACCATCGGTTTAATAGAGATTATATTCCGAGGGGAGTTCATAGTTTTCCATTCTTCGGCTGAAAGCTTCAGGTTATTTCATAATCAACATATAAAAACCAAAAATATACTAACAACTACTGGTTGTTACATCGTTGTTTTTAATACTCCGCTCTTGACGGTCACTAACGTTTACAGTTTTTATTTCATTGCCTATCGGTACGCTTTCTGTAGGGTCCAATCATATCGAATCGATCTCACTTATAAATGTATGTTATTATTGAGTAGAATTGTGTTTTCTCTCAGTTCTTATATTTATAACATCTTTTTGTTTCAACAAATACAGTAATATTCAGTTATAGTTTTCAATTCATCCACTGCATCATAGAAATGGAACGCCGTGTCACTCATGGACTATATATCTGCGATTTATATGAATACATCAGTTCAGGCAGCATACATCATTACGCCGATGACACACAAATCTATAGTTCATTCCGTTCTTTTGTGTCTAAGCTCGCCGAAGCTGGCATTAATAGAAATCTTCAATTGTTTTCGATGGGTCTTGTGCCCACAATTCGAAACTTAACCCAAAGAAATCACAAGTCATGCTTTCCGATCCCAAAACTAAGAGAAAAGATGTGTGTGACTCTCTTTCCATCCGAATCAACAATGACCTCATTCCCTTCGTGAGTGAACCTAAAAATTTGGGTCTTTGGCTCGACACCGACTTGAGGTTCTCCAAACATTTTAACCGTTTATGTAAAACATCTTCCAATGAATTAAGACAACTTTTTTCGAGTAGAGACTTATTATCGAGAGATATGAAGTTGAATTTATGCGAACCCCTCATTTTCTCTAGATTGGCTTACTGCGACAGCATTAAATGGTCCTGCTCTCCAACAAACTGATGCAACGCGACTGCAAAAAAATCCAAAATAGCTGCATTGATTTGCTCACGGTGTCCGTTAAGTATGGCCACATCAGTGCATCCTTTGAAATTAAATTATTGGAAGGGAATGCACACGCTTACCTTCACCCACAAAATTTTGACGAGTAGTCCTCCTTGTCTTCGTAAGAAACTAGTTCCGATATCAAATAAAAATTCCTCACGTAATAAGCATATGCAACTAATTCCCAGGCATTCTAGCATGATCTTCACCCGTTGTTTTTCCTATAATGCGGCTTAACTTCACAATACCATCCCTGTGGAATTCAAGGAACTTTCCCTAAAAAAATTAAAAAAACGATTAAAAAGTTATGTTTTTGGCAAGGCAGCAGTATATCGTATGACGGCTCGAAGAAAAAAATTCTTGGTTGTGCTATATAGATATATAGTGGGTTCAAGCGAACATATAAGCGTTAGTGCGACTCAAGAAGACATGTAAAAAATATCATGAAGAGAAAATTAATGCAATTGCATCTTTAAACGTAAAAAACTGCTTGTTTGAATGAAATAACTGTAATAAGCAGTTTGGTCATGAAGATTAAAAAAGTGCACAATGCTGCTGCAGACCAGAACCGAAACAAAAGTTTTTTTATGCGACTATTCTGCATTTTTCAAGGAACACTATACCTATTAAACATTATGAGGAGGTTCACAGCATTCAAATGGAATATGAGACAATTAATTTTGATAAAACTGGAGAATTCATCATTTGGAAAGAGAATGTAGGAAAGGAGACATCATCAAAATTGATCAAGGAAAAAGACTCTCAATCAGGAATTACAAATTATGTACCTATGCCACAGATCCGGCATTATAGAACAAAGCCGACTTTTCAGTAGGAAAAATACACAAAATATTTTATTATTATATGTTCGCTACGCCATTTATTCTGGGCAAGAATTTTTGATAAGGCCAATTTATTATTTTTGAAGCTACAAATTCAGTGATGATTTGAATGAGAGCAATTTTTTCGGACAATAATCGAGTCTTCACCTTTTCTGTTAAATACTTCTGGCGTATTACAATCTTATCGCAATAGTCCACCTTGTAATCTACTTCCATCCAGTTAGCGTATATTGGCTGGTATAGAGAAATACACGAATACCGATTCATGCGGCCCATACACACACGGGATTCGTGACAGTTTTACCAGTACGTGATTACCCGACAGATTTCCCATACTCCGCCACAGCCCACACATGTTCGTGAATTACTTGACAATTAATCGTCACGGGTTCGAACCGTATAGGTACGCACCTTGTAGCGGTCTTATGACCATTATGTATATAGTGACAAGATGTTACTTCATTTTCCCTCGGCTAATTTACTCAGAACAAGAGACTGGCCCTAATAGATTCATATAGTGTGATGTTAAATATTATTATTTTATTACAATTCTTCTTATTTTTGGACGCCACTAAGTTGAACATAAAACTAGAAAAATAATCTACTACAACTGAGAACTTGTATATTAAAATGTATACATAAATTATAGACAATTAAAAAAATACTCTGTGTGAGGGTTTATTTAGAAATCAAACTTCGGTTGCTTATGATATCCAATGTATTTCCAATTCTCACAATAATGTGATATCTCACATTATAAAAATCACATATAGATATTCAAGTAAAAAAAAGGTTTTCAATATTTTCTCTACTGAACAATCATTGGGTAACGTTTCGAAGTATAATATCGATACAGGCGTTTCTTCGAATTTAAAATAAGATTGACATGTGAACATCAACTTTATAAAAACAACGGTATCGGTACTATAATCATACATACAATTTTTCATTGCTGAGAAGGTTTATCAATAAGTACAGTTGTGTAATATAGGTCTCTGTACTTCCGTAGAAAACATGACAACAAAAATATGGGTATTTCCCAACTTTGAAATATTACACACTGTTGCATTATCAATTATGTTTATACCTTTGAAGAAAATCAACACAATGGAGTTGAATCAAATGTTTAGTGAATAAATCCATACACCAGGTAAATGGACAATGGAATTAAAAATCGACAGCCCAATTTGTACCAACAACGTGTTGTGCACTAGCACTTCAACTCAAAACGAGTTACAAAAAATATTCAAGAACAGTCTGACCTTAACAATCCTGGGCTAGTAATAAGTATTCACCGACAGTGCTACTAGTCTGGATGTCCACAGGGACACTGCAAATCAGCCCTTTGGTAGGACACATCAGGTTTCTGAGTTATCTATATGTGACCTCCTGATAGTCCTGAACCATGAATCAATTTGCCTGTAGGTACCATTATCAATTGACCGTTACCAGAAACCAAGAACCCTTCATTCAAAGAAGGGTGTTTAAAACATATAGAGAAATTTACACTTTGAATCCATCAATTATCAAAGTTGGCTTGTGTCATCCTTCATTAATAACTCGTGGTGTAAATCTCGTTCAGAACCATAATCATTTCCAATCCCGTGAGGCGTGTAATCGCATTCATATAGTTACCATCAAAACTACGTCAATGTGTTAAATCATAACTACTGGAAACTGTATTCAAATCTACACTTGTATCTTCTCAAAACTACTACCAGAAGAGGAAAACTACATGGTTGGCCTCGCCATCACTTTCACAGCGAAAAAAGAACCCTTTTTCCGGAAATCTCTCTACTTTTTAATTTTCTCACTCGAGAACCGGAAGTCCAAATTCCGTGGGTAATTTGAATTTACCTCTCAACCTTCCTTTTCATATTCGAATAACTTGTTCCAATCTATTGAGAAGGAAAAGAACAGAGTATATTTAATGACAATACCTATAGTCTCGATCAGCTGTTTTGACGTCATGTGGACGTCCCATTTGATCAGTTATTTTGTCACCTAGGACAATTTTCCTAGAACTCATCGATAGGCAACCACTGATACTCGCCTCATTGATGTTGGTGACCAATAATCATCTAACAAACGAATTGACATCTTGTCATCATCATTTCTAAATAATTCTACCATATAATAAAGAGAATTACTACAGAGATATAATACAAAATACAGGGCCCTTCATATTTACTATATTGAAAAATAGGTACATGAAAGATTATCATCTTGAGATATCTTTTCTAAACTACGAGAATAATGAAAATTAAATATTTATATGTGGGTCTATAGTGTTAGTAATTTATATACAAACTTGTAACTAATACTGCTCCGCAGTGTTAACGTTACAACCTTTTTCAAAAAAAAAGTTCTTGGTTGTATCTATTCATCTTCTATTTCGGTTTTACAATCGTGCAACCAAAGTTATTGTGAATTTTGTTTCATGGGTGAATAAGGTATACCAAAGCAAAGATGGTATACCAAATTCATTAAAAACAATTCCAGGAAATGTTATGCAAAGAAGATCTCCAAAATCAAACATGTAACATATGCTGAAAAAACTGACATAGATACACTTGTGTCTACAAATCATGCAAACAATACGACCAAAAAAACAACATTTTATAATGATTGTGAAGATGGATGTTCGGTGAATATGTTCCATGTTAATCTACAGAGTATTGAAAATAAATTAAAACAAATTGAACTTTTTCTGAACGAATTTCCATTTGATTTTTCTTTAATATCTGAACATTTGCAATGTGAAGATAATCTGAAGCAAATGAATATACCAGAATACAAATTGGAATCTTATTACTGCCGTAGTTTTGATATTGAGGATGGTGGTGTTGCCATGTTTTCCAGAAATAATTACAAAACCAGAACTTTGAACCTTGATAAGTTCAACGAGAAGGGACGATCTGAATTTCGTGGTAATAATCTACCTCGATTCAAAATCACGATAAGAACAGTCTATAGATCCTGTAAGGGTAATAAGAGAGTTTTTCTTGAAAACATTTTGCTGGATAAAATTGCTACTGTCTCGAAAAAAATTCTATTTTTGGTATTCTAGACTCCTATGGACTGATCATAGTGATAGAGGAAGCTACTCGAATCACCGCTTCAAAATCTAGTTGTCTGGACAACATTCTCACTAATTTAAATCCTAGTTCCTATATTACTAGAGTGGTTGATCCATTATTTTCTGACCATGCAGGTCAATTCTTTTTTCAAGGGTGCAAAGTAACTAAAAAACTCACTTTGATAAGGTCTATTACTTGTAAGGGTATGTACAAAATGCGTTCTTCTTTGTTAAAATTTGACTGATTCTAGCCAAGACAAAGATTTCTTTATACTCTCTGTTAATTACGTTTAATTCATCATATTTTTCCGACGAAACTAACTAAACCAAAGTTTAACAAGCAACCCGTCTCTTGGTTCAATGACAACTTAAGGAAACTAAGGGATACTTCATCAATACTGAGAATCATTTGTGACAGTACTAAGGCACCTGAAGATATAACTGATTTTGAAAATCTCCGGAAAAATTATAATATGCAACTGAAAATTGCAAAACAGACATCTAATGATTCATTTATTGCTGAGGCTGAAAATAAATCAAAGGCCAGCTGGAATATTGTGAAGTTCCACAGGAGTAAAACCAAACAGAAATGTGTATCTGATGATTTGACTCCAGAAGAATTCAACAATTTTTTTTTATTGGTGCCCCTTTTTACCCATTTAAAGCACACCTCAGCGTGTTTGAATCAAACTTTAAAAAACGCGCGTTTTTTTAAGTTACCATGGCAACATCAATAAATCGAAAAACGTGAAGTCTAAATGACAAATTATTGATCTGACAGGAGTACCTTGTAACGTCAAATAAAATATTACTAACAACTCGTTCATTCATATGTGATACCTCTTGCTCCTCCATCCCTTTGATGAACTTTTCATGTTCTTTTTATATATATATCACTGGATTTTCGCGGTATTAACCGCGATTCTGCCTCACTATTAAAAAAATCGATATTAGAATAATTCATTTTTGAGCTCTGGTGACAACAAATATTGATCTTCGATAACAAATTGCAAATGAATATCTGTTTTTCTCATTTCCATGACAACGAAAGGTATACTGATGTCACATCACGCATTCAACTATTTTGCATTATTAGTTCTTTTTTCTATTTTTTGTAGTAATAATACCAGTATATATGATTTCAAAGTGCACCAATAAAAAAAAATGCGTAAAGTATTCGTGGATAACTGGTCTTGAAAACACTTGCTCTATTTCGAGCACTCCGGCTGCGCCGTCGTGCACGAAAAATCGCGCGGGTTTTAAAACCCTTTTCATCCACTTATACTTTAATATACTATTCTAGTGTATCGGTCAATATTATAAAATCCTTTCCCAATCGACAAATTTTTGAATTGGTGAACTTTAGAAATTTTACTTCTCCTGGATGATCTTCCTTTTTAGCTCCTGTTACATGTGATGAAGTACAGGCAATTATTAATTCACTAAAAAATTCAGCTTTGTTGATATCAATGGATAGCAAAATCATCAAGGAAACTCAGGATATAATTCTCATCCCATTTGATCAATTACATTTTTCTAACAGGTAAATTTCCAGATATTTTCAAATATGCAAAAGTAATACCTCTTCACAAAAAAGGAGACGAAGAGTTAGTCGATAACTATAGACCCATATCCATTATAAGTTTTTTTTAATATAGAAAAGCTCATGAAGGAAAGTCTCATTAAATTTTTTGAAAACAACTGTAGACATCAGTTTGGTTTTCATGAGAATTGCTCTACCACGAATGCTGCTACGAGTCTAGTTGGAAGCATAGTTGAAAATCTCGAGAAAGCTGAAGTTGTGGGAGTAACACCATTGGACCTAACGGAGGCCTTTGACTGTGTTTCCCACGACATTCTACTTGAAAAAGTGTTCTATTATGGTGTTAGAGGTACTACTCTTAATTTGATTAAAACCTATCTAAACAATCGTTTCCAAGTAGTTTTTTATAACAATGAATTCTCTGAGCAAAACCCGATTAACCTAGGTGTGCCGCAGGGATCGGTACTGGGCCCGCTTCTGTTTATGATGTATATTCATGATTTTCACAAATATATGAAACTATGTTATAGTGTATTATTTGCCGACGATACAACCCTGATTTATTCTTCAAAATGTCACTCATCTCTTGTTGAGCAATTTGCAGTAATACAAGGAAAATCCGACTATTGGTTGGTGTCAATAAAATGAAGATGAATAATGATAAATCACCAAGCATGGTGGTTTCCACGGCCTGAGTTACAAACCTGCAAATTATGGGCTTCATACTGGACAATGGGTTAAGCCACATTTCAGGTCTTAAAAGTAATTTATCGAGTGCTCTATTTTTACTACGATAACTCTAACCTATAACAAATTCATCTACATTGAAAATAGTTTTTTGCTCATTGATCCAATCTCATATTTTTTATGGAATTTTACTCTAGGAATGCCTATTGTATTTTCATTTTACAGAAAAAGGCGCTGAGAATTCTCGTTCGAATTGGCTACAGAGATTCGGGCCGTGATTCATTCATAAACCACGCAATCATATCAGTACCATGCAAGTCTATTAGAGATACACAAAAGAGCTCCCCTTCTTCCTAGCAATCTAGCATAACACACGCAATAGTAATCTTATAAGACCTCAACGCTTCAAACTCATCAAATCACAAAACAATTCTTATGATCTCAGATTGTACAATGCTTTACCTGCCAATATTAAACTATGAATATGTTTGTTTCAAGCAGGTTATAAATTTTTTTTTGAAAAAAATGTTTTTATTCAATTTCAGAATATCTGGAACATGTTGATGATCATAATTTTGATACAGAGAACATACTTGCCGAACATCCACACTTGATGTAAATGCCACTTGTACTTTGTTCTGCTTGTGTTTTTTAGTATATTTTATTGTATTTTTCATTGTGGACTAACATTGACCTACTACAAATATATACCATGCATCATGTAGCTAATACATTTCTATTCTATTCTAGGTACGTCGGATTAAACTGCCGCGGGTCAAACACACGCTGGCAAAGCCAACCGTTAAAAACTGCAAAATATCAACTTTCGCTTGATCCGCTCGGGAATACCCGTCTTTATATGGGCCGCTTAACACTGACGTTTGCATTGCAGAGTGCAGGCGCTTATGAATCACGGGTATTACGTATGGTATGACGTCAGCATGGGGACTGCGTACGGTTTGCGCTCACAGTTAAATGACCACTGCACGAAAGTAGAACGTCAGGTTTCAAAGTCTAGTGCAAATGCCCCAAAACCGTTCTACAGGCCGTCAGCCTGAGTGATTTAAATAATATTTATCCATTTCACAACAAACATATGCGAAGTAACCTCGCACGATTATCTATAGGATGTAATCCAGCGTCCGTCGAGGCATTAGCCAGGAAAGTAGTTGTTTTTTTAATGAATATTTGACCAACATACACCTAATATATAAGCATTTGTAGTCAGCTGTAATGAGCAAAAGGACGTTTTTCACGGGTGGTTTTAAGCCCTCAGAATTCTTATTTCGTCAAATCCATTCTGGAACGCTCCACTCCTGCTATGTTATCCTCTTGCCAAATTCAATCCTCTTACCTTTTAGCGATAATGATAAAACCTGTTTTTTAATAAGGGTAGTGTTTTACCGCCTGGGGTGCAACATTCAGAAATCAAATGTCTTCTGTAATGTCTTTTTCAAAAATTCTCTCTTCATTCTGATGTGTTCACCGTAGGTAGGAATCTTTCACGAGCTCAACAAACATGAATTCGGGACCGCCATGTTAACGTCCCATCCGAAGGATGGAATACTTCTCGCTATAACTCGTACTCATTGATCTAACGCCTGCGCGCTGAGGATATGTAGTGGGATGGGATATCTGAAAATTATACCAAATTATTTCCCATCTGGCAACCAAAGCGCCCCTTTGGTTTCAGATAGTACATGAGTAGACGTGTCTAAAAAGCCCGGGACCCAAATTTTCCTGGCCCTCTGGCAGTGTTCATGACGTAATAAATATGTCCCCCAAAGTTTTGTGACACGCTTCTGCATTGCCCTATATAACCTGGGTTTGTATTCTGATGTTAGTGATTATTAATTAAGAGAAAAATCGCTTTCCAACGGTATATTGACATCATTGTTTAGGTTTAAAATACCAGAAATATTTGTAACTTTATAAAAAAAAACATCGTTTTTTTTTAAACTCTGCTAAATAACTTGAAACCGTTACATGTAGCTGAAAACGTGTTCTATTCTTTTGTTTGTTAGAAAATTACCTTTTGAACGGTATATATGTCTTTTATTTCATCACAAACAGTTGCTGAAAATTCGCAGCGAGTTGTAATGGCAAAAATGTAATTTATATGGGTTCCGAAAAGTAATAGAGCGGCTTTATAACTGCTTAAGTAGTAGCAAAAGTAATTATTGTAATTTTTTATGTATATGTTGATTAATTCTAGCTTTTCTAGGACTATGAAACTTTCATTTCAGTTTCAAAATCAGTGACATCTGGCATAACTGTAAGACAAATTTCAAACATCAAGTACAAGAATGAGGAACAAAAGAATAAAAATTTATGCCAATTTAATATCCTATACATTATCAAATACACTAATGTCAGCTATAATATCGAAATAAAATAATATCTTGCTGTGATATGCAATAATATCCAAATGATTTCTTAAATTCACTTATGATTACCGATCACTGTCGGAGAACTGTCCTTCATATAAACAATGTTTTGTACATGTATTTTTTCAACACAATTACAAATGTGCATCGCTTGCGGCAAGTACAGGAGGTGTACACAACAATGTTTCAACACTTCTGGAATTATTGTCCACACAGGTCGGTATGATCCTCCTGAAGTTAATATTTATCTCCACTTGGTTGGGGAAAGTATTGTGTATTGTGCAACGAGGCTGTTTCAAATTATTGCTCGGAGAGTATGTAGGAGGAATGTTTTCGATTGCTTGATTCTTTCTTGTAAATAACACTCGTCTGCAGTCATTGATGCTCTGAAGATCTGATGCTTGAGCATAAAGTAGGATAACAACTCGCTGCAACAAATCATGACATTCATTATCAATATCAGAGGTGCCTGTACAGAGCACCCCTGAAAAATATCACCTACAGCAGAACGCCAACCCACCACCTGGGAGGCCAGGGTGGGAGCGCACCCCTACTCCATGAGACAAGGGAAAAACACCAAAGATCTTCCAGATTTGGAAAGAGGCCCCACTCCAAACCAGGAAGCTCAAGATAAATCTCAAATCATGGAAATGTTGCGCATTATGTTCAACATTTTAACTTCAAATGCCCAAATTTCAAATGAATTGTGTAATATAATTACACAATCTCTAACACAAAAAGATTAGTGATCCGCCACTGGGGTGGCGCCTGGGGGCATGTGTGATTAACAGGAGTCCCTACATGGCTCCCGGGCGTCGCCGCCGGGGGTAGGAACGGATTACGAATACACACAAAACGAACTACACAAATAAATAAAATTACATGCCAAAGGCCTGGGGCTAATCCCAACTCAAATACTATACTTTAATTTACTTAAACACAAATATAACTCAACACTGGAAAATATTTCTCAAATTCAATCCTCAACTAAGTGACAAACAATTATTCAAACAAAAATGCAACCAATTAGACGCAAATAAGAACAACAGAAATTTATACTCAAAAATCCAAAAACTAATAACCTCAAATTACACACACACAACTCTCGAAAAAGCATATAATTTTTGTAAACTGGGTTTTTTTATGTTCCGCGGAATGTTAACACTACGTGCTCACCCTTTTCCCAGACAAGGTAAAGGCATAATTCATCTACTTAGACTGTAATGGAACACTCAGAATTCTCACAGACAAAACACCAGACGAGCTCTCATAAGCACACGCAGGAGGGGAGCATTAAAACAGAACTTTCAAAATAACACTAATACAGTATGACCAATGCCAAGCGCTAACACCAGCAGTGTCTCCATCTTTGCCCTTACCCAAGGGCAAGCGTGGCACCTTAGACCTTAGCAATTAAGATGAATCCAAATGTACATATGTAGCTATAAGTGTAAATACTAGGTTTAGTTGATTGTACTTGTCTATAGTAAGAAATAAATAATTTGGATTTGGATTTGGTTGAAAAATTCAACAGAACTGACACTGTTCATAGGGCCAGTGGAGCTGGCCGGAAAATCAATTTTGGAGGAGACGGAAATTTCGGTAATTGCCAAAATGGTGGTTAATCCTCAACAAAGTACCTCAGTTGTAGCAAGATTGACGTATCAACATCGACAGTAAAAAATTATTTGAAGAAACACAAATTCCATCCATACAAGTTGGTAATGTTAGACCAACTCACAGAAGATGACTCAGACCGAAGGATGGAATTCTGCGAAATTATGATGGAAAACATAGATGCGAACCGCAATTACATTAAAAATATTTGTTTTTCAGATCGAAGTACTTTTTTTAAACGGAAACATGAATACACAGAATGTGCGGCACTGGAGTGACCCAAACCCCTATATCTTTCGAGAAGGTCACGCACAGTTCCCACAGAAACTGAATGTGTGGGCAGGAATTCTGGGAAACCATATTGTAGGTCCTTTATTTCTGGAAGGTAATTCATACCTGGAGATGCTACAAGAAACGATCGATCCACTCATACTCCAAATACTAGAAGAAAATGAGAATGAATTCCAGGAACACATTACTTTCCAGCAAGACGGGGCCCCACCTCACTTCCAACGTCATGTTCGAGAATATCTGGATGTAAGATACCCTATGAGATGGATTGGACGTCGTCGACCAATCGAATGGCCGGCATGATCACCATACCTTACACCTTGTGACTTTGGGGGGTTACATTACTTTCTGTGGGGTTACATCAAATCAAAAGTATATGAACTACAATCTTTGGAAGAACTTAAACAACGAATAACACGGGTGTGTTCTGATATATCTGCAGATATGTTACATAATGTTCGGGAAGAATTTTCGAATCGAATATTTCTTCATCACCTGCACTCCACTCTGAGATATAATGGATTTCTACCAAAGATTGAATATTTCATTGTCAAGAATCATTAGGCTAACATTTTGAACGCCCAATTCATTAATTCACAACAGTTTTGCTTCTTATTCTCAATAAATAAAAATCCCACCTAACAGTTGTGTTTTTTGTTATACTTGACATTGTGAAAAAACGTATCAACAAAATAACGAAATTAAATGAAAGGTGGTTGAAAAAAAATATATTTCTTTTCAACGATGAGCCACATAACCCTCCACATAACCCTCCATATGAAATTTTTAAGTTGATGCCCCCCAGCGCCATCTATCGGGCAATCACGATGTCTTTCATTTCAGAAAGTAGCATCGGGGCAAAGAGAGTAAACGTTATCTGTCTAGGAGGTACTAATAAGCTCTAGCCAATCAGAATCTTGTAGCATTAACGGGTCATAGTGACGTACATGGACATGAGTACAGGTGGCCCACGTAACATACAGAGGGGTCCAATATAAATTCAAGAGCCTGTAACTCTCAGATACCAGAGTGCGGTGTGTGCTAGTCCGCCACTGTCCAGAGAGAATGGTGGCCATGACATGTCCATATACGTCACTATGACTCACAAATTATATTTTATCTCTCTCTATTAGAGTCACCATTGTCTTATGGGGAATATACTCTCCTACTCAGATAACGTTTACTCTCTTTGGCATCGGGGGACTATAGAAAGCCACACTTATGCTTGACATTTCAAATGCACATTGTGAAAAAACAAAGCAACGAAATGATAATAACAATTAGATGGTTGAAAGAGAATTGAACTATATTTTCAAGATGTGCCACAGACTCCCCATGTTATTTAAAATTATGAAGTTGATGGGACCCCCTGCGTCATCTATCGGGCAAACACGATGTCTTTTATTTCAAAAAGTAGTATTGGTAATATCATACAATACTTTTTTTTTCATTGTTCTACGTCGAACCGTTCAAAAGTTAACAGGGGGGAAGGCTGTCAAAAGCCGCACCGTATACATATCTGGTGAGTGTTTGGTGTATGAACAATTACATTATTTTGAAATATATTGCGATTATGGAAGAGTTTGTTGAGTCCCGATTTGAACCACTGTGCAGCTAGGCATTATTTCTATCTGGAATTACATTGTTACAGTTTTGTTGTAGATATAGATTCCAAACGACCACGTCACATACTAAATCTGACTGAAATGTCTTCTGATGAGCTATATGATGTACTAGATGAAGTTGAAGATGCGGACTGGTTCAGAATCAGACATAGGAGATACAGATTAGAAAGATGATGAGGTTATTGGCAAGATCACGGATGAAATTCCACTATACAGTGCTTCTCAAAAGTCCTCTCCCCCCCTCTTATTTTTGGAACGATCATACATAAACAAGTGAAATTTCGAAACTGAATATTGAAGGTTGTAAACTTCCCTACTAGTGATGATAGATGACGAAATCGTCAAAGATGACGTCACAAGGCCATTGTGACCAATAATTTTAAATGGAACCATACGGCAAGCGACACCTCTTTTAAAAGGTATCGAGAAAACCTATTCAATGATACTAATTTTGTGTTTATGGCAGTTTTGGCAACTCGCTTTTAAAAAACGCAAAGCAGTGATGAATTAAATCTGTTAATACTAAAATTGCAAATTCAAGCTCCGCCTCTAGATAAATGTCAAATAAGCTGACATTTTTGTTAGTCTTCCTAATTCGAAGTTTTTGTACATTTAATAATTTGTGTATTGTTGACCGAACGTTCAACTGTGTTAGCAGCTTTTGGTACTTTTAATATTTTTGTACATTTTAATAATTTGTTAAACTGTTGTGAGCCGAACGTTTAAGTGCTTCAAGAAGCGAAATGGTACGTGCTTTAGGTGATAAACTAGCAGCGATCCTAATTCTTGGTGAAACTGGACAACATATTCATGCAGCAGAACGCATTTTTAATGGGAGGTTTCCCGATCGCCCCGTTTCGAGGACTTATTCAAGGAAGCTTCTTCGTAAGTTTGAAACAACGGGTAGTATCAATGATGCGAAACGATCTGGCGGACCACAAATTTCTGATGAGAAAAAAATTAATATACCGGCAGAAGTAATAGTTAATCCTACTTCTTCAACAACTCACGTTGCATCTACCTGTGAAGTCAGTCGGAGTACAGTACACAGGGTGTTGAGAAAAAAACAAATTTCATTCATACAAATAAAAAATGGTTCATCAACTCTCAGACGACGACCCAGACCGAAAACTAGAATTTTGTGAAAATATGGAAACTAAAATTAACCAACAGCCAGACTATGTCAAAACAATTTGTTTTAGTGACGAAAGTACTTTCTATCTAAATGGAAATGTACATACACAGAATGTGAGGTATTGGAGTGACGCAAATCCTCACCTGTTTCGTGAAACACATACCCAATTTCCCCAGAAGGTGAATGTTTGAGCAGGTATCCTGGGAAACCACATCGTTGGGCTTCTCTTCTTAAAAACTAATTTAACTGGTGAGGTTCATCTGGAGCTGTTGCAAAACGCAATAGAACCGTTAATCCTTGAAATTTTGGAAAATAATCCAGATGAATTCGGCAATTTGGAAATAACATTCCAAAAGGATGGTGCTCCTCCACACTATTACGGTGCAGTAGGACGGTATTTGGATGAGGAGTATCGTGGTAGATGGATTGGACGACGAGGTTCAACGGAATGGCCAGCTCGATCACCGGACCTCACACCTTTGGATTTTTTCTGTAGGGGTACTTCAAATCGAAGGTTTACGCCACTGAACCTGACAATATTGACGTTTTAAAACAACGTATTGTTGCAGAATGTGAGGCTGTTTCCGCAGACACATTTGCAAAAGTACGAGAAGAGTTTGAAAATAGGATATTTCACTGTCAGGAAGTAAATGGAGGTCACTTCGAGCAATTTCTTTAAGTAGATACTGATTCTTAAATCTGTAATTAATATCATACTGAATGGAATTTAAATTTTCATGTTTACTAATGAGCCATCAAAACTGACATAAACACAAACAAAATTAGTATCATTGAATAGGTTTTTTCGATACCTTTTAAGAGAGGTGTCGCTTGCCGTAGGGTTCCATTCAAAATTATTGTTCACAATGGCCTTGTGACGTCATCTTTGACGATTTCGCATCTATCATCACTAGTAGGGAAGTTTACAACCTTCAATATTCAGTTTCCAAATTTCAGTTGTTTATGTATAATCGTTCCAAAAATAAGAGGGGGGGAGGGGACTTTTGAGAAGCACTGTATGCGTTTATAGCTACCAATAATATTCAGAAAGGGGAATTCGTCATATTTCCTCTATGAAGGCACCTTCTGATTTTCAATCAAAATGTCGCTTAGCAAATGAAGTTGAAGAAATAAGTAATAGTGATAGCACACCTTATAAGCTATTCGACCTACTGATTACGAATTTGATTGTTTTCAAAGATATCACAGAGGTAATAATATATGAATCCTTTATTTGCCCAAGACTAATATATAAGTACAGTAAAAAAAAATAAGTAAATAATAAAAAAAAAAAAAAAAAAAAATTTGATTGTTTTCAAAGATAACAAACAGATAGTAATATACTACACTATATATACATTCATATACACACACATAAATAAAAGTTAATAATAGGTATCATCATCGAGGTTTGCACTCACTCAACAGAAGTCTCTTCAATTTAATTTTAAATACAGCAAGAGAGGTGAATTTTTATGTCCTCAGAAAGTTCATTGAACTTATTTAGTCCTCTAAAAAAAACTGAATTTTGCGATTTTGTTGTTTTCACATTTGGAATGAATAAATTATTTCTATTTCGGGTGTTGTAATTGTGGTGTTCTGATACGAAAGATATTTTTTCCCTCAGATATGGTGGAGCACTACCTGTTCTTATTTTAAAGACGAAGATCAGTGTTTGATATAGTAACATTTTTTCTACTGGTAACCAGTCAAGCGTATTCAACATTTCATTTATGGGTGTTTGTTTAGAGCAGGATAATATTATTCTCATTACTCGATTTTGCAATTTCTGTAATCGTTCCATTTCATTTTGTTGTAGTAAAAATAGTATGGTAGAGCAGTAGTTGAAGTGATTAAGAATTATCGTATTGTAAATAATAGTTTTTGACCATATGGAGAGAAATCTGGAGCTTCTATACAAATAGTTTATTTTAAATGATATTGTTTTATTATATAGTTTGCATGTTCTTTGAATTTCAAATCTCTATCAATAATTACTCCTAAATATTTGTAAGTATCCACTAGCTCAATTGAACTATTGTTGATTTTTATTTCACACATATTTTCTCTGAACTTTTATATTCCTTGTCGTTACCTATCAACATGAATTTGGTTTTTTGCATTTACCTTTAGTTTGTTGGCACAACACCATCTGAATATGTTTTCTAGTGTTTCGTTGATTATATTCACTACCGTCGTACACTCTGAATTTGAAAAGTGAATCAGTATGTCATCAGCAAATAAATGAATTGAGCATATTCAACATTATTAACCACATCGTCAATGTATATTAAAAATAATAGGGGACCAAGTACACTACCCTGTGGAACACCCTGTTCGTTTATGATTTCATCAGATAGAATATTGTTCAATTTAAGTTTTGTCTTCGGTTCTCGAGATAATCAACCAACCATGCCAATGCATCCCCAATAATACCAATACTTTCTAATTTTTCTACCAACCTACCCCTGTCAACAGTTTCAAAAGCTCTTTGCAGGTCAAGGAAAACTACTCCTGTCATTAAATGTTTATCTGAATTATTTTTGAAATCATCAAGCACACACTGTAAAGCTGTTTCACAATTGTGCCCAGACGGAAACCCGACTGCACACTATTGATTACTCCGTTCTGGTCCAGAAAATCCAAAATTTGTTCATATACAGCTTTCTCTAATATTTTTCTCTATTGAAGGTAGCATATTGATTGGTCGCAGGTCTTTAGCATCGTTGGAATTTTTACCTTAGGAATTGGTACTATTGTGGATACTTTGATATCACTGGGAACTCTACAAGTTTCAAAGAGGAGTTGATGAGGTTCAACAGGGGCTGTGCAATATTATCGAAACAATTCTTCAGAAAATGTATATTTACATCATCTGGACTACCCTTGTTAGGCAAAGAAAAATAATAGTTTTGAGTTTTCATAGTCAATTAATTTGAAGCCATCTAAAACACGTTCACGATATCTTCGTAAAATTGGAAAATCAGGGCCTGTATTGTCTATTTCACTATTGAGCTGTTGTATACTTTCTACATAGTAATTATTTAGTAAATTTGGCATTGCATATATATCTTTTGTGATATCATCATCTATTTTAAGTTCCTCTAAGGTATTATCTATTAATTTCTTTGGGAGACAGAGTTTTAATGTTTCCACATTTTAACAGAGTTTCCTTTATTTTCCAAAATTTTGCTATCAAAATATTTACGTTTTGCTTCTCTCATAACTTTCACTGCTGTATTTCTATTTTGTTTATAAATTTCCCAATTCTCTTGAGTTTTGTCTGTGATAAACTTTTTATAACTGATGTCCCTATTTCGTGTACACTCTTGAACATGCTGTGTCCACCACTCTTTATATTTTGGAAAAATTTTCATTTGTCTTATTGGCGCAATTTCGTTAAGGATATTACTTACGACTGAATAAAAAGTCCTATATTTTTCGTCAATATCCTGTATTCTAAAGTCCCAATTTATTTCTTGTAATCTTTGGATTTATATGGTCATAATCAATATTTTATATGGTCATAATCAATATTTCTTTCCCTGCTTTGAATAGTCCCTATTAACTTGAGTGAGATAATAAAATGATCAGTTATCTGAGGTGTATTGGTGACTTTTGCTTTGAGTTTATCGCTATTAGTGAGTACTAGATCTATGAGAGAACCACTGCCCCTGTTGAAATGAGTGCATTCCTTCACAATGTTTTCTAGCCCAGCATCAGTTACCATATCCTTTAACCTTTTGCTGTACGTGTTTCCTGACAACCAGTCTATGTTAAAATCTCCGACAATAATCACAGTAACTCTTTTTATCACATACATTGTCATCAACCCAATCTTCAAAACAGTTTAAAAAATTAACACAACTACTGCTAGGAGATCTATAAAGTGAAACAATTAGATATAAATTTTTTTCATGTTCTATCTTTACAGCAACCATCCAATACATTTTTTCTTCAACTACTTTTTTAATTTCCAATACTTTTATATTTTTTCTCACATATATTACTACACCACCGGTATGTCTACTTTCACTATCTGCCCTGAATAGTTTGTAACCCATAATATCAATTTCACTATCATATATATTTTCGGTAACATGTGTTTCTGACAAACAAATCAAAAGAGGTTTTTTATTGACAATATATGCGTGAATCTCATCAAAATGAGCTGGTAAGCTCTGTGCATTCATATACACCAATACATTTTCTATTTTTTTCTCTCTACTGTTACTTGGCATTTGTCTAAAAAAGTGTTATTTTTTGCATCATAATAATAATTCATTTCAATTATTTGTCTGTTATATGTAACACAATATTTTTTGTAGATCATACCTGAGAACTGTTGCTACTTGCACAATGCTCCAATATGGACCACCACGAAAACGCCATTTTGGACATATTTTTTCATTTTTTTTAATGAAAAATGTATTTTTTTGTTAATATTTGTTCGACTGAACTGAAAAAAACAATTTTCCAAGCTTTTTATATCCATGCAGAAAGGCCCAGAAAATCTATAAAACTCGTCAGCAAAAAGTTAAGAAATTCCTATTATCAAGCTAACGAAAAATGTCAATGGGTCACATTACCATTGGAAAACCCAAACAGCATTTTTATTTTTGTATAAACATTGAACTCTACCTAACTCAAATCAAAAGGAAGAAGTATGGCCAAATTGATTTCCTTTTGATTCGATTCAACTATACAATTCCAGAATAAAAAATAGAAAATTCAGATCCTCTGCTGCAAATACAAAAGTTTGCTCAGCTATTGAACAAAAGCACACTAGGATAAAGACAGTACTTACTGGAGTTTCAATAATAGACAGTCTGTAACATCCCGATGTCTTATTCATCAAGACTCTGACTACAAATACCTACACAGTATATCGATCAAAGAACAACTGATTCCCTGGCTAATGCTTCGACGGACATTGGATTACATCCGATGGAGTTGCAGTAATTGAGTTGAGATGGCGTTAGCTGATGGTGTACTCCATTTTGCTAATTAAATCCCAGCGAAATACTATGAAGTGGATGGATATTGATAATTTCAATCAGGTAAGCAGACATTAGTCATTGTCTGCTTGACCTTTCCTATACTGATGAGAGGTAAATGCCCCAATGGTTGATATTATACAGGGTGTTCCTTAAGTACGTGTGGAAAATTTAGGAGCATGTTACTGACGTCAAAATAGGAAGAAAAGTTCTTATAAACATAATATGTCCGCAAGTTATTCGTTTCTGAGATGCAAGATGTCAAATTTGAATTCTAATTTTTATTTTGTATGAATACATTTCAAAATAATTGTAATATTCGAGTAAAGTTTGGTATATGGAAGTATTTTTCAATGACAAAATCAAATTTGATGTCAGTTTGTCTCATTCCAGGGGGTGGCGCCACCTACATGTCTTTTCAGTCATTTGAAATGGCATAACTTTTTTGTACGTACCTGTATCACGTTTTCTGTGGAAAAATCGATGTTTCCAAAATTTCCGTGTAAAGAATATATTACTGGTAGAGGTCGCTGCGAGCAACTGTTTTCGAGTTATTGGGATTTGAAATAATCGATGCAAGTGATTTTAAATGACAAGATTTTTAAATTCAAAATCAATTTGGTTGAAGAAATTATTTTTCTTCAATTTCATTTTAAAATAGGAATGTTATTACAATTTAATACTTATAATAATAACAGTAAGTAAGACCAATTTAATACTAAAATAGTTAGTTGAGGGTAATAATTGAAGTAATTGTTCAAAATGTCCACCTTCCACCATTAGGCATGTGTTGGCTCGTCGTCTCATGGACCCACGTATACGTTCCATTATATCTGGTGTATTTCGGATAGCGTCACATCGTTGACGAAGTTGATCTTTGGTTTCTATTAGCACCGTATAAACTAGGGCCTTCAAGTGACCCCACAAAAAAATCGATTGGATTTAAATCCGGGGACTTCGGAGGCCAGAACTGATTCCAAATCGCTGATTTAAAAATTCACGAATTATCAAAGTAAAATGCCCTGGCGCTCCATTATGCATAAGCCATATTATTTGTCTCAGTAAAAGTGAAATGTCTTCAAGTATTTCAGGCGAAACATTTTCAAGGAAATCATGATAAGAATGTCCATTAAGAGTCTCTGGAAAAAAGTGGGAACCAATCAAATAATCCCCAACAATACCAACCCACACATTCAATGAAAACAGGTGTTGAAACCTGGACTGAACTATTGCGTGAGGGTTTTCGTCACACCACACATGATTATTATGGAAGTTCATTATAGCGTTCTTTGAAAAATGTGCCTTGTCAGTGAATACTATCTCTGCAGTAAATTAAAGGTTTTGTGCAATTTTCTGCAGTATTCATTGGCAAAATGTTACACGGGGAGGGGAATCTTGGGGCAACAATGCTTGGACACGCTGTATGTGATAAGGATACAACTGATTTTGTTTGCGAATTAACCAAACTAATTTGTGATGTACGTTCAGATTTTGCGCAATTTTTCTCGTGCTTGTCTGTGGATCTTCTTCGATTGCCTCAAAAACAGCTGCTCCAACTTCTGGTGTCCTAGTAGCCAACGGTCTGCCAGCCATGAAGCTTTTTTAAAGGATCCAGATGCCATAAGCCGCTGAAAAAGGTTTCTAAATGTCTGGTGATTCGGCGATCGATGATTAGGGAATCTTTCATTATAAATACATCTAGCCTCGTAGCAATTGCCATCGGCAAGACCGTATACGTAAATCATATTAGCCATTTCGCTATTCGTGTATGCGGCCATTTGAAAAAGATTGGAACACAAATACAGAAAACAACTTCACTGTCACAAGAACGGATTGAAATGACATGACAAGTACTCACCTGAATGTTATTTACTTAAAACGGAAAAGAGTCCAAAAAAACTATGTAACAAAATACAAGAATCATTTTTTGACTAACAGTCAAGTGTTGAATGTAGGAGACTATTGAATGAAAGAAGACAAATGCATTGGCGTATCTTTTCCGATATTTACTACTTAGAGGCGACTTACGAGCACCACGGAAATAATTCAAATGCATCGATTATTTCAAATCCCAAAACCTCGAAAACAGTTGCTCGCAGCGACTTCTATTAGAAATATAATTTTTACACAAAAATGTTAGAAAAATCGTTCTTTCACTAGAAAACGTGATACAGGTATGTACAAAAAAGTAATGACATTTCAAATGACTGAAAAGACATGTGGGTGGCGTCACCCCCATGAAAGAGACAAACTAACATCAAATTTGATTTTGTCATTGAAAAATACTCCCAGATACCAAACTTCACTCGAATATCATGATTATTTTGGAATGTCTTCACAAAAAATAAAAATAAGAATTCATCTTTGACACCCTGCATCTCAGAAACTAATGACTTGCGGACATATGTTTATAGGAACTTTTCTTCTTATTTTGATGTCAGCAACATGATCCTAAATGTTTTACACGTACTTAAGAAACACCCTGTATTTATCCATTTCGCAACAAACATTTTCAAAGTACCTTGTAGGACTTTGTTGTCAAAGGAAGATAAATTACAAATGTTATCTGATTGACTCGGACAAAAAAATCCTCAAATGACAGAA
Organism: Gonioctena quinquepunctata; assembly: GCA_018342105.1. NCBI lineage: Eukaryota > Metazoa > Arthropoda > Insecta > Coleoptera > Chrysomelidae > Gonioctena > Gonioctena quinquepunctata. The sequence continues at coordinate 217,644 of JAFIRS010001675.1, read as the reverse complement.
ACTTATAATTCATTGAAAAACATCGTTAAAAGGAGAAGATCGAATAGTGCCCTGTCAGGTTGATGGAATGAGTACCACCATAGTTTGGATGGTTCTATTTTATTTCATTCAGTGCTGCTTTTTTATATGTGAAACATGATCACCGTAACCGTCGAAGCGAATAGACCTACATTTGCTCGAGCTCTGTATGTGTCAGGGTGTGTGAGTCACTTTTATACCTGAAAAGTTGTAACAACAATTTGCAAATTCCTCGAGTGTACAAGTACAAATTAAACAAGTGAACCTTTCACAAAAAAATTGTTAGAAGCTAATCAAGGAAGAGATGAAAACGATCAAAACTTCATGGAAGCCCTTGTCAAAAGTGTTGCCAAGCACCTGACAGCAGGAGAAATTTCAAGAATATGATAAAAAGTTTTTGTCTCTTACCGATGAAAAGGCAAAAAGTTGACAAACAAGAGCAGTATCAAATTAAAAATAATATAAGAATATATGGAGTTGAGGGAAGCGATGGTGAGATTATTTAAAATGTGTATAATTTACTCAATAAAACATTGAAGGTCAAAATAAACATAGGTCAGTGCACTGAATTCACCATAGAGTCGGTCCTAAAAACTCAAAAGATGGGCAGAACAAAAGCTATACGAGTTCGTTTTTGTAAATACAGGGATAAACAAAAAGTAATGGAGAGCAAGAAATCTCTAAAATCCAGTGGGGTTGTGATACGAGAGGAACTAACCAAGGCAGCAAAACCAGACATTTTGATGAAAGCCGCAAAGAAGTACAATACGAAAAACGTTTGGAGTTGGAATGGAGAAGTATTCGCAAATATTGGTGGACAGAAGAAGAAAATTATATGTGAAAGTTACATTATCTATGCAGTTTTTCTTGCAGGGCCGGATTAAAAGGTGTGGAGGCCCTGAGGCAACAAAGGAGTGGAGGCCCCTAATTATTTTTCAAACAAGTTTTTTTTTATTTATTGCGGAACAAATCAAATTATTTCGTCACGAGCATATGTAGGTATAATGAAGTACAAGAAATAAATTAAATTACAGCGTAAACAAAGGTATTCTTGCGAGCTTTTTTCGACTAAAAATCATTGATGATTTCCGTCAAATCCAGCATCCGGAGAAAATCATTCTCAATGCTAAGAAGCGATTACTTTGATAGGCGGCTTTGTCTCATCGTAATTCGCCTATTTTTTTCATTTTGGAAAATGAGCGCTTTCCTGTGCAATTTGACATCATCACATTCTCAGTTGTAATATCACAAGAGAGTGAAAATAATTCGACAGATTTTCGAAAACTTGTTGCTAGGCAATAAATAAAAGAGACCAACTGGCTCGAGTGACTATCGCCGACAAGTTTGAGAAAGAAATCTAGATAATTATTTTCTACTATATCGAACTCTCGTGTGGTATTCTTTAGATTATTTTTTGATGTTACGATCATAAACACATTTCCTTGCAAAATTAAATAATGTACTAAACCGGATTTGATTCATTTCACACTTTTCATGCGAATTGATGACAGACGTCAAATTAAAAATATAGGTTGTCAGACAATAAAAACAAAATACCTCAAATTATTCCCGCGACAATTTTCTAGGTAGAATATTCCCACTATTGATTGGCCAAAACGTATATGAATTATTTGAATTGAACGTTTCCATTGGTTTCTAGCAATGTCAAAAAATAATCACTGTAATTTCAATGTTTGAGAATGTAGCTCTGAAATTTTGGTTTTCAAGAATTTGATAGAACATCTTAGATAGATAGATAGATAGTCCTTTTCAGAAGGATTTACATTTGTTGCGGAATGTCATCTTTCTCTTAGACTCACACTTTCAGATTTCGGGGATTTCTCTGTTACAAGCGCGCCACTCAGCGGAGACTTGTCAACGCCAATAAATAGGAAAAACAGGTATAGACGGGCAAAGTGTTTGTAGAATCGGCAGAAAAATAGTCAACAGAATTTGAACTTTTGTTCTATTATGGAATGCGCACAGGACTCTTATAAATAATTTGATGCAATCATATTCATAAATTGAAATATTATTTTCTTTTGCTTATGATTATTGAATTTCATTGTGTATCTAGATCGCTTGTGTCATTCGAAGAATACATCGACAGAAAATCCTTCATTTAATAAAAAAAAATTATATATTTTTTTAAATTCAATTGTTCTTATTTTTACAGCTAATTTCGATACAATATAATATTTTGTATAATAGTATGATGTTTTACTTGGTGATTGTTTCTCGCATATACACATGATTCATCAGATCGAAGATTAATATTAACCATGGATTTTGACAAGAATACGAAACATGTTTTTGAATGTTTAAAACGAAAAATGAGAGGAATCAGTGAAAGAACTGCTCTTTCGTTGTCAGATTTTTTATATATAATTTTGCATATCCTTCGGTATTTGTTGGGAAATTTTACCTAAAAATTTATATTGTGGAGGCCTCTCTCTTGTGGAGGTCCCGGGGCTGCAGCCCCGCTTGCCCCCCTCTTAATCCGGCTCTGTTTTCTTGCTTACCTCACAGAGCAAGAACAAAAATAAACTCTATCTCAGTTATTAAATCGAACCATTCAGAATACAATATCAATCACTGATAATCAATTAATTGTTTACATTTTCTAATTTAGTTTTGTAATTATTATAAAACTCATCTCAGGAAAATTATTTATTACTATCTCACACTATAATAGAAACAGACCTATCAACTGTAACTTTTAGAACTTCAGAGGACTGAGTACAAAGCTGAGGGAAATCAAATTGAATATTGAAGATGAGGATTATGATATAATTATAGGAACGGAAACATGGTTGCACGAGGGAATATACGACTCATAAGTTATAAATCTGGATAGATTCAATCTGTTTAGAGCAAATAGGAATTATGGCTTGACTAAAAAGATAATGGGGAAGGGGTTATGATAGCGGCCAAAATAAAGTACAAAGTTACTGAAGTACGTAGTGTTAAATATCTGTACGATTTGGCGGGTATCAAAATAAGATTCAAAAAGCAGAACCTTCATATTCCATCAGTTTATTTTCCTTCCAATTCAATCGCAGAAACTCATCAGAATTTCTGTAATCACATTGAAAGTATTCAAGAGACCAACGGAAAACCAGTCATTATGGAAGATTTCAATTTGCCATATCTAGGGGAGGGGACGAGTGGTATAAAATATTTCGAGACTTCATTAAAAACACATTTAGACAATTCAATTATATAACCACTAGCAATAATAGAATACTGGATCTGATCCTGACGAAAGAAGGACCTAATAATAATTTTTAGTAGAACTATCAAGACCTGAAGACGACCACCATCCTTCCCTTGATGTACAAATCGGTGTTGATACATACCCTGAGAAATGACGAACACCCAGAAATGACAGCTAACGGTTTGAAGTACTATAAATTAAAAAAATGTGACTTTCCAGCCCTTACTCGCATGGTTAGAAATTAAGATTGTGTAAATAAAATCAAAGAAGTCAACGAAGATGCGTTTTTTTTTACGACAAACTATACAATATTTTAAATATCCCTGTTAGGCCAACCAATAGAGAGAAATTAGAGGCTATTTTCACACTTAAATAAAGACGCAAATAGCCTATACCACTTTTTAAAAGATAGTTCGTAGATGAAAACCCTGGTGTCGGCCCCAGCAAAATCGCTTTGTTGATTTTTTTTTAACAACAAATAGTGTAAAAAATTACCACTTTTTTGTTTTTTTACAAAAATCTCAAAAATTATTGAAGGAATCGTTCCACATGGAACTTTTGTAGAGAATTCAAAAACCTATGACCGGATCGGTGCATTTTCCGCTGAGAAAATCCGGGAAAACCTCTAAAAAGAAATAATTTTAAAAAAATTCAAAGTTTTTATAAATTTCAAGCTGGACAAACGTCCTTGCATGGAATGATAATAAGATATGAGTTCAACTGTGCGCAAGATGGTTTCTGTCCGATATTTAGTTTTTGCACAATCGCGTTATAAACAATTGAAGGGCTTATCTTGCAAAATGCGCCGGTTCAAGGGAAATCGTCGTATTCAAATTCTGTAAACGGCATCTAGAAGTAGAAATCGATGTCTACAATTTGATCATTTTGTATTTTCACCAGAGAGGTGGCAAATGTGTTGAAAATGTCACTGAAAGTTACTCCAAACGCTTGATACTCTCCTCCGCTGGCTCGTTCGCCCACTACCGCTACTCGACTTTGCCTCGACCGCACTTTCAAGCGTTTGAGCAACTTTCAGTGGCATTTTCAACACATTTGCCACCTCTCAGGTGAAAATCCAAGATATACAAATTTTAGATATTTATCTCTACTTCCAGATGCCGTTTACAGAATTTGAATACGACGATTTCCCTTAAATTGGCGCATTTTGCAAGATAAACCCTTAAATTGTTCATAACGCGATTGTTCAAAAACTACACATTGGACAGAAACCATCTGCGCACAGTTGAGCAACATATTATTATATATCATTTTCCAAGATTATTTATCCAGCTTCAAATTTATAAAAATTATGAATTTTTAATAAAATGATCTCTTTTTAGAGATTTTCCCAGTGGAAAATGCACCGATCCGGTCGCACAAAAATCTATTTTGTAGGTTCGAATTCTCTACAGAAGTTCCATCGAATGTGAAACTATTCCTTCAATACTTTTCAAGATATTTGTAAAAAAACAAAAAAGTGGTCATTTTTGACACTATCTGTTATTAAACAAAAATTCACAAAGCGATTTTGCTGGGGCCGACACCGGGGGGTTGCCATCTACGAACTATCCTTCATTGGTATAGGCTATTTGCGTCTTTATTTAAGTGGGGAAAAAACCTCTATTGGTTGGCCTATTTAACCGAATGAGACATTCTAAGTACTTGGTTTGATAAAGAGATAAGACGTTGTATAAAAAGGAAAATACAATTAAATTCACAAAATTGCACAAGTTACCCTTTCACCACACTTATTCACTTCACACCTATATGCGCATTTCAATAACTAAGTTATCATCATTAGTAGGTTAACTAAATCGTAACAGTATCTTACAATGTATACCTGCTCTTTCTAATTGGGTTATTTTATACTAATTACTGTTCCTCAAATCGCTAATGGGATTTCGATGCTTCTATGGGGATTGAGGAAAACAGAGTTGAATACATAGGTCCATTATCCCCATTAAGTAAATTTTTAATACGGTTTTTGTGGATAACTATACTCTTCTGGCAGTCTAATTTTCTAGTGTCGTTGACCGATTTGAAGTAGCATGGACCAAATGTTTGTGGAACCTTTCGGAAATTGAACGTTTTGTCTTACCATAATAGACTTTGATACAATTTTGACAACTGATTTCATAAATTCCCGACTTATCGAATATGTCCGTTTTCTCCTTCGGGGTTCCTAATAACGTTTGCAAGTTATTTCTATTACTATGAACTGCTTGTGAGGTTTGGATGGAGAGGTATTCTCACGAATCTTTTGCTTTCTGTCGTTTTTCTCAGAGTCGTGGTTCCATTCTTCTCTGTCAACCACGACTCTGAGAAAAACGACGGAAAGCAAAAGGTTCGTGAGAACCCCTCTCCATCCAAACCTCACGAGAGGTCTCAACACTATATTCCAGGATGTAAATCTCCAAGGAGGTTATAGTAATAGAAATAACTCGCAAACAGCATTAGGAAACCCGAAGGTCAAAACGGACATATTAGATAAGTCGGGAATTTATGAAATTAGTTGTGAAAATTGTGACAAAATCTATTATGGTCAGACAAAGCATTCAATTTCCAGAAGGTTCCACGAACATTTGGCCCATACTACTCACCGAAGGGAGGATAAGGCAAGTGTGGCTGACCATATGATAGAATCTTGTCACGAAATTAACATTAATAATTTGAAAATGATCAAATCGGTCAACGACCCTAGAGAATTAGACGGCCTGGAGAGTATAGCTATCCACAAAAACCATAATAAAAATGTAATTAATGAGGATAATGGATCTATGTATTCAACTATGTTTTTCTTAATCTCCATAGAACCATCAAGATCTCATTAGCGACTTGAGGAATAGTAATTAGTATAAAATAACCCAATTAGAAAGAGCAGGTATAAATTGTAAGATTTATTAGGTAGTTAACCACTGATGATGATAACTTAGTTATCAAATGCGCATATAGGTGTGAAGTGAGTAAGTGTGGTGGAGAGGTTACTTGTGCAATTTTTGATTATGTGACACCACAGCGTCTAGCCAGTCTTCACAATTAAATTCATCACGACACCTCTCTGAATACCATATGGAACTTTTCAAAGCAATTAGGCGTAAATTGAAAGCGTTAATTGAAAAAAAGTATGATGAATACACGGAAGCTATGGAAAACTCTATCATAACGTATAGTATATACTTTTGGACAAAAACACAAAAAAAAATCCAAACTTGGAATTCGAGAATAAAAACATTCCCCTTTGCGAGAGGGCTGACTGTTTTGGAAAATATTTCAAGTCCGTCTTTAAAATAGAGAAGGCCGCGTATATGGTAGAGCAGGAAATAAATGTGGTATTCGTTAGTGAGGTGTCTGTCGGTGAGTACCATCAGGCGATGAAAAAACTCAAACCAAAAAGTCGGCTTGCATTGACAGAATCTCACCATCCTAATCAAGGATGCGCAGAGTGGCCTTTCTATAAGAACAGCAGCGTTTCCAGAAATGTGAAAGGAATCCGTTCTAACGCCAATCCACAAGTCTGGAAAAACCTCTGATATTAAAAACTATCGACCAATTTCAGTATTATGTGCAATACCTAAACTCTTCGAACTCGTTATATACAGTGCTTCTCAAAAGTCCCCTCCCCCCCTCTTATTTTTGGAACGATTATACATAAACAAGTAAAATTTGGAAACTAAATATTAAAGGTTGTAAACTTCCCTACTAGTGATGATAGATGACGAAATCGTCAAAGATGACGTCACAAGGCCAGTTCGACCAATAATTTTAAATGGAACCCTACGGCAAGCGACACCTCTTTTGAAAGGTATCAAAAAACCTATTCAATGGTACTAATTTTGTTTGTGTTTATGGCAGTTTCAATGGCCCATTAGTGAACATTGAAATTTGAATCCCATTCAGTATGATATAAATTACAGATTTAAGAATCAGTATCTACTTGAAGAAATTGCCCGAAGTGAAATATCCTATTTTTAAACTCTTCTCGTACTTTTGCAAATGTGTCTGCGGAAACAGCCTCACATTCTGCAAAAATACGTTGTTTTAAAACGTTAATATTGTCAGGTTCAGTGGCGTAAACCTTCGATTCAAGGTACCCCCAAAAAAAATCCAAAGGTGTGGTGTCCAATCCATCTACCATGATACTCCTCATCCAAATACCGTCTTACTGCACCGTAATAGTGAGGAGGAGCACCATCCTGTTGGAATGTTATTTCCACATTGCCAAATTCATCTGGATTATCTTCCAAAATTTCGAAGATTAACGGTTCTATTGCGTTTTGCAACAGCTCCAGATAAACCTCACCAGTTAAATTAGTATTTGAAAAAAGAGGCCCAACGATGTGGTTTCCCAGGATACCTGCCCAAACATTCACCTTCTGGGGAAATTGGGTATGTGTTTCACGGAACAGGTGAGGATTTGCGTCACTCCAATACCTCACATTCTGTGTATTTACATTTCCATTTAGATAGAAAGTACTTTCGTCACTAGAACAAATTGTTTTGACATAGTCTGCCTGTTGGTTAATTTTAGTTTCCATATTTTCACAAAATTCTAGTCTTCGGTCTGGGTCGTCGTCTGAGAGTTGATGACCCATTTTTGATTTGTATGGATGAATATTTTTTTTTCAACACCCTATGTACTGCACTTCGACTGACTTCAGAGGTAGATGCAACGTGAGTTGTTGAAGAAGTAGGATTAACTATTACTTCTGCCAGTATATCAAGTTTTTTCCCATCAGAAATTTGTGGTCGGTCAGATCGTTTCGCATCATCAATACTACCCGTTGTTTCAAACTTACGAAGAAGCTCCCTTGAATAAGTCCTCGAAACGGGGCGATCGGGAAACCTCCCATTAAAAATGCCTTCTGCTGCATGAGTATTTTGTCCAGTTTCACCAAGAATTAGGATCGCTGCTACTTTATCACCTAAAGCACGTGCCATTTCGCTTCTTGAAGCACTTAAACGTTCGGCTCACAACAGTTTAACAAATTATTAAAATGTACAAAAATATTAAAAGTACCAAAAGCTGCTAAAAGAGTTAAGCGTTCGATCAACAATACACAAATTATTAAATGTACAAAAACTTGTACAATTACAAAAACGTCGAATTGGGGAGACTAACAAAAACGTCAGCTTATTTGACAACTATCCAGAGGCGGAGCTTGAATTTGGAATTTTAGTATTAACTGATTCAATTCATCACAGCTTTGCGTTTTTCAAAAGAGAGTTGCCAAAACTGCCATGAACACAAACAAAATTAGTATCATTGAATAGGTTTTTTTGATACCTTTCAAAAGAGGTGTCACTTGCCGTAGGGTTCCATTTGAAATTATTGGTCACAATGGCCTTGTGACGTCATCTTTGACGATTTCGTCATCTGTCATCACTAGTAGGGAAGTTTACAACCTTTAATATTCAGTTTACAAATTTCACTTGTTTATGTATAATCGTTCCAAAAATAAGAGGGGGGGGAGGGGGGACTTTTGTGAGGCACTTTATAGAAAGTGGGACTTTGTCAAAACCAATATAACAACACGAATTCACCCCAAAGAAGTCAACAGCTGAAAACTCACTGGTTTTCTCACATGATATCCTTAAAGACATGGCGGAAAACGCACAGGTTGACGTTATACAGTGCGGCTTTTAATAGCTGGTTAACTTTTGAACGGTTCGACGTAGAACGATGAGAAGAAAAAGTATTGAATGATATCACTGATACTTCTTTTTGAAATAAATGGCACATCGTTGAAAATAACTCAATTCTCTTTTCAACAATCTAGTTTTTTTTCATTGCTTTGATACGTTTTTTCACAATTGTGCATTTGAAATGTCAAGTATACAAAATTCAAAATGCATATTGTGAGAAAAAAATTGACAAAATTCAAAAAAATTAAATGGTTGGAAAGATTATTGCATTATATTTTCAACGATGTGCCACTTGACCCCCTATGCAATTCGAAATTTCTCAAGCAATCACAATGTCTTCTATTTAAAAAGTAGTATAGGTGATATCATTCAAAATAGTTTTGGTCCCGTTGTTCTAAGTCGAAGCGTTCAAAAGGTAACAGTGAGAGGTGGAGGGGAAGAGGCTTTAAAAAGCCGGACTCAACGATGTACAAATCAACCTCTATGCCTTTCGAAATTTTCAAGTTGATGTGCCCCCAGCGCCCTCTATCGCGTAATTGTAATGAATCTTCTCTAAAAAAATTGGACCGATAATACCATTCAATAAATTTCATATGACATTGTTTCACATCAAACCATTCAAAAGTTATTGAGGTAATGGTACCATTATATTATATTGCGAAAAAACGTTTAAACTAAATTCAAAAGAAATAGGATGGTTGAGTAGAGAATTGAATTATCTTTTCAACGATGTGTCACTTGACCCCCCATGCTTTTTGAAATTTCCAAGTTTATGTGCCCCTCGCGCAATGGCGGACGAATTTTGTGATTATGGTACAATTCGATTGAAAATTGGTATGTGGGGGGTTTTCGGAGTTGGTCATTATGAATTTTTTTCAAAATTTATAAATTCAAGATGGTGGCTCCAAAATGACGGGGAAGTTTTGCCATAAACCCATAAGTACAGAAAAACTTTCAAACATAAGAAACCACAAGTTATTAATAAATATGAACTCCATGGCCAGAAAATAACACTCACTGGAAATGAAAATAAATTCTGAAAACAAATACTCGACCCAACTGAGAAACAAGGTCACTTAAAAATATATGAACACCTGCTAGCCCGAAAGGCATATAAAAAACAGGCACCCTTTTTACAACGGAGCTATTAACAACTCATCACCCTCCGACTTACGCATATCTAAGAAATTTCATTAGTAAACAAAGAAACCATAAATTATAGGTTTTGGCAACTCATTAAGTGAAATGCGACCACGAAATAGATAAATCATTCATTTTTTTATATTATTTCCGCTACCGTAACGAGCCATCAATTACTAAGAAGGTGATTTATAATGACAAGTAGAAGATAACTAACATTAGGAATGTGTCCCCGCGTAACAACAAAGCAATCCATGGAAGGGGAGATGATATAAAAGCGCGAAACCGCGGCAAAGAAAATGAGTCGGTAAACAGAAGTCGTTCAAGTAACATGTCCTCTCAGAGGTGTTTGAACTTTCATTCGATCAACATGTAGTGCAGAAAAATGAGAAGTGCTCAATCATATCAACAAAATAACAAATAGAAGTGCGGTAGCTATCAACCAAGTACCAGCTCTTGGCTAGACAGCCATCAGTCATGAGTTCATTTACAAGTAATCATCTTGCAGTGAAATGGCGAAATTATCAATGAAGATAATTCCAATCAAGTCAAACCGGAACTGCAGGAGTAATGATTTCACAAAGTGAATGCACAGTTAAACATTATTTACCATTAATAACACACCGAAAACCTCTGACCGATAGTTCATGCTCTCATAGAAAAACATTACCAATACAACTATAGTCTGATATACAGTGCGATATAAAAGTAAATAAACAACTTTCGCGGAATTAAATAAAATAGTAATAAAACGAAAATAATTTCGTGTGAAACAAATATCGTGTGTAACAAATATCGTGTAAAACAAATATCGAGTGAACAAGTGTTAAAACCTGATGGTCTGGAGTACGTTCATATATTTTTCTGGATTTATGTTTGGGCAAATTGGATCAATTATAATTCTTATATGTTTTTAAATGTATCTCCATAGTTTATGTTCCCATATTTTTCAAATAATATTTATCAACAGTCAGTTCAACAATTGATGGCATTTTTACTTATAATCAGTCCACTGACTTTGACAATGCCAAAAAACTGACCTAATGTAAAATCTCAACTGTTCTTTGACTATTGTATCATTTTATCAGTATATAGAACTGATGGAGATGCTATGAAACAATTATAAAATATATATGTATATTCTAATGCTTTTCCAAGTGCATTATTTAACAATATTTCTAAGATCGGTACGTGCTTCTATCTAAACGCCCCACATTCCCTGTATTAAGAGAAAGATATATTTCTTGAAGCCGCTCTCGAAAAACAATCTCGGTTCGACCATCCTCAGACAGTCGATGCTCTTATTACTCAATTTCTCAACCTAACAACAAAGGAGTGATCAAGTAAAGTGATTTATTCATGATATTTGAAAATTCCTTAGCGTTCATTGGTCTTTCTTTGATGGGAAGTACCCTCGATAAAAGGCCAGTGCTGTAACAGTTTTGTGATTATGATCTGATTCTATTCAAAATTTGTATGTGGGGGTTTTCGGTGTCAGAGATCATGAATTTTTTGTTAAAATTTGTGAAATTATGATGGCGACTCATGGAATTTTTGTTAGAGAAAAAAACAAAATGGCGCTGCGCTCCAAAATGACGGACGAGATTTAGGTTTATGGTCCGATTCGATTCAAAATTGGTATGGATCGAAGATTATGATATTTTCTTCAAAATTCATAAAATCGAAATGGTTGCTCCAACATGGCCGATGATCTCTGTGTTTATGGTTCGATTCTATTCAAAATTTGTATGTGGGGGTTTTCGGGGTCGGAGATTATGATTTTTCTATAAAAATTCACAAATCCAAGATGGCGGACGAGTTTCGAAATCATGGCACGATTCGATTTAAAATTTGTATGTCGGGGTTTTTGGGATCGGAGATTATGAATTTAGTCGAAGATCATTGATTTTCAGTAAAATTCATAAATTGAAGATGGCAACTTCAAGATGGCGGATGAGTTAATATTTAGATGGTCTCCTCATTGAAGGAGTAGATAGATAGATAGAACTTACAGGAAAAAAAGGACTCATGATAACAACACAAAAATGCATAGATTAAGGTGTACTTAAGTACTAAAAGCACAAAATAAAATAATTAATAAAAAACCTTATTAAAGACAAGATTTTATTCAAATGCACTGAAAAGTAAAAAATTATTGCTTTGGATGTGTGACATAGGCTATTCCGTGAGTTATAAATTCAAAAGATTGTCGCTTTTGTATTGGAACTGAAAACTTTTGAATAGAAACAGAATTAGAAACTCAATGAAACTAATAAAATTTTAATTCATTTGTTCGAAAATAAAATGTTGTATATCACACGTGCGGTAAAGCTCATGCAGCACTAGTTATAAGAATCTATTAGGGTACGAGATGACTAAGAATATTCTACTTGATATCTTAAGGTAGTTCCGCCACGAGACAGTTGAATTAGGAAATTATTTTCGACGGAATCAAAAAATTTCAAAGGACTTTTCGATTTGAAACACGAAAAACAAAAAATTTTTGAAGGGGAGCACTTGCCCCCCCAATCGACTCTAGACCCAGACCCTCCCCCCCTCACTAGAAATCATACGTCATCGGAAAAAAATTATCGTTTTTCGATGAAACTTTAATGGACTTTTTTATAGTAGGTACTCTTTTTGAACTTTATTTTTTGGGGGGGAAGTATCGTTAAAATCGATGGGGTCAACTAGGAGAAGGAGTTTTTTTTTCGCGTTCAGACCCTCAAATGTTCCCCCGTCCTTCTTTAAAAAGTCCCCTGGCACAATCCGCATTTCTCTACGACCCCCCCCCCTTTAGGCTGTGCGCTTCCCCGTGGACTATTTTGAATAACGAGAGTAGTTTTGATTATATCGGTAAAACTAAATGGTCAATCACTTTGATTTTTTTTCACAATATCTGTGATATCCTGCTCTAGCTCCTTCGCGGTTTTTCATAAACTTCTTGATTTTAGTACCAATGGTAGAATTAATAATGTGATGTTTGCCTATGCATGATCCATATTTTACGTGTTAATTGAGTCAACTTCAATTATATACATACATATCTCGGGTTCGGGATGGTGAAAGTTGTGAAATTCAATAGAGGTGTTGTTCATATGTTAAACAATACGTATGCCAAATTTTAATAATTTCCTAATTCAACTGTCTCGTGGCCGTACTACCTTAAATCACACATAAATGATCCGCTACTTTATGATAAATATAGATTATTTTAACCAGTTGAGATGACTATCAGAGTGGATAAATGATTAACTTGAACATTCTCTCATTTCAATTCCTTCGAACAGTATGTGTTACAGTGCTTGAAAAATATTTTTTTCACATGTGTTTCCGATCACTGTCTTCCGATATTTGTGGAGAAATTTGGCTAAAAACTAACTTTTTTCTCATATACCTACGTCCGAAATCAGGAGAGTTGTATCTAATTTTGTCATATTATCGTGCTTCAATAATAAACTATAAACATGTATAAATTGAAATTCGACTAGCCTTGTATAAATTGAATACGGTCCAACACTAAGGCAACCCGTATAAGTCGTTTCCCCCCCGTTTCAAACATATAACTGTAATTTCCCTTGCCATGATACCTCTAGGTTACAAATTTGCTTGGAATAGTATCAATTTGTAGAAACTCCCTTTGCAATAAGCTGAATTCGGCCTTAATTCAATCTGGAGTCTGGAAAAAGGTGGCCGTAGAATTGTGCAGACAATGGACAATCGGGTATTCGCATCTGGGTAGCCATGTCTCCGTCTCTAGGGCATTTCCCCAATTGTACCCTTGTTAACTTCGGTTTGTTGCACTGGAAAATTTCAAGACTTTGGAACTTTGAGTTGCTAGGGGATGTGAGGTGGAGAAGTATATAGAATATGTTAATAATTGGATATACACGTTGATTTTTGTATTTATCGAAAATGTTTCTACGAGCTGAGAGAAATACATCATAATGAATGTTCTTCTGCGATTTTCAATATTTTCCATAAATAACGGCCCAAAGTTTGAAATATTCTTTACCTTAACGCATAAATACAGGGCATCCATAAAGTAATTCATAAATTCATTATTGGCTAAATAAACAATATTTCCGAAATAGGCCTATTTTTTATTTTAATTTACTGTTTTTTTTAATAATTATCACAGGGTGACCTACCCTCGAGTTTTTTTTGAATGGAACAACAAACACAAAATGTATCACAAGTTGCGTCAAATTGGTACAGGGTAGGCAACAATACGATGCAAAATTACAAGTTTTTTACAAAATAGTGAATAAAGAAAAAACTTAATACGAAAATTAAATTAAATTACGTATTGTTATACAACTACTGTAATAAACTGATAAAAAACGCGCCGTATATTTTTAACATTGTATCTAACCAATTCTATTAGTGATCTTTGCCCCTCGACTATACCGTATATTTTTATGGTTTGAGGATATTTTTTGCCATTTATTTTTCTATTTGACGTTTAAAACTGTCATAAACATAAAAGTTCAATTCCGTATTGTTAACGCTTCAAAGTAGGAACGTTTATGTGAAATTTATCATATTGAAAATGCATTCATCTGAAAGGGGGAGGATTGAAATTTTAATCATGATTGGTGTTGGTGATATGATGCGTACTGAACAAGAGGTATGCAGATTATTCCATGAAATGCACCTAGATCGTGAACCTATTTCACAATCTACTGTAAGCAGAATAGAGCGAAAATACAGAGAATTAGGACATGTTAGGGATAAATTTGATGTGTTACCTCTCTTTAATATTATTAATATTGTTAAATTGAACCCGAAAGTTCTTTTGGAAAATAATTCCAACATACCTTGTTCCTTTTTGTTTCACTTGCAAATTAATTAGATTGAAAAGTTCCAGTGAATGAAATTGACCTGATAATCATTCAAAAAAGTTGAGAGGTGTCAAGGGACATCCGGATGGAACGAACTTCCTTTCGATTAATTAGTGAAGGAATTGTAATTTTTTTTTTTCTAAGTTATAATAATATTTTTTTTATTATTAACAAATATAATGTAATATAAACTTAATCAGTAGGCTCAATTTTAGTACATACGCATTGATATTGTAATATTAAAATATAAGTTGCTTTTAAATTTATTAAAGTTATGACGCGTACATTTGCTAAACACACAATAATGGAGAGATTATAACGCGCATGACTTGGTTAGCACAATAGTAAAGAGAGGTTATAATGCGTACTTGCTAAAAATACATAAGCATTTATTATTGTCTGTATAAAATCTCCACTTACCTAACTCCATCAGAATATCCGGAACTTGTGCAGAAACACTGTCAGGATTCATTATTGTTATTTTTTATTATTTATTATGTACAAAAAACCTGTATACACTCAACAAAAATAATCGTCGCGACACCACACTGTTCAATGCGAAATAGAAAGACGAAACGAAAATAACTGGCTTGCTTTCTATGAGAGAGAGAGAGAGAGAGACAGAAAAACGCGCACGCCGGACGGCTTACAACTACAGCAAAAAGTGTCGTTACAACTTTTGGTCTTAATTTATTCCGTCTAGCCCCCTTTCGCAACGCGCGATAAGGAACTTCGTTCCAAAAGAAATGTCAAGTCAGTTTAAATACTTCTGTATTCTAATTCGGTTAATGTAACGTAGGTATCCAAGACGGACATGGGTGGCATTCTAATTTATTGTATATATTCCTGAACATCCCATGAATGTTCTTTGTTGACCTGGGTATATCACCAGCGATATGTTCTCATCGATTGTTTTAATAATCGTATATTTCTACTGATAGCTATCCTCACAAGCTTTGCTGTATTGCACACTTCACTGTCAATGTTGATTGTACGGATTGTACTTTTCATCAGATCCTTTCCAGTATCATGTGGTTGGACGAAAATTCTCACCCATTTGTCATCGATTTCTTCTGTTACGAAAATAACATGTTCTTTTCCTTCTTCATCGATATAACTTGCTTTACTAACAGGACTTTTCCTGATACGCTCTTTGGTTGAACGATCGTAAATTAGTTTGATATAAACTTCGGTTCTTATATGATCAAACTTTATACAGATAATTTGATCTACTGTAATTCTGAAAATATTCCTTTTCCATCGGAGGAAGTTTCTTCTGCATACTTTTGAAGTCAAGAGGTTATGTATTCTGACGTTTCTGCATCAACACCGCACGAGAATATACTTTTATGAACAATGTTTATATACCACACGTCTGTATTTGCTCTACTTAGCACTAACTGTAATATTCATAAAATACTTTTGTAAATGGATGATTTGACTATTTATAATTTCCACGTGCACTTCTCCACGCTTACAAATTTAAAATTGAATACCTATTTCATGAAAAATTAAGAATTTTTATGAAAAATGTAGAAAGCTTAAAATGCCTACTCGAATAAAAAAATCTTCAATATATTAAGATGTGTCACATCTACATCGCATCTTAGCTCGGCTAATCACAATTGTATTCAGTGTACGGGGCTCTGATTCTCGCATAGGCTCGAGCCTACAAAAGTAATTGATCTGGTTTTCCACAGATGTCACATCTTTCAGGAGACTGCTGTTCCTGCATCTAGCCATAAGTAGCCACACTACAGACACAATGGAGAGCAGTGATGCTACCCCAGCTGATGTTGTTAGCCTGTTTGGAGTTCGACAACTAGATGGCGATATGTTGTCATAAAAAGATCCATAGTCTGTTACATGTCTATTTATACCCTTGATTTGTGCTAGCTCAGTTAAAAAATGGAGAAAGGATTTGGGTGGTTGGGAATGTTGAAATGATTCTACAATAGTACATTGTGTATCTAGTAGTAAAAGCAATACATTCCCGGACGACAATGTAAATTGTTGGCCGAGGCGTTATCCCGAGGTTATTGCCTATGAAATCGTTTTCTTGACAATCACTGTTTGTTTATTGTTGTGACAAAAGTCAGAGATTCACTACTTATTTTGGTTTAATATCTACTTATCGCTAAAAAATATTTAAAGAGATTTAAAATAGACAGTGATGATGATGTCCAGGTGTGCTGGACACCACCAGAGTTAGTAAATGCTGCTGAAAATGTCATCTTAAATTTGATGCCAAATAAATCCAAGGCAACATATGAATACGCTTACAAACGTTTCATGGATTATTGCCAAGAAAAAAAGACGACCTGCCGATCTGAAAATGTCATGATTGCATACTTTTCCGATTTATCTACAAAGTTGAAGGCATCTACGTTATGGTTAAATTACTCCATGCTGAGAGCTACCCTTAGTACAAAAGAAGATATTACAAAATATTCGAAATCACGTGCTTTCCTGAAACGTCAAAGTGACAACTATAAACCAAAGAAGTCAAAAGTTTTGTCAGATGAACAAATTGAAAAGTTTATTCCTCGAGCGCCAGATAATATATACTCAATGAATAAGGTAGGTACGTTCAAAATGTAAGAATTTTAAAATTATCTAGATATTTATGTAGGGTTTACTTTTTAGGTTGCCTTAATATTTGGTGTTGCCGGTGCATGTCGTAACGTCTACCCCATACAAAACAGTTTCAGAAGGAAAAAGCTAATGAAAAAGAAGAGAAAGCTAACAAAAAAGAAGAGAAAGCTAACAAAAAAGAAGAGAAAGCTAGCGAAAAAGAAGATAAAGCTAACAAAAAAGAAGAGAGAGCTAATAAAAATAAAAAGGTAATAAAGCAACAGAAATTTATACTAAAACAAGTTATAAAAATAAAGTTTTTTCTGACGACGATGAAGATGAGAAAGAAAATCACGGACTAGTTAAACAGAGAAAGAAGCTACGCTAGGAGAACAATTCAAACGCAGACTTATACTGAGGTCAGCTCTGATGATGAAGATAAAGACGATGAAGACAATGATAAAGATGCAATAGGAGGTAGAACCAACATATGTTTAGTGTGTGGGGAGTTCGGCAAAAATAGGGAACTCTGGGTAAATGTATTCTATGTGAGAATTGGGCTCACAAGGCCTGTGCAGACAATGAGAAACGTGTATGACTATTGCTGCAGAAAACGTTCATTGGGGTAACTACGGCCGTATGTTACCATTACCCCAAGTACCTGAGGTAATTATAGCCACTAAGTGTTTTTTTTCTCCTCTATAAAAAAAATATTTTGTTCTTTAATTCTGAATAAAGTATAACGTTTAATAAGTGTTGCTTGATTTATTGCCTTATTTTTAAAAAAAAAATCCAAAAAAATAACAAAAATCGACAAAAAGGCTTAGGCGGCCACCCTTCCCCCGGTTTCCCCTAATTGGACAACATCTGGTATTGTATAGGCAATATTTATCTTTATGACCTTCCCATAATACTCCACACAACAGATTATTCGTAAATAAAAAAAATGAAAATGTTCAATTCAGCCCGTTGGTGTCCACAGTTTTGGAGATCTAGGACTGAGGATTGCATATTTATTAAAGCTACCCAATCCTACAAATTGAACAAGCATTGTTTACGGCGACGTTATTTGCCAATAATGGTGAAAATATCACAAATGTCTACCAATGTCGCTGTAGGATATATAGAGAATTAACTCACAGAATTATAATTGTATACAGGGATGAGAAACACTTGCCACCTGTAAAGTAAGACTGCTGTTTCATTATGTGTAGGGGTATGTGTCCCTCCCGAAATTTTGAGATAGTTCGTATGACCAAACTGCTTTGGAAGTGGCTGATAGTATAATTACCATTTCTAAAGCTGAGTTGTTTCGTAAGAATAATTTTCAGCCTTCACTCTAAGATAAAGAGGCAATTCAGTATAATCTTATCAATAACCTTGGTCACCATGCTGAGCAGAGATATGGGGCGGTAGCTCCTATTTTGAATAATTTTTCCCCATTTAGGAATTGGTACTGTTACTACATTTTTTATTGTATATTGTAACTTTACTTCTGGAGCAATAAAAATTATTGATTGATTGAATAAAATTCGGGATGCGAAGTATATTGATTGATTTTGTATGTTAATTGTACAACACTTTTTTCTGAAATATTTTTTAGTAGAACTGTTCCTATTCGGTCAGTTCCATGGACCTTATTGCCTATAACTTTCTAATGATTTCGAAAATTTCTGAAGGATTTACAATAAATTTGTCTGGGTTATAAGGCTTCAGAAGCTGGCCTGAAATTAACGAATTTCTTCTCTTTAATTGTCCATTATATCTGCTGTAGCTTTCCCTCAAATAATGAATCTCTGACCCGAGCCTACTAAAGTTATTGGGCTGGTTTTCCGTAAATGTCACACCCTTCAGGATACTATTGTTTCTCCATCTACCCATTAGCAGCCACACTTATAGACACAATGGAGAGCAGTGGTGCTACTCCAGCTGATGTTGTTAGCCTGTTTGAAGTACGACAACTAGATGGCGATGGCCTGTAGGCCTGCTACATATCTAGTTTGAAAATAGACGAAGGGAAAATGTTGAAATGATTCTAGAAATATCCTTTATTTTATTGGAAAAATTCAAAATGTTTTACTGATTGTTCTTGATTCTTTATGACTTCTAATGTGTGTTATTCCACAAAGTTAACACACTATTCGTGATGACAGTTTCACAGAAAAATATTCTACATAGATTTAGGTAGATTGTCGATTGAAATGTATTTATCACTATTTCTAATGATAAATACTTTGTTCTGCAGCATCTATAACATGGCGAGGCACTGCCGAAAAATTCTATATTAAATAATGTTGTCGATAGTCAGTAACCTTGTCTTACTGCTTCATTTATTTTGAACTCTTCCGCGTCTCCTTTTTGTATTTTTGCGTTAATTTTTGTATTCTTCATTGTCATCTGTAGTAATCTTCCTAGTTAGTTCCGTATTCCCATTTTATGTAGTGCTTTCACAAAAAATCATTTTTACACGCTTTATATTAGCTTCACTTGTATATTTGTTTGTAACGGACTCCTTTGGGCGCGATTTTGACCCACTTTAAATGGTCAGATTCCATTCAAACTTTGTAGATTTATCGAGGACTGATGATACTAATTTGATAAGAATATTCCATTTTTTAATTTGCAAAAAAATTATAAAAATAATAGTTTAAAAAAAACGAAAAAAACACGTTTTATAAATAAACCAAACTAAAAAGTAAGAAATAAATAATAGTTTAAAAAAACTAAAAAACACTCTTTTATAGAAAACCAAACTAAAAAAATAGAAAATAAGAAAATATGTATTTTATTTAAAAAAATGCGTGGGATGCATGGTATCGCCTCTGACAACAATTATCTGTGATCTGAGACATTTCTTACTTTACTGCCCTAGGTGTGTAATACCCCACGCTTTTTTTTAAATAAAATACATTTTTTTCTTATTTTCTATTTTTTTAGTTTGGTTTTCTATAAAAACGTGTTTTTTAGTTTTTTAAATTATTATTTATACTCATATGTTTTTCATGTGTGCTTGAGCACATGTATTGCGTCTGTTGTTAATCGGCCCTTCATGAATCCACATTGGTATTGTTCAATCAGGTTTTTTGTCTTGTTAGCTTAATTTTCCTGTATTATTGTATGCCGTGTATAACAGAGTTAATCCTCTGTAATTGATGCATATTCGTTGATCGATTTTTTATAATTTACCGCAATTTGTCCTGCCTTTCAGTACCAGTATTTTTTATTAGTTGGTAAATATTTCTTCTAGCAGTTCTCTTGTGTATTTTATAACTCATTACTAATGCCATCTTTACCTGGGGCTTTGTTATTTCGGCTTTTGTTATTGATTTATTTTACCTCTTCTCTTGTGATCTCATCTGCGTCTTCTTATTGTGTTCTGTTTATCAAACCTCGTTTGGCAGCGGTTATATATTTTATTTCTTCAACATATAGTAGCACCCCTTTAAAGTGCTGTTACCCCACATTCTTCTTCCGTTTTTAATTTATACTTTCCATTTTGTTCACTGACCTTTCTATAGAATTGTTTTGTGTTTCATTTGCGGCTTTCATGTCAAAATGGAAAACATTCTCATTCTCAATTAAATATTGATTAATACGATTATCATGAAAATTGAAAAATCTAGTAAAATGATGAAAAATCGTTCTATTAAATATTCAATTGAGAGTAAACTTTCTCTTTCCAAGAGGTTTTCTTAGCATTTTTGCCATCTTTTATTATAATTTTTTAAATTGTTAGTTCGTTAGTTTGTTAGTTTGTTAGTTTGTTAGTTTGTTAGTTTGTTAGTTTGTTAGTTTGTTAGTTTGTTAGTTTGTCAGTTCGTCAGTTCGTCAGTTCGTCAGATCGTCAGTTCGTCAGTTCGTCAGTTCGTCAGTTCGTCAATTCGTCAGTTCGTTAGTTTGTTAGTTCGTTAGTTCGTTGGTTCGTTGGTTCGTTAGTTCGTTAGTTCGTTAGTTCGTTAGTTCGTTAGTTCGTTAGTTCGTTAGTTCGTTAGTTCGTTAGTTCGTTAGTTCGTTAGTTCGTTAGTTCGTTAGTTCGTTAGTTCGTTAGTTCGTTAGTTCGTTAGTTCGTTAGTTCGTTAGTTCGGTAGTTCGTTAGTTCGTTAGTTCGTTAGTCACCAAACTGCTGTTGTCGCTGGTACAGTAAATGATGCATTCATCGCTTGTAGCTGTAATTTTAAGTTTTTTAGGCAGTGGTGAACAGTCTGCTTCGAGATCCAGATTAATTCTTCAAATCACCAATATGATTGAAACAAATAGGAAACCGTTAAATATAGGCAAATTGGAATTACAGGATTGCTTTTAGTATTGTACAAATTGTTAACTTATATTATACTATTATATAATTATATTATTATATTACGTATAATATGTATTTCATCATAGCATATATCTAGAGCAACAGGTAAGGGGACACATTCTAGTACATGTAATTATCTGCCAATACAACGGAATTCGCCCGGCGGCCATCTAAGCTACCAATTTTTACAAAGTATCATCCCAAACATTGATCCTCTCTTTATGCTGGATCAAAATTTGTATGTAACTTCCAGTCCTTACAAATGAAAACGGACCTTAGAATGGTATACTTCAGCATTTTATACGCCTTCAAATGAAATACCTTAAATTTTCCAATCTTGACGCACTTACTAAATTCACAATATATCCCAAACATTGATGCTGCCTTCATGACGAATCTAAGTTAGTGGGCTAAATTCACTCCCGAGAAAAGAAGCCGCACATGCTCTCTAGCTTCACGTCTACAAGTGAAAAATAATGTAGCCCGGAAAAATACGAGCTTCAAAATAAAGGATGTTCAGTTATTGTTGAATGTGCGGTTAGTGAAGTGACCAGCGACAATTGGAAAAAATGCATTGACCATGTTATTACCGTAAAACATGCTATGTGGAAAATTGACAACATTTCTGAAGTCTTGATTGATCCAGTTGTTATTGACATTAATAAAGAATATTCATCTTCTTCTGACTCTGGTACCAGTTGCCATTTTTGAGTGGTAAGTTATTGTAAATACTGTATATCCTTATTGTGAATAATTTTTTTGACAATAAGCTGCTGCATTGCAGCCGCTTTGAAAATAACTTGAATTGGTTGAGACTTCACACAAATCAATTTTTGTAATAATTTGAGGGGCTAGCATAACATCGTTTTAATTTGATCCCATTATTTCTTGTTTATTTTTATATAACTGATGAGTGTTGCCTTCCACGTCTTTAACTTCCAAAATACTATAATCGGTAAAAATACACAACATCTTAGGAGTTTTTTATTTATTACCAACTAATTGTTAGGGAATAACATTCTATAGTAATGTTTGACGTAAACCTAAATATTTTCATAAAATATTTACCATTATATTTTTAAACAGAAATTATACTCCAAGATACACCACTGAAAGATGCTTGGTCAGAATTTTGAATCCCATTACTATGGCCTAATCCGACAAATAGATATTGTGCCGGGTGGCACTACCTAGCGAAGGAAGAAAACAGTTGTTTTGCTATTTTTATAAAGGTTCTAAAACAAAATTTGCACGAGCCTCTCTGTATGGATTTTGCATACTAAATGAGGGTTTGTTACTCCACGCCTCTATTTTATGGACTATAGATTACGTTGTCATCTAGACAAAATTAATTTATTTCTCAATGTTTCGTTATCGTAAGTTTTGTAGGGTACCTATTAGACAAATAATACTTATCTATGTCTTCGCTAACGATTCGCGAATATATTGTTCGCTTCTTCAGAGCTGAGACATAATCAACGGTACATCATACATTTTTCGTTGTCGAAAAACCACATGTTAATTTTTCTAGAAGATAGCATATGTCTAATGCATTTCTCGTTGTGTGTGAAATGTATTGTTTACACAATAAACGTTATTATGAAATATTTTTGGAAAATATGTATTTTCAGTATTTTTCAAGTGAATGAGGTTGAGAGTTATCATCTATAAGAAGTTGAAACTACCAAATTCAGTTCCGAAATTATATTACATTCTTCACATATTTATGTTCATTATTCAATTCCATTGTAATAGGACGGGGATGGTTTGATTTTCAGCACATAGGCCCATTCACTTCTCACTATCCATTTTTCGGGAAATCTGATTGTCACACCATCATCACCCAATGTCCACTGAAAAAAATTTTCGGTTAATATAGTCCTATATAACCAATAGATCGAAATTCTGTCGATAAGAGGTGAAAAATTACTTGAATTCAAGAAACAACCATTTTTCCCCCACCATATAATATATATATATAGAGGATTGTATTTGGCAGGTTTCGCAGTCACTTATTCAAAGATAATGCTCTTTATTCTGTTCAAGCTTTCGAGATTTATTATCTCTTCTTCAGGAACTCTGAATTAACAATTATATAATACTAAGCATACCATATAATAGGAAAGATGAAATATTGGAAGTTTTCAATAACTACAACCAATTTATATTTTTCACCATAAAAGAAGAGGACTCCAACTTCAGTGTACCCTTTTCAGATACAAAATTAATAAGAAGAGAGGATAATAAGTTAATCACCACGTGGTATACAAAACCAGGCTCTTCTGGCAGATACCTACATTATGAATCATTCCACCAAAAACAACAGAAGATTAACTTGGTATTAGCCATGAAAACAGAGTCATCAAGACCACTCATACAACTTTAAGAGAAAAAACCTGAAAAAACTAGCAACATTATTCAACAACAATGGTTACCCCGCCAAATTATTAAATCATCTACTATTCCACAGATCCTCAACACATTTAGCTTCAACAGATACAAACACCACCAATAATCAAGTACCCATGAACAAACCCACTTTCTACTATTCATTACCTTACCTAGGAAATCTATCATACAAATTTAAAAAAATATTTCATGAATATGACAATAATAAATTAGCCTTCAAGAATTATAAGACAGCCAACAATTTTTTCTCCAAATTAAAAGACAAAGATCAACTATTACATCTGTCGAACGTGGTCTATTCCATTCCCTGTGCCGATTGTGACAAGGAATACATCGGGCAAACCAGCAGATGCCTCAAAGATAGAATCACCTCACATAAAAGTGATGCGAGAGGTAATAAACAAACAAGTACTTTGGTTAAACACGTTTGGGATAACGATCACAATTTTTCGTATGAAAACGCCAAAATATTAGACAAAGAAACAAACACACACAAAAGAGTTTTCCTAGAAATGACCAACATATTCAAACAACCACTGGCAGTAAACTCTAAAAAGACAAAGAAGGACTCAACATTATTTACACATATTTACTACAACCAACAACCAAATCTACAACCAACAACCACCAAACTCACAACACACTAACTCTCAACAACTGACGATAGACCCAGTGCCTCCCAAAACAATTGGCATTACTGTAAGATGTCAAGAGTCACTGTCACTGTCACTGCACACATCAGTATGAAGAGTGACAGACGTTCCTGTCACATGATTGTGTATGTTTTTAATGATCTGCTGTTTTTTATCTGAATGTATGTGATAGTCTTAATTCAATGTTCTTTACAATAAGCCGTACGAGAATGAATAATTTTTATTGTATTGTTCAGCTATTTTATAACCTCACATTATAATCACAGAGTGCTTCCGAACTTCATCTTCATCAGTGCTTGCCTTCAAAGTAGTTGAATACATTGATTTGTTCGAAAATATGAACAGGATGTTCATAAAATCAGATGTGGAATCATCTGCGACTGAAAAATAAATTTAGTCACTATCTTTCAAGATAATCTCTTGTGGGGTATTCATGTTGAAAAGGGAAACATTCTCAATTGAATATTAAATGGAAATATTTTTCTGTGAATTGAAAAATCCACGATAAAAATAAAGTTATTTTTTGTGAAGCAATCTTTGAATGGTGGAAGATAGTGACTCAAACTTATCTTTCAGTCGCAGATGATTCCACATCTGATGTTATGTACATCCTGTTCATATTTTCAAACGAATCAATCTATCATACCCCATGATAGGTTTTAATGTCAAAAAAAGAGTAATTTCAATTTGTCTCTCCAGAAGAAATGTTTTTTACTTTTTGCCATATTTGCAAAGTGAGATTGCTTCAAGAAAATGTGTTTCCCATTTCTTCCGGTCTTTCTGATGATCGTGGAAGCGTGAAATAGATTTTCGTCGACAAAAATGTATTGAAGACCTATTGAATGCGCTGCCGCCCTTGCGTCAATGTTACAAATGATTTCTGGTGGGTACTCTCTTTTGGAAAACATTTTTCTTTGCCTTATTCATCAATATGAGTTCTTAATTAGGGCTGGAATAGAAAATCAAATAATTATCTGAATAAAAATGCAAATTTTAATTTCAGATTTTTTCTTTTGAGTTAGGGTCTTTTCAGAATATCTATCAGACGTAGTTCAATGTCCACCATGGCTTTACCCGGGAAAGTAGCTGTTTTCCGTTAGACATTCACAAAAAATAACTTCATTTTTATCGTGGATTTTTCAATTAACAGAAAAATCGTTCTGTTTCCCTTTTCAAGGTAAACACATGCCAAATTATTGTTGTTTCAATCTTACCTAAATGATATTTTTTCTTAATAATTGTCGACAATCACTCCCTCGTCTGGTAAAAACAACGGAAATCCATGAAATATACACATTCACAAAAAGTCAGAGGGATAAGTCATTCTCGACAATTATTCAGAAAAAAAAACTTTAAAGTGAGTTTCAAACAACAACCATTTGCCATGTATTCACCTACTTCGCAGGTAAGCACTGATGATGACTTTTTAGGTCGAAAGCGCTCTGTGATTATAATAAAAATTGCACGAAATATAAAAAAGACTATTTGTTAAAAAAAATTGATCAGATAGCAATGAAACCACGTGATTGACTGCCTAATTTTTGGCACAAAGTATTTTTATTGAGGCAGTGATCAAATATCAATTCTAGTGATTCATTACTTAAATAAAATTCATCTTTGAAATAGGAGACACTGTTTTATTAGTACAATGGATATGTGACCAATGCTCATCATATTGCATTGAATGATGTTGTGCTTCAACACATTCTTCAATCAAAACATTGTCTATTATTTTTCTGAATTTGATTTTAACTCCGTTCCTCCACTACGTTTTCCTGATTTGCCTACAATATTAATTCCATTAGCAACATCTGTGTTTCATATGAATTACGAATATGTTTCATGTAATCATCGAATACATCAATTTTCAGTTTGAATATATTTCAAACGAGGGTATTACTTACTGGGAACGTTTGGATTAAAAAAAACAGGGAAACATTTCCTAATGACTGATATGCTTTGATAGTCGGGCACCCACGCAAATGTGACTGGACTGTCAAACTAGTTTTGATTTCAACTGCATGGAGTTGAGGGCTTGTATTGCTCTTTCTTATCAGAATATGAATGTGCTTTATTTTATACCCAGATTCCATCTGTTTTTAAATCTTCTGTATACCAATCTATATTTCCAGTTGATTGTAAACATTAATTCTCATAAAGCCGTACTTCGAAAAGGTTATCGTAAGAGTTCAAATGTATTTTTCACCTCCAGTACAAAATTGAACCCGTGACTCAACATTTGCTAAGTATTCCTAAGAACGTCAACATTTTTTTTCACTCACTTTAAGTTTTCCCTCATCTTCGTTCCCGAGCAGAGTAACTGCTGAGTCAGATTTCTGGAAGATATCTATGGGTGCTTCAAGAGTCAATGTATTTTCATTTGGCCAATTCAAAATAATGGCATATATTGCATCGTCCTTGCTTGTATACCATATTCCATTGGTTTCGTTTTGAACTTTCCATGGTTTAGATCCGTAAATTGACTCACCATTGATACCCAACCACTGACCCAATTGTGTGAGGCGCTCTTCGAATACAGGCATTATGAGTCCTTCTTTCGTTGGACCGATATTCAAGAGGATATTCCCTGGAAAATACATTTCATAGTTGTAGTTCTACAATGTGAAGTTATGGATGAAGAACGAAAATTATTGACCAATAATAGTTGAAAAATATTAAAAAGAGTATGAGAATTTTACGCCAAGGGAAAACAAAATGAATGAAACCAAGCGAAAGTGGAGAGAATGGAGAAGAATTTGAAGGAAACAGAAGAAGAAAGAGAAATGCAGCATTCATTAGCAAATGGGGATCATATTCTGTTCAATAAACTTTGGATCGAGTTTTCAATATTCCAAACTAATAGTGAACGTTTACCTCCACAGCTAATGGTGGACACTAACTGCCAGAGTAGCTCCTGGATGGTGTAGAAGTCCGATAGTTTTGCATTTCTTCTGTATCCCCAAGAAACCTTGTCGATTGTCATTGCATTTTCCCATTTGTGCAGCTGAAGTGTACCTGAAAATCGAAGAAATGAAACGAAATCGCATACAATTTGTTTCGATGTCCCATTGTTTGTAGGTATAATATATCAAAAGTGAAAAACGAAACCCCTATGAGATAACTCGTGCCCGTCTGGTTGTCTTTCATTGCCGTTTTTCTCAGTTACTGTTTAACGTAGAAAGTAATTTGGCATAATAAAATGCTTACTGACCCACAGAACTCAAAAATCTTCATTACAGAATTTTGGAGGGGGAAAGTTTGGTACACGATTCTTTCTTTGTAAAAAGTTCATTGTAAGGATTTCACAAAGATTTTATTCGGAATATCATGATTGCTGATCCCAAAGAGATTGCTGAGGATGTACGTGACAGGCCCAGTACATCCTCATATCAGAAACTAACGCCAAATTGTGGGAAACAGTCTCTCTTACAAAAATATAACACTATTATTTTCGAGAAATTCGAATTATATTGGCACGATTATATAAGTGAAAACCTTCAAATCGACAGGTTAGCCGATGGCACACTTGTAGTGCTTATTCATTTCCGAATGGCCAAAGAAAACAAGAAGATATATTTGTTTACATCGATCAGTGCTTTATTTCATATTAAATGTGCATATACAGGGTGTAATCTAACCTCTTGCACATCCGCTAACAGTTGATAGTCCATAAAAAAATAAATAGATTTTCCGTTTGAAATTTTTACAAAAAGTCATTATCAAGCCATAAAAACTACGCTGTTTTGCGTTTCACAAGATTTGGAATTATTTGACAATAACAACTTTTTTTTATTTTATTTTTTAACTTTTTTTTCCAATTTTTAACCATTGTTATTCGTTATAAAATGGCATTATACACTCGTCATTCACGAGTGTGCAAGAGGTTAGATTACACCCTGTATAACAATTAGCGACGATAATCGGTTTTAATAAAAGTGAACCCACGAACATCACTAAAAAAAAGTTAAATTGTTTTTAACTGCTTTCTTAGTTGTTTGACCAACCCTCAATTGTTAATGAAAACTTGTACGAGTTAATATCACGGGGACCTTACCTTTTATAGTGGGATACGAAACCACTGAGGAAAAGTAACATTGTCTGGCCGTTTTTTCGCTATTTAGAAACGATTAAGCTCTACGTTATAAACGAAATATTGGGTACAAAAAAAGATACATTTCGCGATATTGGGACAGTATTACTTAAAAAATATTAGAAGGGAAAACATTGGTAAAATATTGTCAAAAACTATTAGTTGGATGAAAAATATAAACATTTCGCGATTACTTAGTTATATTGCTGGAATATTGAAAGTGAATGAATATGTTCAAGCCACCAGGAAAATATTATTGAAATATTTAGAATACATATTGACCGATAAAAAAATGGATAATTCAACAATATCGGCGCAATATAATTTAGATATTAAGTGGAATATTGGATATCATATATTACCATCGTCATAAAAATATTAACATTCACAAATTGAATGTATATTTTTTATAGATATAATATTCATATCAGATATAGATTAATCTGCAACTGAATGATGAACTCGACATTTTAAATTTGATTTAGAAATTGTATTAGTGATGACAAGAATCAATACCTTATTTTCAATTTATACTAGTGAAAATTCAAGTATGCTTAGCACAATACTACAGTACTGTGAATTGAGTGTAGCGTACCCCATGTGTAAGAATCTGTATCCATATTTATAGTTAGATTCTTTAAAAAATTGTTTTTTCAAGGGAAATTGTTTTTAATGTTATTTTGGATGTATTTCCGTTCACAACTGAAAACTTAAATATGACTTTCAATATATTGGTGACAAATTATTCTCCCAATATACTATTGAACTTAATATTTATAATTTCTAAAATGATGTGACGATATGAAAATGTCACTATCATATTATTTTGAAAACTATATGTAACCAATATTGCCCGCATGATGTTCTTTTCAATCATATGAGATGGAATGTCAATATTCATATTAACCTGAAATTAATATGTAATCAATATTGCCCTCATAATATAGTGAAAACTACAGTATCCAAAAAGATATGACGTTCTAAATATTGCTGCCAAACTATTCCCTCAAAATTCTATTGAACTTGTAAATACGATATTGGTCCTACCCCTAGAATCGATGAGGAATACTGAAAAACAAATATTGATTATAAATTTCAAAAAGATATGTAGCTTTACCGATATTGTTCAAATAATAGTATACAACATTGATAATTGTTTTTTATATTGTTTTTAAACATTTGAAGCAATGACATTCGGGGATATACTCATTTTTTGCTTATTCTCAACCTGCAATGCCCAATTTATCGGTCAGAGTGGAAGAAAGATTTTCATTAGGGTCATGGAACATGTTAAGATTCAACATTCTCCCAGGCATCACATTTTCAATTCGGAACACAATTTTTAAACTGATAGAAAGCCAAAAGTTTTTCACGTCAACGAAAAACTCAACAATCTGAATCCTTTAGCAATGTTTAATGCAACTCTTTTATTAACAATAGTCATTAATTCCTTCGTTTTCAACCAATAGAATAACCCACATTTATTCACCAATTTTAAGGTATTTCTGTAGATTTGGTCAAATCTTAGGAATCGCCTGTATGGTGTAAACATAACCTCCATGAACAGACTCACAATTTTTTTAATTTATCCAACGTCCAGTTTGTGAGATTTTTGCAATTAAAGATGAGTCTTTTTTCACGCGATGCCCATACCTAACACTTGAACGGATTGGACTCTGTTCACATTTTTTATTATAGACGCTGAACGGATTTCAAGATTAAAAAACAGTCGTTTATGCAGTACTATTGTGAGGTTACTTTAAAAAAATGTTAATTTTTCACCGTTTAGTTTCCAAGATATCGACGAAAATATTAATTTTACTCGACACGGAACGAAGAAACGACCAACTGTGACGAATCAGCAACAGTGTATGCCGCGGCGAACTGTTGGGGGCATTTTAAATTCCGGGAATGTTAAATGGAAGTATCAATATCAATCGGCTTAGAAGGATGGAGATACATGCTGAATCATGGTTACAGCACCGCTCTCTATACGTGTAGCGCACCTATCCATGCATGTGGTATGATTGTGTGATACATTCAGAGTATACAAGCTCTCTAGCATTTATTAACTTATTTATTTATTTATAAATACACTGTTCTACAGGATAAATCCCAGCTACAGAACAGGAATGTAGGCAGGAATGGATTTACATCATAATATAAAACAATAACATCATTCTGCGAAATCATACATGCAGCATATTATAGATATTCAATTATTTGAAAAATTATTATGGAGTAAAAAGTTGAAATTAAAATTAGTTTAAAAAAAATAAAAAACACGCTTTTTTAGCAATATGAACAAAAAAATTTAAAGTATTAAGAATATAGACATTGACCAGAAAATAAACTTAGGGTGCTCTCTACTTACTTTTCATAAAGCTATTGAATCTGTAACTGACGAAATAACCTACGTCACACATCCAAAGCGATTATTTTGTACTTTTTAGCGCATTTGACTAAAAAAAAATTTTTTTTGAATTTTTTTACATGTAAGTTAATTCCTTGCTCAATGACTTTATTCTTGTTATTTTAAACTTTCCAGTTTACATCACTGAAAGAGCGTGTTTTTAAGTTTTTCATACTATAATTTTATCATACATACTACACTCACATGCAAAAAAACACAAGTTAATATTTGATAAAATTTGAGGTCTCATAATTTGTTTATATTTTCTTAAATTTTCTAACAAACTGTAGATAAAATCACGAATTTCAAATTGCATATCCAGTTTTTTGTTAAATGCTGGCGTATTAGTCATTATACAGGGTTATATCGTTGAATTGATAATTAAATTATCTATCGAATGGCAAGATGGCCCTCGGTAGGTACAATTAAAAAAACTATTTTTTCGTTGAAAATGCGTTGAAAATGCGTTCAAAAAATTTCAATTCCTGCTGTAGGATTTGTTATTGATCTTATCGATGAAATGACTATTACTATGAGTTACTGATGTAAATTAGTATAGATTTTAACCTAATCAAGGCCTCCTAGGCTAAAAAAAATTAAAAATTATTATTTTTTCAATGTAAAATATAAATTTGGCAACAATGTCGGATGTAATTTGAGCCGTAGAATTAGAAAAACATCAAACATACAGGGTGTTCCATTCGAAAATCGAAGTTGGTGGCGAAACCGGAAGTCGGCCATTTTGTTTTCATATGTCTGTCAATCCGAAGTTGTGTCTCATATCAATGTACACAATTTCATTTAAATCGGTTGATAAGTGAACGATATATAGGAATGGCACTAGTCCCATTGTCACCCGGTATAACAGGTCATAAACTGAAACTATGAACGGATACAGATCATCCCATCTGGGACCATTATTATTTTTAATATTTATCAACAAATAAAAAAAAAAATGCGGTCGGGGGACCCCGTCAGGAACGAAGTTCCTTACACTTTTTCTTCAACTCCGAATGTAATTCGATATGTAGATTTATCATCACGTAAGGAAAAAGCGTTATGCTCTCTCCATGCGACTTTATTTCTCTCTCTGTAATCTGTATATTTTTATTTTTTTATTTTCCATCATTTTCTCAATGCAAATATGTTAAGGAAAGAATCAAATCAAAAAGTTTCATTTAATATTACATTTATTAAAAATTATATATAAAATAGTTATTATCAATAATATCGATGTAGCAGAATGTGTTGCCATTCTCATGTATCTACCATTTTGTGTATATTTTTCATCAATATTATTCCCTTTGAAAGTTGACGTTTTCTATTCCATCACATTTAATTACCATTATACCATGCAATATTATACCTATAAATTATTTTTAATTTCCTCCGCCAGTTAAAAGGTATTTTATTCCTGTAATTCTATTCGTTATATTGTATCGAAATGACGTGCCACATAATCAATGTAAACCATAATCCAACTTCAGCATACAAAAAAACATGAGAATTATGTCCAAAAAAGGATATAATTACCTAAACACACGTTATATAGAAATATAAAAGAAATAAAAATATCTTCCACGTATTATAAAACAATAACTCATGTCTCAAGTCCACAACAAAATAACATTGGTGTTCCCCAAGGGTCCGTCCTAGCACCTATATTCTTCATAATTTATATAAATGAACTGTCAACTGTTCTACCAAGAACCTTCACTTGTTTGTATGCTGATGATGCTATCCTGCTTTCTGTGATGAATCCGCAGTAGAACTTCAAAATAAAATAAATAACACTACTGATGCCCTACATAGTTGGCTGAGCAACAACTCTCTGTTTCTCAATACGTCAAAAACAAGTTTTACTACTTTTCATACTAGGCAAAACACCAACCCACCTTCCCTGGACCTGAACATCTGCGGCACACCTCTTGAACATAGTACATCCTCCAAATTCTTAGGTATCATAATCGACAACGATCTTAGCTTTAAATCACATTGCAAAAATCTGACTAGCTCTCTACACTCCAAATGCTACCAAATTAGAAGCCTCAAACGCGTTTTGGATAAACCTAGTTTGCTCCTATTTTATCACGCCCAGGTACAATCAAGAATATGCGAAAGACGTATTCATCGCACAAAAGCGAATAATACATTGCCTTGCAAACGTCTCCCAGCAGACGTCATGTCGAGATCTTTTTGAGAAACTTGGAATGCTACCACTTCCTGGTCTTTTTATCTTAGAAGTCATAACATATATTCACGCGAATAAAAAAACGTTTCCAACAAACAACCAATATCACAATTATAATACGAGGAAAAAAAACGACTTCCATTTACCACCTTCACATCTCACCATTTCTCAAAAATCACTGAACGTGAATGTACTTCCAAATGAGCTGAAACTAATAGAACAGACGCATATTTTCAGAAAAAAAAATTAAAGCATTTTTATTGGGCATTACTCCATACAACCTTGATGAATATTTTGAATATGTTTAATGTTTTATTTTATTTTATTGTTATAACAAACATGTCCACCTGAAACATGTCCACATTTATAATTATTCAGATATTTATAGTATTTTTATCGAGTTTGTTAGTTGATATCGTTGATGTGCGACTCATTTTATCTATATTCACCTATGTATTGTATTTTATGAATAATTTTACTCGTACATGTACCTTGTGTTGATCTGTCCTATAGCTTTATAAGCTCGCATTTGGATCAATAAACTATCTATCAATCTATCTACCACTCAACGATAATATCAGACTTATATTCGCATAGATATCAATGTATCATTTTAAATTTCCCGCAAGCAGAACAGCAGTTCGGATGGTTTCGTACACCCTCGGAATCATATGAGCAAGCTAGACGCTTGTCACACAGACTCGCATATAATAGAAAGAGACAGGGAGATAAAAAGTCACATGGAAGGAGCATAACGCTTTTTTCTCACGTGACGATGTCTACCAGTCAACACCTAGCGCAAGCCTCGTAAAGGAACTTCGTTCCAAAAACAAATATGTCAAAATTCTGCTGTATGACCTCAAAATATTTTCGAAAGTTGAAACACAAAGACTGCTTGAATATCCAATCTGACCTTCTCCGTTTTTCTCACTATTGTTGCTCTAATGGGTCATTTCTGAACTTCTAATCTAACACCTCAACTGGATCCTTTGAGCTATCTCGACAATACTTCCTGCCAAACCTATTTTAGATTAATGCCTACAAATGTTCACGAGATAAAACAAACACTAAGGGAAATAAAAAACGATAAATCCTTCGGATTGGATGGATTAACTAGGAGACTATTACAAAACCTACCATTCAAAGCGCTATTCGCACTAGCAAATGTAATAAATAAATTTTTTGAAACTGGAGTATTTCCCTCAGGCTCAAAGACGGCACTTGTTATACCTCATTATAAAGGTGGTAACACTACCCTCCCATCAAACTTCAGACCAATCTCGTTGCTATCCACAATTTCTAAAATCATAGAAAAATTAGTTAAGAAAAGATTGTTACTATTTTTATCAAATGGAAAAATATTAAACGAATGTCAATTTGAGTTTCAGAATTCTAAAAATACTAATGACGCAATTTTCTCTCTTTTGGAAAAGGTATACATGAGCTTGAATGAAGGTGAAGCAATTGCAGCAGTGTTTTGCGATTTTTCGAAAGCTTTCGATTGTGTTAACCATGAAATACTGCTTCAGAAAATGCATCACTATGGAATAAGAGGAACATGTCTCGATTGGTTTAGGTCATACCTCGAGAATAGATCGCAAATAGTGAAAACGAACGATGTATGTTCTGATCTTTCGACACTTTATTGCGGAGTACCCCAGGGATCTGTTTTGGACCCGATCTTGTTTTTACTGTACATAAACGATCTCGCTACAATAAATATTGGAGGATCCTTCACAATTTTCGCTGATGATACCACATTGTTATGGCATGGGAAAAACATTAATATCTTGAATCAAGTGGTCTCTTCAGATTTAAAGAAAGTTAGGCAATGGTGTGATTCAAACTTGCTCTGCTTCAATCTGGATAAAACCAAAATTCAGCTATGATAACTTACTACTTGATGGTATTAATATTGAAGAGACACTTTGCACTAGGTTTCTTGGCCTGCACATTGATAACAAGCTGAAATTCAATGAACATGTCACATCTTTGTGTAAGAAGTTAGCTTCCGGATCTTTTGCTGTTAGAATTGTTGCTAATGAACTTGACATATCTACAGCCAGATCCACATACTTTGCCATTGTAGAGTCCCATCTAAGATATGGCATTGCGTTTTGGGGATTCTGTAATCAAACACTCCTAAATCAGGTATTTGTACTGCAGAAGAGATCTCTTAGGTACTTGTGTAGGGCTAACTACAGGGATAGTTGTAGACAACTTTTTGTTCAACAAAGAATTTTAACAGTAATAAGCATCTTTATTCTGGAAGTAGTATGCCTGATTCACAAAAAATATGTTACTGATTCTTCTGAAAATAGACCTTACAATATCAGACAGAGCTGCAATATTCACCTGCCAATACCTAAACTGAATTTAACAAAATACTCTAATATGTATGAAGGGAAAAGAATATTCAATCACTTGCCACAGTTAACTAAAAACATTTCAGATCATAAACTCTTCAGAAGATCAGTTAAAAATATGCTTCTTGAAAAGGCTTTTTATAGCCTGCAGGAATATCACGTGAACATGTCTCAAATACCGTAAAGTGATGCTAAAATAATTATTATGTAAACACTTTTCTTTTGTTTTTTTTCTCTTATAGTATGCAAGGTTATTATTATTTATTTATTAATTATTTTTTGTTTTGTCTATATTTTCATATCTATCTGTTTTATATTCAATCAATTTCAATACTTATATGCTCTACCAATCCTTTTATTAATAACTATATTTTTTATCTTACTTTGTCAATGAGAAATTCTTGGACAATAAAGTATATATCTATCTATCTTGAAATATCCCAAATTTAAAACTCTCAACAATGACTTATATGCCACTTGACTCATGTCCTTAGTTTCAATACCCTAGAAACACCAGAAATATAATTTTTCTTAGTATTTCTTACAGAATAACTAATTTGAGTTAGAATGTTACCATCCCTCGGCTCAGTGATGACTTCATTGTTCTGGAATTGACTGACTGACTGACTCTCATTTCTCGAAACTTGTACCAAACGATTTTTTTCTGTGTTATGTTAAGACTTGTATTTGTAGTTTATTATTTCCAAAGTTTTTTGTAAATCTGATTGCATTGGGTTTTAACCTGTTCATATTCCAAACCTGGATAAAAGAATCAACAAAGTTATTCAAAGAAGGAAATGCTTCAATTGATATTTTACTGATTCCCATTAATTATGGGTGAATGAACTTACCTGGATTATATCTATCTTGGCAACTGTAAAAATCACCATGTTTACATGGCACGTCTATTCCCCACCTGTCGTTCACCACCACGTAATCCTTCACGGGACTATCGTTGTACAACCAAGCCAAAAACTCGGTGGAGCTCCAGTAGGTATCAGTCGCTTCCCAGTCCCCATCAGACCAAATCACTGATGGTTTATAGGCTTCGATTAATTCTCGCATCTCTGGTAGGATTTTGTTCGTCACGAATTCAGTCTTGGTGAAGTTGGAGGCTTTGTCGGAGAGGTAGATGGGGTTGAACCATTCGTAGAGGGAGTGATAGAGACCATATGAGAGGTTTTGGGCCCTCACGGCATCTCCTAGTTCACCTTGGATGATAATTGAAAAATTAGTTGCAAATAAGGAATATGAATATTCCCATAAAGAATTGTTCGGAGCTTTTTTGTGGAGGAATACTCATTCTTGACATTTTGTTACGGAAAAATATATCATAGTTTCAAAATTCCATAAAAAATTCTCGATTTTCTGTACTTCCACTATGGAGCTACCGATCGTCTCCCTCTGATACAAAAATTAAACTCCCTGTATTTGCTCCGAACAAAGGAAAACTGAATAAAAACTATAGGTACGACGCGACGGCCGGCAGAATCGAATGAATCAGAACGGAGACACTTCCATGTTTAATATCGTTGAGTCTCATATCGTTATACGCCGGTTACACACGCCGGATTTATCAGATCGGAAAATTTACCGTTGCGCTCAAAGAAATCTAAACGTGTACACACAGGTCGAAAAATTGTCTGACGCCGTCATATGAGTAGGCTGGTATATGCAGTTATTTTCATGTTGAAATATTGTGTTACATATCTCTTATGTAGGGTATTACATCTTGAAGAGGAATTTTAACAATTCGGGTGGGTAATTTCACATATAGGGTAGATAAATATCAAGTGGCTAATAGTCGTATATCGGGTAATTCATTTCTCGAGTGTTATATATAGGGTTTAGTGAATAAGTGCGACAAACTTCAGGGGGTGATTCTGCATGAAAAAATAATGACAGTTTGCTATATAACTTTTGTCCGCAAATGCTTCGTTTTCTGAGATACGGGGTGTTAAAGATTTTCTTAAAAACTGACTATTTATTTTTGAATTTCTCGTTCAGTTTGTGACAAATAAATCTATCTTGCCTTTTTTTCGTATGGGGCGCCATTTTTATGCAAAAAAAATATAACGTCTTAACGCGTATTTGTCATTACTTTAATACATTATCTAGTAGCGATGCTAGTAGGCTACTGTCAACATTCTGTTAAATACGAATATTTCAACGAAATGTCAAATTAGCATTTCTTCATTATTAAGCTTTTAGTTTGGTATAACATTAATGATAATAAGTAACTAATTTTTCTTTTATCGAGAAGAATGGAAAATTATACAAATGCGGAATTGTCAGACATGCATTTTGTCTATGGTCGGCAAGCTCGACGATTGTATGCTGAGTTTTATCCAGGACGTAGGGTACCCCATCAATATTTGCTCGTCTTCACCAACGTTTGCGCGAAATTGGTACATTTAAGGAACAAACGGCTGACTGCGGGCGCCCTCGAGAAGTACGAACTGTGTAACTAGAAGAAGCAGTTCTCGAGTTAATTGCGGAGTCACCTGAAACAAGTACTCGAAAAATTGCCAACATACTGAATGTAAGCAACTTCACTGTATTTGAAATTCTTAAAGAACAGCAATTGTATCCGTTTCATATTCAACGTGTGCAAGCTCTACTACCTAGGGACTTTTTTCCGCGCCTAGATTTTTGCCATTGGATTCTTTATCAAATCGCTCAAATTCCAAATTTTTTAAATGGCGTTTTGTTTACTGACGAGGCTAATTTTGGACGACAGTGTATACGAAATTTCCATAACAATCACCTCTGGGCTGTGGAAAATCCACATGGAATCTTTGAAGCTCATTTCCAGCAACAGTTTTCAGTACTGGATGATCATTTAATCGGTCCATAAATCTCCCACAACAACTAATAGAGACTCTTAGCTTAATTTTCTACAGGAAGAGTTACCTATTCTTCTTGAAGAAATTCCTCTACAGCTGAGACAACACTTCTGGTTCATGCATGATGGTGCACCAGTCCATTTTAGCATTATTGTACGTAATCACTTAGATATAGTATATCCAAATCGTTGGTAGGGGAGGTACGGAACATTGGCCTGCTCGATCTCCGGATTTAAATCCTCTAGATTTTTGCATTTGGGGTTTTCTCAAGTCATTAGTTCATTCCGCTCATGTCGAAAATGTTGAAGACCTGAGGAATCGAATTATAGCCGGGTGTGAGACAATAAGAAATACACCAGGAATATTTGCGCGAATACGACAATCAATGACGCGAAGAGTTGAATCTTGTATCACGTCTGAGGAAGGTCATTTTGAACATTTGTTGTAGCTTTGCGCCTATTTATTTATTAGTGTGATTTTCTGTTATTGTTCTGGTTTAACGTTATTGTATTAGATAGTTCTTGATAATGTATTGAAGAAATAGAAAATACGCGTAAAGATGTTTTATTTTTTTTGCAGAAAAACGGCACCCCATTCGAAAAAAGGCAAAAGAGATTTTTTTGTCACAAACTGAACGAGGAATTCAAAAATTGAGATCATTACCCTATGCGCGCCAATGATGATCATAACATTTTTAATAGCATGTAAAAAATGCGCAAGAACTACCTCTTAAAACTCACCAAATG
This sequence comes from Gonioctena quinquepunctata, assembly GCA_018342105.1. Classification (NCBI taxonomy): domain Eukaryota; kingdom Metazoa; phylum Arthropoda; class Insecta; order Coleoptera; family Chrysomelidae; genus Gonioctena; species Gonioctena quinquepunctata. The sequence goes on along the minus strand of JAFIRS010001675.1, from coordinate 178,197 downwards.
TCATTTGAATATCTCGAGCGGTTTCAGAGCAATGAATAAATACTCAGTTTTTAAGAAAAATTTTAACACCCTCTATCTCGGAAAACGAAGCAAACTGTCATTATTGTTTCATGCAGAATCACCACCTGAAGTTTGTCGCACTTATTCACTAACACCCTGTATAAACCATTTCTTGTAGATTTCATTAATAACATTTCTATATTCAATCTCGAATTATAATCAAAATGTTAAATATGTATTTATAACATTATAATATACCTTACGGTCTTCTGTCAACATCCATTTTTGACTGCTTTCTTATATTGATCAAAGTTTCTTAGATTTTTTAAATCATTGCGAAGATAATTATATAGTTTGGAACTTATGTACTGGCAGCTGTGCTGGCCTATAGCTTTATCATATTTGTTCGGGCCGTTTTGAAATATTTATTCGTGTTATATCCGGTTGATTGGCTGTATTGGTATCTTTCTTTTATGTATATTCATAAAATTTTATATGCGAATAACTGCCTTGTATCTATATTTTATGTTTTCATAGATGCATCGCTGGGATATCTGAACCTTGTTAAAAATTATCCTCAAAATCTATTTTTGAACAACGTGTACTTTATCTAGGTGGTTGTCTGTAACTCCGCCCCAGCCTAAAATACCATATTCCAACAAGCTTTGCACTAATGCATAGTAAACAATTTTTAAATGGGTAATGTCCAAATATTCTCTTAATTATGTCAGAAATATGCCCTCCAAAGCTGAACGACCTATATTCTCCTGATCAGGGTTAGCACACTCAGATGTTTGTGGTGCTCATTTTGTTTGAATGTGATTGAACCTCAAATTGTTTGGGAATAAATCACATCGGACAACATGTGTTGGATATAAAATAATGTTGCTGGCACTATCACGGGATTACGATGACAAATTAGAGTTACAAGTTAGAAGCTGAAATATTTTTGAAGAGTTTCAATTTTACAAGAATGTAGTCTCAACTACTGAGCTGCCATTCTGGCAGCGTTGTATAAATAGTTCTAGGTGTATAGTGATTGTTGTTTATATTTATTGTTATTAAATGTTGTATGTTTGTTCTGTTCATAATCTGGTTATCACAAAAGTTATCCTGAGCTACCAACCCCTTTTAAGGTCCCTATGGCCACAGAGTTGTGACAATATTCTAAATTGGGTTAGTAGCCCTCTGACTTTCTTCACTAAGGTAATCATATGGATATCCCAACGGAGATGCCTGTCAATAATTATTCTCAAATATTTGATGGATTCACAGCTTGGAATATTTACTGTGTCACTTAAAATTAATGGTCCTAAGTTAGGTAAGGCAGTGGTATATGAAGAGAAGAGAATACATTTGGTTGCAGTGTGGTTTGAAATTAACAAAGAGCAATGCAATGCGAGTAGTAAAAAACTCGAGCCATTACAGAGTGTGATCACTGCCAATTCCAGAATCTCATAAACGAATATTTTGAGACTTCTACCACTTTCTAGTACGTATAGTTATGTCATAACTTAAACAGTAGAAAAACCGCTGGGTGAATAAACGTGCATTTAGTAACGTGGACCACTACTATCATGAGACGTTATTAATAGTCAGTGATGTCAGTCACTAGTTCATAAATAATACAATAAGAGTGGCTGGAATTTCCTTTCCTCTTCCCTTGCCTCTTTTGGGCACCTTAAAGTTAAGAATGAGTCACTGACTATTATTTCCGTCATATGGTATAGCTCAGTGCGACGGGCAGCGACTGTAAAACTTCGTCGGCTCCAGTGGCACTCGACGGCTACACAGCTACCGCCGACGGCAAATTGACCGATCGTTTTTTGTCTTTAACTTACTTCAGTGGGCTACTGTTGGAACGGCGACGGTAAATTCTCCGATCAGATAAATCCGCTGTGTGAGTAACCGGCGTTATTGTTTTACATTTTTGTGAATTGTGTGAGCCATCTTAAAGAGATTCGTAGTCCCTCAAATTATATTACCTCAACACAACCCACAACTATTAAAAAATAAAATAACCAGAGAGGGAGAGCCGTTTCAACTTGATTTGTAATGTTTCTGTAACTTTGGAGAATTGCTGACCATGAATGAATGGCTTCACGGCGAAACGAATAGTCACTGGCAACGATGAGAAATAATCAGGTCAGAATTTTTCAATTTCAAAAAATGATATCAGCCTTCACGTAACCAACTCGAGTAGATATTTGCAGTCAAATATTTTCGTTTCAAGGCGGAGTATGCCCGTTATTACCGAAGTGAAAACAAAATAATTCAGTTTATCTTAATCATAGCTTGTGAGATGAAAATAACGTTGAGGTATCTCATTATTGTACATTACAAAGTTTTCAATTTTCATAACTGTAGATGTGTTATTAAGCCCCTGAATCCATTGATGTTCAATTTCATATCTCTCATTATTTTCATATCTTTCACTATTTTACTTCATCTTTCAAAATTTCAATATTTCCCATTTGAGTACAATTGGGTGACGCCCAATCAATCCACCCCACCGCCTCCAGACATTAAGAGTTTCCAGAGCACTCCATCATAAAAAATCCGATGGCACGGCCAGTCGGAAAGGTAGATTTTAGAATTCTGAAAAAGCCATCAATTAAGCTAGCGAATCATGTGTCAGAAAAATAGGGCATTTATTCACTGGAAAATGTAAACAGCATTTCTATTTTTCTATGAACCTCAAACTCTATAATAAAAAATTGGAGAAGAGTATTTTTTGGTATTCTTACGTAATCTAGCTCCAAAAAAAACCTATTTTTGGATAAACTTCAAACTCTTCAATGATGGTGTAGGATACAAATCTCCCTAAATTCTTCCTAATATTTCTATGTAATCTGACTCGAATCAAAGGAAAGAAGTATAACCAGCACGCAAAGATATAGGCAGTACTTACTTGGGTTTCAATCCTAATATCAATCAGAAAAATAATATTGATTTTTCAGTTTATAAGAAACCAACTCACACAGACAAAGTTATACCATTTAATTCTCACCATCCTGAAACACAGAAATTTGCAGCTTTTTATTCTCGAGATTGTTCTCCATTCCTATGAACAACATTAATTTCGACAAAGAACTCCAAGTTATCAAAACAGATTGGCCCCAACACATATACCACACACATATAATTAATAAAATATATCAACGTCACGTTAATAGAAACATTGACCGAAACCTTTCCCCCTCTTTAGTTACTTCACGTTATGGTTCCATTTCTTTTTTGGGAAAAGTATCTTTGGACAAAAACAATATTTTCCAGAGATTTGATAATCTTTTTTGTATTTATTTCTGTTCAAACAACTCCATCTGTAAAAATTTAGTCAACACTAAAGATAAAATCCACTATTAGCCAAATCTGGTGTTTACAGACTCAGCTGTTCCACTCCCAATTGTTCAGCAACATATATAGGCCAAACTCGAAGATCTTTTGCTAAAAGAATCAGAGAATATACTAAGATTATAGAGAAACACAAAGATCACGACCTCTCCTTTGAAATAAAACCTAATAGTTCCTTCGCCAACCATATTATTAATTCACAGCATTCTTTCAACCCAGAAAAAGACGTTAAATTTTTACACATTTGCAACAAAGGCATTTCCTTGAACATTAGTGAACTATTCCACATAAATAATACTCTACTCGACCCTAACCTGACCTCTCTCAATGACCAAGTCCATTTGACTGTATCCCTTTCTTCAGGTCCCTTAATAGTCTAGTCAACATGTGCCTTTTAGCTCAAATTTTTTTATTCGCCTCGGAAATTTATGATCGAGGTGTCATTCGATTCGTCATCGCATCAAGAAACTTTTTGAAAAATTTGGAGTGGCGCTTGCAAAAATTACAAAAGTTATAAACAACTTAGTAAAAAAAAGGGGGTATGGTTTTTTGCGAATATCTCAAAAAGTATTAAAAATTTTTGAAATTTGGAAAAAGATCCAAAAATAGGAAGGAATTTCGGAACTCTAGAACCAATATTTATAATTTTTCTAGAGGGTTGAAAATACGGCCGAAAACGGGAGCTCTCGCTTGCGTAAGCTCCGCCCACTTCGGACCTTTAATAAACAAATATTATTTAAACTTATTAAATATGAAAATTAAGAACTTAAAAAATTCAGGCCCCTACAAAATAGATCAATGAACAATAATCCGCCGATCAAAAATTTTTATCGCGATATTTCAATTAGTTATCCATTAATTAATTAACAATTTTTTGTAGCACGAACATCAACATTGAAAGTGCGATAATTGTTAAACTATAAATCTGGGATTTTGTTCCTGTCATGGAGCGATTTTACAAACGCTATAGAATAGATTTCCATTGGAAAAATTGAAAAATTGTTAATTTTCACTTTGTTATTAACAATTTACTCAAGTTAAAAATTATCAACCTCGATTAAACATTGAAAAAAATATTATGTGCATAATATTGCTATTGGTCCGTTTTCTTATGATCATAAGCTACTCAAAAATGATTTTTAGTAATTTGTATCCCATATTGTTTAGAAAATTGTTATAAACAAATGCGTTGTTTATAAGATAATCAAAAAATTGTTTTTATTAACATAATGTTTTATGAAAATTATGATTTAAAAAAAATCGTTTCTTGAAAAAAATGTTTATTGCTTAAAAACGCATTTGTTAATTAACTATTTTTTTTACTACTTGTTATGAAAATTAAGGAACCATTTTTTTAAAATCATTATTCATCTTGCTCTTCAATGTCTGAATTTTTTTTAATCCAAATTTTAATTGTTTATGAAATAAACAATTTGTTATAAACAATTGATTTTTTTTTATATATTCTTTTTGCTCTAAAAAATACAACAAAAACAGCCCAGTATCAGTTTTTGGAAAAAAAAATATTTTTCGATTTTTCATTTAATTTTAAGTATTCTCGTATACTCAAACTTACCTTTCGCGCCTGCTTTTCTTCATTTATTATTAATATTACTTATAAACTATATATATAAACCATGTACGACTGATTGTTCTAGTAGATGTGGATGCAGAAAAGCAGGGCTTCTTTGCTCGTCTTTCTGCAAACATTGCAAAGGGGAACACTGCCGAAACGGTGATAAAAAAGTCGTCGACGATAACGATGAAAAAATTAATTACGCTAATAAAGAAGACTCGGATTCATCAGAAGATCAGTTATCTCATTATGCTTTTTTATCTAAAAATTTGTAGAAAGTTTAAACCAAGAACAAGAAGGAGAAACAAGTACTACATCTCAAGCAGGAAATGAAGAAATTACCGAAGAAACTGAGAATGACGAACCACCACCTCAGAAACGTGCAAAAACAAATCCAACAATGACGAAAAAATAAAAAAATTGTATATTTTTCGGTGTAAAAATGTTATAATTCAATAAAATAAATGAATTTAAAATTATATCTTGATTATTTTCAACTCTTAGAAAAATAGGACTGAAAAATCGAAAAACAAAATTTTTAAACTGACACTTTTATTCATAATTACTAAGATTATAAAGTTACAGCCTCAGCTAGGAGCTCAATTTGTTCATTAACTAATGCAGAGTGAAAAAGATAAATAACTTTTTTCGTATCTGTTATAGTTAATGAGATATTTCGATTTCAAAAGCAAAAAAAAAAATTTCCTTCAATTTTCATAAATAATTGCAAAAAAATTATATAAATAATTAAGTTAGAGCTTTAGTTTGGTTATAAATTTGTTGAGTAGCTAATTTAGAAAAAAAAAGTCTAGATGAATTTGTTGTATCTGCAAAAATTTATAAGTAATATTAATAATAAATAAAGAAAAGCAGGCGCGAAAGGTAAGTTTAAATATACGAGAATACTTAAAATTAAATGAAAAATCGAAAAATCAATTTTTTTCCAAAAACTGATACTGAGCTGTTTTCGTTGTATTTTTTAGAACAAAAAAAATACAACTAAAAAATTCAATTGTTTATAACAAATTATTTATTGCATAAACAATTGAAATTTGAATAGAAATAAAAAAAAATTCAGACACCGAAGAGCAAGATGAATAATCATTTAAAAGAAAATGGTTCCTTAATTTTCATAACAAGTTGTAAAAAAAAATTGTTAATGAACAAATGCATTTTTAAGCAATAAACAAATTTTTTTAAGTAATGATAAAAAAAAAATTTTGATTATCTTATAAACAACGCATTTGTTTATAACAATTTTTCAAACAATATGGGATAAAAATTATTAAAAATCATTTTTGAGTAGCTTATTATCATTAAAAAACGGACCAATAGCAATATTATGAAAAAAATATTTTTTTCAATGTTTAATCGAGGTTGATAATTTTTAACTTACGTAAATTGTTAATAACAAAGTGAAAATTAACAATTTTTTTTCATTTTTCCAACGGGAATCTATTCTATCGCCTTTGTAAAATAGCTCCATGAAAGGAAAAACATCCCAGATTTATAGATTAACAATTATCGCACTTTCAATGTTGATGTTCGTGCTACAAAATATTGTGAATTAATTAATGGAGAACTAATTGAAAAATCGCGAGGAAATTTTTTTATCGGCGGATTATTGTTCATTCATCTATTCTGTAGGTGCCTGAATTTTTTCAGTTCTTAATTTTCATATTTAATAAGTTTAAATAATATTTTTTTATTAAAGGTCCGAAGTGGGCGGAACTTACGCAAGCGAGAGTTCCCGTTTTCGGCCGTATTTTCAACCCTCTAGAAAAATTATAAATATTGGTTCTAGAGTTCCGCGAGGTGAGACTTTTTGGGGAAATTTCTTTCTCTTTTTGGATCTTTTTTCAAATTTCAAAAATTTTGAATACTTTTTGAGATATTCGCAAAAAAACAAACCCCTTTTTTTTACTAAATTATTTATAACTTTTGTAATTTTTGCAAGCGCCACTCCAAATTTTTCAAAAAGTTTCTAGATGCGATGACGAATCGAATGACTCCTTGATCATAATTTTCCGAGGCGAATAAAAAATTTTGACCTAAAAGGCACATGTTGACTAGAGTATAACTTTTGAAATATTAAATACAGTATTTTCCCCAAATTATTTCCACAACTTAGATTCCCATAAGTCCAGTATTGCCATATCAATTGCACATTAGCAGCTTGATAAATGTTTTTTTTCTGTGCATTTTTCCTCCCTTTTAAATGGCCCTATAACTTAAACAATTAATGATACTGAATTCAAAATTTCACAACCACCCCATTATATATAATCCCTGAATTTGTCCATAGCCATCTTCTTGGTAAATTCCACACTTTATAAACATTTCATTCAATCCTTTTGTTCCAAAATCATTTAGGAAACTACAATCCAACATTACCCGATCTTCGTCCACCTACCTATAGATGGCATGGAGCTCCTCAACAGCTCCTTTGCATTCTGGTTTTCACCTCGTGAAATCAATAATAATCATCACATGTTTATTTAATATTTCCAACAATATATTGTTATAATAAGATATGAAGTGCATAAAGTACACAAAGTCGTCTTCACAAAGGATTCAATACAATTGGAAGTTTGCATGGATTGTCAGGTGAATATCATTCAACGTTCTGCGTGGTATTTGCTAGGAAAGTAGTTGTTTTTCGCCTGTGGTCTACCAATTGTGTTTCAATTTTTATTGAATCCTTTGTGAAGACGACTTTGTGTACTTTATGCACTTCATATTTTATTTTATCCCCCTTCACTTGGTTTTTTCTTTCTTTAACTATGCTGTTATTTTTGAGTTTCTGGGGCTCCATACCCAAGTTTAAACACCTATAACATGAACTTTGTATGTTTCCCTCCATAATGTTTTTAATCTGTTTCCACATTGTTGGTAAGCAATTTGTATAACCTCATAACCTTTTGTTGATAACAACTTTTTATTCTAGTTTTTGTATTATTATGATACTGAAGATGGGAGTATATTCTCCCGAAACATGTTTATCGATTTCGTTTAAGAAAACAAATCTCTGGAGACGACTTTGAGCTTCTTTTTTGCCAAATTATTCTACTCCTCTTTGAGCATGGACTATTTCACTGAAATCTAATATTTAACTTTGAAATCCAGAAATGTCAAAATACAATGATGTTCTGTTTGTCGGCGAAAGGAAAACTCAAATAGTACCTGATTGACACGAGTGAATAAACTTCAAATGAAAGGAGCATATACAGGGTGAACAAATATTAATTCTCATGATTGAAAGCTGTAGAGCTCAAAAAGCTTTATCAAAAGACCTATAGTTTGCCAATATATATGAACATTTGACCTGATGGTATTTTTGGGTTCCGGAGACCATGATCGGTGAAGATATATTAAAATTTATTGGAAGTCTTGTTGTGATGACGGGACCAATAAGTGGTATTTCTATTGAAATCTACCCAAAATAGGTCACAACTTGTTTGGGATAATAGTCCACAATTTGAAAACAAAATTAAATGGATCAGGGTATCTATAGAATTGTGTACGGCCAAGAAATTACTTTGCCCTGATAAGTTACTGCGTACACAATTATTTTTCACGAATGGAAAATTCGTCAGTTACTTTTCGTATTCTGAGTTTTGCCTATCAGATAAAATTATTGAATCAAAATATACTTCATTATACTTGACGCTTCGGGAACTGTATCCTTTTCCGTTTCCAGAAATCTTTTAAATATGGATGAAATGTCTCAGTTCTTGCTGTATTCCTCGAAATGGTAAGACACATAATAATGAATAATCTATATAAAAAAAATATTCTCGATTCTTCATAAGCGCAAAACGTGAGAACGGCTGAACCGATTTGTCTAATTTTTTTAAAATGTTCTTATCAGCCCGAGGATGGTCGAAAAAAATAGGAAAGTTGTCCGGATTTTTTTTATAAAAACAACTGATTTGGCTTATGGTTTTTCTGAATGTTCGTAATACTCCCGATAAGGTTTTTAGGGAGAGAAAGGAGTTTTAGAAAAGTTATTGGAAATTTCTTTGTCCTGGAAAAGTTTTCAGGAATATATAATGAAAATTTATGTCTGTTTGTGTTGCTGAGCTCATAACTTGAGAACTGACCGATTTGGCTAGTTTTTTTTGGGAAAACGGAATAAAAAACGGAAAAACGTGATAACGGGATAACGGAAAAACAGGATAACGGGAAAACGGGATAACGGCATACCGTGAAAACGGGATAACGAGAATTTCAAGAAAATGGGAGAGCGGAAAAATGGGAAAGCGGAATAACGGGATAACGAGTTAACGGGAAAACTGGATAACGAGAAAATGGGATAACGGGATAACAGAAAAACGAGAAAATTGGATAACGAGATAACTGGAAGACGGAACAATGTGAAAACGGGTTAACGAAGGGAAAAAAGGAAAAAAGATAACGGGATGACGGAAAAACGCGATAACTGGAAAATGAGATAACGGAATCGGGAAGCGGGCGGAATCAAAGGCATAATCTAGATGAAACAACACACAAAAAAAAACAGGAAAAAAGAAATTTTACGCGAACGAGGGATCAAAGGCAATGAAGAAGCAGACAGTTTTGCCAAGAAAGGGGCAAACACTCAATTTTCTGGTCCAGAACCCTTGTGTGGTCTCTCTAAAGCCCACATTAAAGAAGAGTTTCGACGCTGGGAAACTGACCAAATTACAAATCAGTGGAATGAGGTTCCAGCACAAAGACAAGCGAAAAGGCTTCTGAGCCCATCGCCAAGGAAGGCTAAACAGTTTCTCGAATTGGTAACGGCCTCATCAGATAGTGAACTGTGCCGTTACTGCGAGAACTTTGCTGAAACTGCAGAATACCTGCTTTGCGACTGCCAAGCACTGTTTCGCAAAAGGCTTGAGTTTCCCGAAGGAGTTTCGATATTGCCCTCAGACATCAGGAACCTAGCTCCCAGGAAACAGATAAACTGCGTAAGGAGTTTCGAAATCCTGGGCCATGAATAGATGAAGGGTAATGTACAAAAGATCTTATAGATCGAAGTACAGATAGGCTGAACAGCTGTCGTGTGGAAAACGATTTTCTGGGCCAAAAACCTGTCATCAGCTACCCTGTGTACATTTAATCTCAGAGCGCATATGCATATGAGGAATGAACATGGTATAAAAACCGTACGAAGAAACATCGTTTCCTACGAATGTAAATAAATCGACAATTCACTCCGTAAACGTTTGCACCTGCCACAAATCCAATTGATATCTAAAACTCAGTAATATGCATATTTGCAAAAGTAATGAGAGTGATTAGATTTTCACACCTCCGGATTAGCGTGGCAAAACCTTTTTCGACTGACAAAGTGATGCGGTGAATATTAATGACCTTGGTGCAAAAACCGACGGTATCTTAAAAATGGCAATTTTAACTCAATTGTAATTAATAAAGATTCGAATTTATGTTGAAAGCAAAAATATTCGAATTCGTTTTTCTAGTTTCAAACTGAAATTGACCAGGGTGAGGTAATTGGGGTCTGAAACTACAAGTGCTTACATCAAGTGCGCTTAATGGGTGGCCCATAAACCTTAACCATTGTCAATGGCACTTGAGATTTTGGCGAGACGATTTCACCGAATAGTCGTAAATTAACAGATTGGGATGTGGGAAACAAGTGTACGAGATATCGTTTTCTTTGTTAGGCATCCGATATGTTTTTTTCGAAATGTCGAGTTACAAACAGACTTTTTCTTAGAACGATGAAAAAAATACAACGAACGAAAGATATTTGGCCTGCTATGAGTGGAGGAGTAATGATTTTCTAGGGCTAGAAAGCATTCCTCAAATCGGGAGTTGTCACTTTATGTTTGGGCTCTGAGCTCGACAATACGCTCTGCGATCTGCGGGTTAGTTTGTTTATTTTATTCTTCGAAGACGCTCTGCGTGCGTGCGATTTTCTGCGACTATAGCCAGTCCAGTGGGTATAATACGAGTGCTTCCTGGGAATAGCAGTTTATTCTTTCACAGTTATTTGGAGTTCCACTTGTGATTTCGAAGCCTTGCGATAATTTTTTTTGTTGGAATTCTTACCAACGCTTCGCATCCTTCACCGTCCTGAGGACTAGGTACGAGGATTGATAGCCGATTGAGGGATTTTGGAACGCCAGTTTCAAGAGTTCTTGCCTCCAGTCTTTTGATTAATCAACCCTTTCGTTTCAGTTACTGATACAGGTTTTTCCAGCGACCAGTTGATTTCTACGTTATACGTTGATTTGTATACTAATTAACCCTTCTCTTACCGGATCCTGCACTCGTGTGCTTTGGTGTGTGGGGTTGTCTGAACCTAATTTGGTTTCTTCTGAGGCAGGAAGAAAGCCCCCTCATCGTTGGAAGCTCACTGGCGTGATATCCCTCACAAACCGCGATTTGTGACAGATACACTGAAGCAAGACGTCAACCAGATTGAACCTAGAGATCACACACGTGTGTGAACCTCAGTGCACGGCGATTAAAAACGCATCAGTTACACTGCGGTGATAGGTGTAAACACGGGTTATTAATAATGAATTATGTCAATAAAACTAAAGGTTTCAATTCATGTGTGTCAAATAGGTGTAGGGATCGTAGGTGCCTCTGTATGACCGTAGCATAAGCTCAATGTCGTGACTGCAGTTGTACGCGTTATATAGTTCTGTCTTAGGGAAATTTTATTAAGAGTGTCCACGGTACGCGCTTAATTTTTAGGGAGTGAATTCACTTTTGACATCCCTCCATGTCCTACAATTTACGCTCGAGGACTCGCCCCAAAACACAAATTCAACAAACTTCATCCCGTTGAAAGTACCAAGCCCTTGTTTGTTCTCCATATGAGAATCGTCCGGCTTTTCAGCACATCCTAACTGCGCCAGTCCGTGGTTCATTTTCTGTTGGAAATAATTTTTCTTTCAGCTCTAGCTTGGGGAGCCCTGAAATCAATAGAGATAATTCTGTCCCAGAAAGTATAGGCCCGAAGAGCTCACAGCTGTTTGTTGAATCGCAACGCGTCGAAAATTGCGCTATGGAATCTAGCGACTCTCTAGATTCGCAAAAAGCGGTGCATTTAAATTCACTTACATCTCCTAGGTTGAACCGTATGAGAGGGAGTATTGATTGTATGAATGTGAACAAAAGTCCCGTTGGGAGCTCCTGTTGAAGACGATGATGAAACACCGAATAATTTTACCGTTGAACAGAATACACTGCGTGATCTGAGTCAGAGGGAAACTTCCACTAATTTTTGTTTCAATAGGCCGATGAGAGCCTCAAGTAATATTTTGAATTTTGGCGATAGACCCACCAGGGTAACTCATACCCCAATAAATAACGGCTCACCACGCCGAGTTGTGGAAGCTTTTCAAAATTTAGAACGTAATACGTTAAGTTCAGGGACCTCCAGCTCACTCAATTTTTGTAACCAATTTTCAATAAATTCAGGAATGAATGAAATGAGAATGTTTGAGTCAAACCGCCACCGTATTCCAGACAATAATTCAATAATATCAGAGCTCAACCTCTCCATGGCTAGCAACGGGCCCCCGATCGGAGGGATCCCGCCTGCACGCGAGGCCGTTTATCAAACGGCCAGCCCGAATAGTGAAATCCCTGCTATTCGGCAGTTGGTATCGCAGGAGAAACAGGAGGAATGGGATTTATTCTTAAGGTTTGAGAGATTCCGTGAAATTAAACGGAAGACACCGGTAATAAATGCCGATGAGAAAGTATCTTCCCCTGAAGATAATCGACCTGTTTCGAGACACAGCCATATCGACCTCCATACTATCTACAATCTATACTGATATGTGCTGCGGGACTTCACATTATTTTATCACGACCTCAACATATGATTGAGAAATAATTTATTTTGCAAAGAACCATGGCATAGTGGTCAATAGAAAATTGTGTGAAAAATATCGATTTCACGGAGATCAGCATTCAATAAGTCCTTCAGAATACTATTACCTATAATTCAACGGACACAAAAGCCGTATGTCCCAATTTTCAGAAATAATTGTTACTTCAATTTTTTTCTCTGTGCAACAAATTGAAGAATCTCATAATATATCTCATTTGTAGGACTTTCATTCCACACATTCCACACATTCTTGAGGTCCGGGGTTACTAGTTGTTTCCTGTTGATTTCTTACCGAAATTCTATTACTACACTTCCAGACAAACAACCTTCCCACATCCTTCTTGGCCCTACAACAATGCATGACCCCTCTCCTCATTCTTGATCGCTCAATCAATTTCATAAAATAAAACTACAACACTGTCTGAGTTTATTATTCTATGGTGGACGAAATGGTTTAGGAACTCTGTCAATAAGCTATTTAGATTCGTAGATAAACAGATATCAGTTTCAATTTGAAATTCAATATCTGGGCGGATTTCATCGATGATAAATCATTGCTGGAATATCTGGAGAGTATGATTTTGAAATTAAACATTAATTTATTTCAGTATTACTTTTTATATTGACAGTATTACCACAATTTCACCATCGAAGTTCACATCTATATTAAATTTTCTATCAAATTAAAAATTCTATAAAAAATACGTACAGATAGTATTGTGGCATGTTTGACCCATCAAAGCAGCACGCACATAACTTATGGAAAAAAGTTCTTCGTGAAATAAGTTTCTCTCCAAATACCTCTGAAGATAGAAATGTTTCGAATGTACCAAGAACGAAAGAAATAACTGATTATTATTTTCTGAAATCTGTAATACATGACAGTAATCTGTAAAACATCAGAAGTAACTTAAATTTCATTAAAAATGGAATATGTCTACTTTCTCTAGACAGCTCACTACAAATACCTATACAATAGGTGTTATTTTATCAATTTCGCAACAAACTTCTGTAAAATAATCTTCTAGGACTTTGCCTCCGTCGAGGCATTAATCAGGGAACTGGTTGTTTTCTGATAGATATTCGACCAATATTGTATTGGTATTTGTAGTGAGCTGTCTTTTCCATTTTGGATGATATGTAAACGTATTTTTTCTAAGGTGTTAACCACCACTGTTTTGCACTATTGAAGTTGTTGATTAGGAATATGATTGTACAAATGATTACACTGTTTCAATGAAACTCTGGGATTGAATCATATAAGCACATGAGTGTGCTTAAATGAGAGATACAAATTGTCATAAAATAATAACCAAAATCGAAAAATGAATCACTGATCATTCTTTGGCACACGGTGGACTTTTTTTAATTCAACTAATTCGTTTGTTACCTTTTAGGCAATCGTTTTAAAAAAACGCTTATGATACTACTTTACATTTTTTGGGTTTTCTACCTCTGAGAGTAAAAAAATGTATTAATCACTTTTACTTTAATTTTGTTGTGAAATAATTTACGCAATATATTTCCAAATGGTATCCAAAGGATTGATGATTTATTACTATACCTCCTCAAAGAACATTTAGCCGTTATTTAAAAACAAAAACCTCGAGCAGGTTTTTTTAAATTTTTGAATCCGCTCTCAGACGAATGTGTTTGTCTCTAAAATGAAGCTAACAAAATACTTGGAAGATCCTATGATTCATGAAAAGATTTTTTCAGGACTATCATCAAAAGCTAAATCACTCTGTCCAATTCGTAAAAGAATCGCTTGAGGAATAAACAGTCCACTATTCATTTCATGTAGTATTGAAACTCACCAACAAGATCTCTTCCTGGTCCAACATCTTTCGAATTCCAGCTGTAAGTATATTTGGAAGGCCATAAGGTATATCCCTCGTGATGTTTACTCGTTAGAACGACATACCTGTGAAAAAAAACATTTTTGGATATTGTACAATTGGAAAAAACAAAAATAACCGGGAGACAGTCACCCTCCTGCACTATTCATCAATATCTCAGATATATTTACCAAAGAATCATAGTTTAAAATGAACAACTCTGAAAGAATTTTCAATTTCAGAAAAGCAGATTTTACCTTTTTATATAGTAGTAGGGGACCTATTGGATTTTAAAGATTAGATGGTAGATAGCAAAAAAGGTTATACGATGTATACCTTTTCACCAGTGGGGGGAGCGTCTGTAAGTTTTCAAAAATATTAAAAAAATAGTCATATAGAAATACTCGAGCGCGTCAGATATTAATAGTGTATATACCCCACGTGTCTCTGATAACGGAGGTATGTTAATCTGCGGTTTGCATGGTGGGGGTGGCTGTATGGAAGAGTAGAAATGGGGAAAAAAATAAATTTATTCGAGCGCGTCAGATATGCAGAGAGGATGATAAGTGAACCCGAAAGAAACTCCCATTCAAAAGACGGACGATTCGAACGTGTCGCAAGCTCGCGGCGGCTTGTTAAAAATGCAAAAAAAAATCGCCATCTTGAAATACTCGAGCGCGACAGATTATCATACAGACGGTTCAGCTTGATGTCCTAGACATGCTGACCCATAATCTGACAATTATTTGGAGATATTTTCCTAATCTGACGATTTGAAAAAAAAAAACATGATTTTTTTTTATCATTAAATGTGTCAAATAAAATGCACAGAAAATAGCATGCAAATAAAAAAAACTATTTCTTTTAATGAAAATGTAATTTTTTTTTATCTTCATCTTCATCCGTCGAATTATCGTTATACTGAAAACCGGTTTCGATTTCATCATCAATTTCATCTTCAGCTTGCATATGTGTAACAAGAAATCGTTATAGTATTATTACTCACTCGTCTGTCGATGAACCAGCAGCCTGAGTTGACATGGAAATAACAGGAACATGTGATACGGAACTCTTCCCAGAAACTTCCGGTGCATTATCACATTCCGCTGCACTTTGCTGTTGCTCTGAATTTTGGAAATCGGAAGGTATTTTAATCGCTGTGAATAACTTATAACACCGCACGTGATATCCTTCATTTAATGATATTCCAGCCGAAACTTCAATATTATTGTACGTTGTCCGTGTTTTCTTGAGAACCGGATTGCTCCGACGATACTCCAAAACCGTCTTGCATTATTTTAATGTTTTCGATATAAATTTAACAATTTTTTCAGATGTATTTCGTTCAGAAAATACACACTTCATAATAATATCACTCATAGTATAGCAGATATTAAATTCACAAAAGTTTATTCACAAAACTTATATTAAAAACACAAACAAGCCAGAGCATTGTACATATAATGCCAAGGGGAAAGAGAGCGCTTAGTGGGGAATACATGCTTCACTGCAGATGCACGCACTAAACTTTATTCAAAACTTTTGTTACTTCGGCTTGTGGAAATCGGAAGATATTTTTCCCGTTATCCTTGAATTATTTCCTTCAAAATAAAAAATAAAATCGACCGCGCTCGAGAATGTCAAGGTAACGTTTTTTTTGGCAAGTTTGTAACCCACCTCTCCCTTACGTCACGCTCAAATCGTCAGATTATTGAAATGCACACTTTTCAGCATGTACCTTAATCTGACGCACTTGAGTATTTCTATTGACCGATTTTTTTACTATTCTGATAGGCTGCCCTACACGCGCGGCCCTACTTAGAAGGTTTAAGTAGAGTGTATGTACTCAACAGGGTGCAAGGTATCCCCCTTTATGTTAATCTGCTGCGCTTGAGTAAATCCCAAAATTCCCTATTGGGCTCCCCTATTATGGTGAATTGGAGTAATTTATTAATGTTTGAGGTTATCAATGTTTTACTGGATAAACTTATACCTATATAAAATATACAACATTTCCAAGGAACATATACCCACGTATAAAAATCATAGTCATACTTATCCATCTTGGTTCAATTGAAATATAATCAGAAATATAAAACGAGAAGCAAAATGTAGAAAAAAATATTTTTAAAATCGATAATACTTATCCAGAGCAATGAATTGTGTAGTCGTGTAGATCTCATAACTTCAGAACAACGAAGGAATTGTTCATCTCTCATATTTCTATATAAACTACTGAACAATCTGATTGACTCCCCTACACTCCTCAATAAAATTAACTTACGAATTCCATTTTTTTTTTGTTACGAACACATCCTTTTAGAGTACCCAAAACAAGAACGAATATTTTACTCAAATCGCCAATATATGTCAATAACATTTGTTCCAAGTGTGATAAATTTTCTACTACATTAGGTCAACTACTCATAATAGCAAATAGATTGGTACCTAGACTGATTAGTAAGGAGAAAATCATACTTGTGTATTGTGTTCTTGTTGTTTGTTAATTCCATATTATTCTTTTGCCATTTTTTCAATTATATAGGTATTCTCATTGTGCTCTAAATGGGAAACTGTTGGACAATAAAGTTATTATTATTATTATTATGGTGAACCATTCTAGTCAGGCCCTTACTTCCGAAGCTCGACCCATTCGGAAGGGCGTGCTGGTTACATAAACCAATGACCGCCCCCCCTCCCCCCACCCGTGAGATCATTGGGACCACGAATCATGAGTCCTGAGCAGACGTAACGATCCGAGAATGACTGCCTTCTGCGACCGGCTAGCGATTCTGCCGATTCACAATATGCCGGTATAACCTTCAGGTTTGAGAGTAGCGTTGACATCATTTCACCAAGGGCCCCCAAAAAAACAAAACCGCTATATTTTCAGAAAGCTCTGCGGAGTTCGAAGAGAGAATCTCGATAATTCGTCCGTTTCTCCTTCTCCGTTCGCATGATATTCATCTCATCCGGTGCCTCAATGACGTATATCGTTTCCTGCTGGCAGTTGAAGAGGACTACATCAGGCTTGTTGACTTGTATTTGCCTGAGGGTGGGAAATGAGGAGTTCCAATAAATTCGGCACTACTCATTCACCACAACTCAATATTCCCCGGAGCGTATGGCAGCACTGGTGTCTCATCAATACCTCACTAGTGTCGTAAATGGTAATACAGCACTCGAAACGCCGCTTATGACGATGGATATAGGCTGAGACCGCATATGCTGAACATTCTGACTGCAAATGCATAATGGTCTCAGGCCTCCACGGCAGGCCCTGCATCTCCTGTCAGGGGCCTCTATACCCATATTTCGATAGACAAGCGTGTTGAAAACACCGTCCTGATAAGCCATGATGAATCCCTCAGTCTTCAGCTTGAGTCCACCTGACATAAGAAAAGCAAAGGTCTTCAATTTTATTATAATTTTTTTCAATGCTTTTAACTTCTGTGGTTACTGGCCTTTGAATTGGAAAATCCATTAAGGGTTTTTACAATTCAAGATATATGCCAATTTCTCGTATGAAGCTGAGGGTCTTCTGTCGTTGACCAGACATTGTTTAAGTTCATTCGGTATTCCTATTCTTTGCTTTTGTTCTCGAAACTCTTCACATCTGAGTAGTTAATGTTCAATAGCCTTTTTCCTTTCATGAAATTCACATTTGGGTTGTCGTTCGCCACTAAGCATGAAACTTTTGGTTAGTCTGGTATGACCGAAATGGAGGCGCGTGATTACCGCTTTTTCTCTTCTGGATTCAAATAATGAGTATTCCCATGGTTTTACAGATGGTTTTACAACTCAAATATATCTTCAGGTCATCCGGTCCAATGGGAATGTCATCAATTTGTTCTTCATTCGCTGCTCCTCTTGCAGCTTGGTCTACCATTTCATTTCCTGCGATGCCATTATGTATGGGTATCCATATGAATTTTGTTGATTAGCCATTTTATGCGAGAGAGAATTATCTGGATAAGGGGTTCTTTACTGAAAGGTTTCTTCAGTGCTTGTAGAGAGGATAAGGAATCAGTACATACGAGGAAGTTTCATCCAGCCGCAAGTTCTATATACCACAAGGATTATACGATGGCATAGAGTTTCGTAGTGAATACATCAGGAGCCTGCCTAGATAAGCTCCAGGAGTGGCTAATTCCCGAGCATGTAAAAGCAGCTCCCGCTCCTGCCTCTCTTTTTGATCCATATGTATACATTATGTGACTTTTTGGGTATCCATTTCTCATCCTGGGGAATCCTCTTATAATAAGGCTTGGGTTCGTTTCTTTTTTATGAAATTCAGTTAGTTGTAGTTCCATTTCAGGGATGTTTAAAGTCCATGGATAAGTTTCACATGAGGTCCATGCGTATGAAATAGCTCAAATAGCTGTTCCAACTGGTTATTTGGAATTATTTTGAAGAGCAGAGCAGTAAAGAGTAATTCACATTCCCTCATGTCATGTCTTGAGGAAGGATATATTTTTCCTTCTCAATAAAATGTAAGCTTGCTACTGAAGCGTTACAGATATCTGTCGTATATTAGAGATTTCTATCCTGATATTCAGGAAAACATGTCGAGTTGGTAATGTTAGTCTCAGTAGTTGAGGCGAGATGGCGTTAGCTTATGGTGTTTCTCATTTTGCTGATACAATCTCAACGAAAACTAAGAAGTGAATGAATGTTGATCGCTTCATGCGGGTTCGCAGACTAGTCCAATAGGCGGGTTTTTTTTCTGGTTACAGTGGGGATAGGGGGTCGGTTTTGAGTATAACCCTGAGTTGGCGCGGCAGGGGGGGTATGCTTAAGCGGCCATCTTGGAAAATGCGTTTTGTCATATATCTCCTAAACGATTTGTCGGACGCGAAAAATACAGGATATTTTTTTTTGTGAACCATTTATATTCATGAATAATTCTTTATGTTATGAATATTTTTTTCTGATTATTTAATATTTATGCGAGTTTTCAATTCAAAGTTGGAACGCATGCTTCTTCTGCGAATAACTCAAAAACAATCGATCCGACGTGAAAAATAGTTGAATTGTCTACAAATTTTGTCCCAAACTTTTTTTCCTATCTACAATAGTTTTCGCACAGCAGATAGCTAAACGAAAATTCTTTACTTACAATGAAACTGAGGTTAAGAACAAGAACAGTGGAAAGGTAAACGAGGAGCAGAAAGATGATTTGTTGTAGAATGAAAGGTCATTGGCAGGGATACAAAATTGAGGCACGATGAACGGGGGCCAGGAGAGGGTTGAAGATAGGAAAAGGTAATAAAAGGATGAAGGAGAACTTTGGAGTGATTTCCACAGAGAATTTGAGAGGAAGAATGTTCAAGAACGACTGGGGGGTTCAAAGCCATCCAATACCTCTACACAATCCAGTGTTTTGCTCTCAAATTCAATTTCTTCTGTTTCATTTTCTAAAAAGATGTGGTCAGCTGTGATATTATCATCATCAATATTGTCTATTTGTCGTGGTACATTTTCGCACGTTTGATCACTGCAAATATGTAGTATTTGCAGTGACCAAACGTGCGAAATATATAATAATATAATATGATATAATGGAACATATATAACAATAATATAATATAATATAATATAATGGACCATTTGAGTCCAGTTTTTCGACAACCACATAAAGCCCCACAATCAGGTGCTGCGGGTGACATGATTTTGGAGATTGGTTCTATACTCTGTGTTGTTTGTTTACAACCCCATTCTTCAGCGTCTAGGCTCATTCCAAGCCATGTTTGAACTTGATGATAAGTTCGGAGATATGATAAATTCACTGTCGTCACTTTACATGTTCCGTGCATGTGTCTCATTATATGTAAATAATTTTCGATTAGCTATCTACTGTGCAAAAACTATTGTAGATTTTCCGCTCTACAACTTTCAATATAACAATTTTTCTCGTAGAATCAATTGTTTTTGAGTTATTCGCAGAAAAAGCATGCGTTCCAACTTTGACTCGAAAACTCGCATAAATATTGATTTTACAGAAAAAATTATCGAAAAATATTGTATTCTTTAATGCCTTCCCCCCCGTGCCGCTCCAACTCAGAGTTATACAGGATCAACCCCCGCCCCCTATCACGAGGAAAAAAAATTGCTATTGTAGCCTCATGTTTTACGGCGGCCATTTTCCTTCCCTGCCGACTGAACTAGACATTATTCATTTTCTGTTCGATTTACCCTCTACTGATAAGGGGCAAATATCCCGAAACTGGTCGCAACAAACAAAAAGTCTTGCAGGACTTTGCACGATTATCCATCGGATGTAATGCAACGTCCGTCGAGGCATTACCCAGGGAAGTAGTTGTTTTCTGATGCATATTCGTCCAACATAACCCTATTGTATAGGTATTTGTAGTGAGCTGTCTTGAGGAAGAATAAATTTTTCATTTCCAATGAAATTTTAGCTTGCTAGTGATGTGATACAGATGTCTGTCATGTATTACTAATACGAATATATTATTCTCTAATCATTTCAAACTATCGATACTCCTTCTAATTCTGTTGACGTGGATGATTCTGGGGGCTTCGTTATCACTGACCAGCATGCGCTCCGATATGCTGGCTAATTTCAGTATTTCTGGTACCTATATGATGACTCTCTAGATGACCCTGTCCTGGTTGGTAAGTAGGAACGAGGGGTGTTCTAGCAGGAGATGAGGGGCGTGGTACCACTCTCACCCTGCAATCTCTTTTGAAATATCTGCTCCTACCACATATAAAAGAGTTTGATTGGTTATTAGCGCTATTATTCAGTTCATCTAAAATTTTAAGCTTCTGCGTTATAACATATCTCAGTCCCTCGGCCTTCAGCGGTTCTTCAGTAGATACGGCTCTCACTCTCGGTCTTGAAGCCGCTTTTTCTTACAAGGAAGAAACCAAAGCTTTTCTACTACATTTCTTCAAGTGTGTTGATCCAGAGTCCTTTGTATTTCATCATCTTTCAATCCGTCAATGAACATCTGCACCGCCAATTTTCCTTCAAACTCCTGCAGACTTTTATCTGATTTCTGCACTCGTATTTTCATATGTGTCCGAAGCAGCCATTCTTGATAAAAAGTCGGTAGTTTCACGAAATTGGGCGATGTGGCAACCCTGTCACGGTAGTCTTGGATCTTCAATGAAGCAACTTTCTTTCCTAGTTCTTCCAAGTGCTGCATTGTTTTCTCATTCACCTCTCGCAGCCCCCATACTTCTTTCTTTGCTCCTTCTCGAACTGCTCTGACTTCTGCTTTTGCTTCTTCCCGTCCTGCTTCAGCTTCTTCCTTAAGTTCTGCACATAGCGCTTCGGTTTTTTGAGCAATCTGCTCAAACAATATTTTCTGCTGTTCCTGTTTTTTTGCTCTTCCAGAATTTGAATGCAATCGATATGTTTCCTCTTCTTTTTCTTTTTCTCGTTCCCCCTCTCTCATGTTTTTCTTACTATCGACATTTTCTCTCTCCTTATTTTTCTCTCTATCTATTTCTCTCTTTCTCCTCGGCAAACTCCTGCTCGATAATTTCCATTATGACCGCCATATCGTCGTTTTGTATAGTTTTTGTAATCACCATGAACTTTTTCCCCAATCAGCCATTAATATCGTCACTTCTGGCACCAACTGTTGCACTCTGATCATTAAATAAATCAATAACAGTTCACTACTGAAATATCGCGCACTACACCGTATCTGAATCACTTCGTTTTCTTCACGATAAGTCAAACTGAAATGCTCTGTACTCACTTCCTTACGCTGCGTTATATAGTTATCCATGCTCCAATTATTAATTGTATGCGTCCTGAGTTTTTCGATTTAAATCTTACAACTATTTTTATAGCTATTCACAATCACAAATTTTCAAGACAGTCTCTATGGGGTTAGGAATCTGTATGGGGATATAAATCTGTATGGGTCTAGGAGAAATAATTATATAATTTTTCGTCCGTTTTATAAACGTGCTTTATTGAAAAAATAGTTATTTAATCAAATAGTGTATTAATGGTGGCGATTAATGATCGAGATAGTAACGATCGATTTCGTGTAGATTAAACAGACTCGTTAATACGAGGTCGCCGGAAAAATATATTTAAATCATTATTTTATACTTTTTAGTCCCTTCTATAAACGTGGGTAATTAAAAAAGTATCTAATAACAATGATGCATTACTAGATAAATCGACCATTAATAGGTTATTAATGGTCGATTTCGGTGTGTGTTTGGCTGCATACATCACAATTATGCATAAATAGAGAAATTTAACGTTAATAGGGGTCAGTAACGATCGATTTACGTGTAGATTAAACAGACTCGTTAATACGAGTTCGCTGGAAAAGTATATTTAAATAATTATTTTATACGTTTTAGTCCCTTTTATGAACGTGGTTAATTAAAAAAAAATATCTAAATAATTATTCATTCCTTTCAACTCTGTGTCGCTCATTGTCCCTATTGAATTTTTGGGTATGCGGGTTTTTTGGGAGTGTTCTTCCGTTCTATTTTCGGGTTTTTTATATGCCTATTTTCTAAAGCTTTAAATTTCTCTTCATCTTTTGTTTTTTGGTTTCCATTGGTTACTGGATTTTTCTCGTTGGTTTTTTGGGCACGTTTATCACCCATGTTTAAATTTTCATCTGTTTCTTGTGATTTTTCAGAGTTTTCTGATTTTTCTAGAATTTTTTATGTTTTCCTCTATCTCCTTTTTTTTTGTGTGTCTTCATTATTATATTAGATATTTTATTCTTAGCAGAAATTTACTTTTTCTGCCTCATCTGGGGGAATATAGTAGACTTAGCGAAGTTTTTCAGCTTTGCAACTGTACAACTGTACAACTAGAAATTTCACTGTTGTCCGTTGTACACTTACTTAATGAACTGTTTTTATCTATTTAACTTGTCTTCCCACATTTTAAAACGTCTTTTTTGGGTGTTTTCCCCTGAGGTATATTTTAATCGTGGATTTTTCAATTCACAGAAAAATATTTCTATCAATATTCAATTGAGAATGTTTCCTTTTTCAACAGGAAATAATTGTTACCTTCACTGATTTTAGATTTTCTAACCTCACTTTCTCGCTTCTACGATGCCTGTGAGGTCGAGAATCGCAATATGGTTCACTATCGCGGAACACACTTGATCGCAAATCGACGTCCGCAGATAGTGAAGAAAACGAGTTAATATTGTCAGCCATTTGCGAGGTTTCAAGTCTCTAACTCATCGGAAAGTTCAATTTTTTTTTGTTACAACTATTTTCAAGGAGAAAAGGGAAACATTCTCAATTGAATATTGACAGAAATATTTTTCTGTGAATTGAAATGATTTCTGGTGAGTACTCTCTTTTGGAAAACATTCTTCTTTGCCTCATTCATCTTTATGAGTTCTTAATTAAGACTGGAATAGAAAATCAAATAACTATCTGAATGAAAATGCAAATTTTCAATTTCAGATTTTGTCTTTTGAGTTATCTCAGTTATTTCAGAATATCTATCAGATGTAGTTCAATGTCCAGCGTGGCTTTAGCCGGGGAAGTAGTTGTTTTCTGTTAGACATTCACAAAAAATAACTTCATTTTAATCGTGGATTTTTCAATTAACAGAAAAATATTTCTATCAATATTCAATTGAGAATGTTTCCCTTTTCAACATGAATACCCCACAAGAGGTTATCTTGACGATGGAAGATAGTGACTAAAGTTTATCTTTCAGTCGCATCTGAATTTATGAACATCCTGTTTATATTATAATTATTGACGTATTTTGCGATAATTATAATTGATAACACCACTCAGACGGCGTGAACTGTTGTGTTCGAATGACTGTAGCCAACTCACTCTCAAAAATTATCTATACGCATTAGTGATGAAATTATTTTCAGGAAATTATGCAGTTTCTAATGTAGAAGTAATTGCAGTTGGGTGAACTGTGAGTGACTTTCTGTGTGTTGAAAAGAAATTCACTAAAAATCTAATTGATAATCAGCACAGAATAATTTTTTATTTCTAGAAATTTAAAACGATTTTTTCATTAATCAAATGAATGAATGAATGGGGTGAGCAACCCTTTTCAGAAAATTGTTTTTATCTATAAATGTTGATTATAAGTGGTAATTTACCATCAACTTCCATGGTCGATTGAAAGTAAAGTTACTAGTGGCCAAAGGAAGTATGTAAAAATCGTTTTAAGAGTATTCACGATTGAAAGATGAATTTTCTTTTTATGTTGTTTTGACACTTGCCACATTAATCCACTCGATCCTTCAATTGTGAGGTTTATGGATAGGCCTTTCGAACAGTGAAATAATTATTTGATGGAAATTATGGTAAGTGGTTTCATTTTGATTTCTGAAATTCCCCTAGGTTCCAAGATTGTCTAAAATAGTGATTCCACTTTCAACAGATCTAGAATTGGAAATTATAAGTACCTCGATTTTTTTTAATCAAACAAATTTATATATCAATGTTTCGCATTTCACAACATGTATTCGTAGCCAATAAAACAACTGTCTCAAACTTTTTTTGAGCTAATGAATTTTTGGAAGTGCTTTACTAAATTTAAAACAGGTATCATCCCTTAGAAAATTATAAATTCACACGTCAGTGTCAAATATGAATATTTATCCTAGTAAAGTTCATATTTTATCGATTCTTGTCTGAGATAAATATTATTTTTATAAAATAGTATTTTTGGAATTCATAAGTTTTTATTGACATTGAGATAAAGACATCGTTTATCTTCATTGAATATCGAGTGCATACACTTCTCGTTAAGGAATGAAGAATCATCTTGACGAAATGTAGCGTATCTAGCAAGCTCCTTATAATGTATTGGCATGGAAAAATCACCATGATCGACTTTTTTTTATTTGCGAATATTTCAGTTTGGGGATATTGGGGTAGTTTTTGGGTTACAATTATTTCATCATATGAAGCGTTTCTAGCAGGTTATTCATAATGTATTGGCATGAAAAAATAACCAGCACCAATTAATTTGTTCTATTTGCGAATATTAAAATTTGAGGGTGAGATATTGGGGTAGTTTTTGGGTCACAAATTATTTCTCATGAGCGTTCAGCAGTTATTATATATTTGCATGAAAAAATACCATCAACATAAATTTGTTCTATTTGCGAATATTTCAATTCGGGGTGATATTGGTAGTTATTGGGTTGGTCACAAATTATTTCATGCTATCTGACGTGTCGAAAAAGCCTCAAAATATATTTTATTTTCGAAAAAACTCCAGCATTACCTGTTCTATTTTAGATTTTTTAAGGGTATTAGTAGGGTGGTTGAGGAGTAATTCCAATGTCACAAATTATTTCACTGGTTGTAGCGTGTGAGCAAGTTCAAAATAATATACTAGCAAGTATCTGTTTATCCCATTACTATTTCAACACTTTAATAGAGGAGAGTTATGGGGTAACTAGGGGGTCCCAAATCAATTCATGTCATCAAAAGTGTCAAGGAGGTGCCAAAATATAGTTATTCCTTAAAACATTCCCAACAATGGCCATTTTCAGTTCGAAAACCAACAAATTCTATAAATAATATGCTACTACACTGCAGTTATTCGGTTTTTTTCAAGCTGGAAGGTGGTTAACCATCCAAGTACTGGTCGCGCCCGACTTTTGATGATAATTAAGAAATGTGCACCAATCGAAAACGTTTCCTTGTGGAACGTAGAAACGGTTCTATTCTGAACATTGCAACTTCAAGAGTGCTATTTCCGAACCATGGCAGAATTGTATTATTCATTTGATTGTTACACAAGTTAGAGATATTTTGTAGACCTGAATCTCAATGAAATAAAAAAACCGTTGCTGGAAAACCATTGCTGGAGTCACACCCGTAAATTCTATACCGTTCAACCGATCACCATGAAAAATTGGTGTACACAAAATTTGAAAACAGAAAATAATTTGGCGCATCCATAACGGGTAACGAAAAAGGGGATAACGGAAAACGGGATAGCGGGATAAAGGGGATTACGGGAAGCGGGATAACGGGAAACGGGATAGCGAGATAACGGGATAACGAAATAGCGGGATAACGGGATAGCGGAATAGCGGATAACGGAATAAATGGATAACGGGATAACGCGAAGCGGGCAGAGAATGAAACAGCACAAAGAAAAACAAAGGAAAAAACTACGCGGACGAAAATTTTCAAGAAAAAAAAATTAGGGAATATAGAAATTTGGACAGGACAACGTTTCTCGGGTCAGCTAGAATATGATGGAAATAAATAAACACTCGATAGGCTAAGGTGACGTGTCCATAGTTGCTTGGGAAGCTAGAGTAAAAAATCTATGAATCATATGCTGATGAATGTTAGTGTTTCGAAATAAAACGCAAAATTCTGAGAAATTTTACTTTTCCACTCGATGAGCGACAAAATATGTAGAAGTTTCCTTAGCTATAACAACAACTCCCATTTCTCTCATAATTTTTACAATCGAATGACTGCAAATATGAGACCATCGATCAAATATTTTTTGAAGTAATAACTGACTATTTGCCTCGTCATTTTGAAAATTTCATACCACTATTTTGTAGTCAGTGATTTCGAAATGTAACTATGGCAACAAAAAACGTTTTATTGGTAGGATACCCCTGACGAAATTATACTGAAAATGTTAATGACATAAGCCCGTGAACTTTAAAAATTTGTACATAAACTACTTTTTATTGATCCTATTCTTACTTGAGAAATATCGTTCTTGTCGTTTTATTTGCAGACCTCCAGTCAGCTGCTTATGATCTATAAGGCACAGATCCGACCTGTCCTGGAATACTGTTCCCATATTTGGAGTGCGGCACCTAAACATATCCTGAAGCTATTGGATTCTGTCCAAAAAAGGGCAATTCGTCTCGTCGGTGATGCCTCGCTTACAAACTCGCTCACTTGTCTGGAACACCGTAGAATAGTTGGCGATTTGTCTCTATTTTATAGATATTTTCATGGGCGATGCTCTTCTGAAATATCAACAATCGTTCCTCCTTTGGCAGTCTCTTCGAGATTAACCCGTCAAGTTCAGTCTTCACACCCCTTCGTGGTCACTTTGGAGACCTGCAGAACATCACTTTCCAAAGACTCATTCATCCAACGAACTGCGAGGCTTTGGAACTCATTGCCTAGGGAGGTGTTCCCCGAGGCATACAACCTCCAGAAATTTAAGAAGAACACCAACTCCTACCTTCTTTCCCTTGGTTCCCACGATGTTCTCTGAACATTACAGGATATCCCTTTTCGTGGGAACCAGAACATATAAAAAAAAAAAAAAAACTGGCTATTTTTCGCGAATATTGTTCCCTTCTCCAAAATGAGACATTATAAAGCACCATTGAATTGTACGGCTGATTATCATTAAAAAAGTCAGGATTGTCTTTCAAAAGTATTTATAATGTGACAAAACTGGGGTTCGTCTCTTATTAAAACACAAAAATAAATGGTGCGTTTGACACTGCACTACTATCAACAGATAAATACCAATAACCAATCGAAATAAATAGCTAACTGGCTCGCCGCATCCGCCTTCGCTTATATAAAGTCATTTCTGCTAGAATATTCGCGTCGAGTGCTCACTAGAGAATTCACGACTGTTCGGCGTGACCTCACCCAGTCACGCTGCCTTTTTGGAATCTGGGTCTGTCGCTACGTCGGTCCTCCTTTTGTTGACGAGCCTCCTCTTTTTGTTTTTCTTTCTGTCGCTGTTCCTTCTACTCTTGTTTTTCTATTGGTCGTCGTGGTAGTATATTGAGTCCAAACAAATTTTCTCATTGGTATTTTAATTCGAAATCAAAGGTTTCAAAAACTTGGACTATTTACTTCATGCTTAAATCGACTAATAGGGGAGAATTTTGTACCTTGATCATAGTGTACCTTGGATCCCCCTTCAGTTTCTTGACAAATGCTGTTATCTACGTACGGAACTATACCAAGACAATATTCACTCAGTAGAGTGGAAACAAGCGGAAGAGTAGTTGTCCATGTGCTATCGTTTTCGAGTAAAATATAAATATTTATTTGTAGCTCAAAAAGTAACAACTGTTGGTTCTACTGTTTATTTTTTTACAAGTTGACGATTGTGTTTTGGATCATATTCCATCTAAATCAGTGCCCATTGCTGAGTAATTTGTTATGCCATATTTCAATTTCAAAATATAACCCAGAATATTGAGGAAGTTTCATCATATACCTTGGATCGGCTAGAACTGATGAAAGTTGTGGTTCCAAGTGGACTTTTCTAGCTTTAACGTTAACTATTATTGTTAAAATTTAAGTATTATTGAGTAAAATCAAATTTACATACCAAATTTTTTTGTTTAATTTTAAGTTATAAATTTCAATTGTAACTTTTTGTACAACGTATACAAATAAAAATTAGGTTATATTTTACAATCTTGTTTCTTCTTGTAATGAAAAAATATAATGTAATTTCTGTATGAAAATGTTGTTTTTAATATTATACCTTTTGGCCAAGACGTTGATGATCCAAGGAACACTAGGGCGTGATCCATGGTACATTATGGTCTTGCACCATTGATCACATGCCAATAAAATATTAATATTTTGTTTCTATAAATGTTTAATATTTAAATTCACAAAAAAACATAGTGTGTAGGAATAATGGTGACATCAGGGGAAACTCTTTCCATTATTATAGTTAACAAAATTACTTGTAGAAAAATACAAAAGTAAATTGTGATCTAAGGTACAACAGTCTTCCCTACCATTAAATGATGAAGAATCAGTAATTACTAGGAACTTAACGCTCTTGAGGAATGGCAAGCATTTGGTCACAAAAGTCAACGTTTTAAAATTTCAATCATGTAATAGATCCATATTACATACCATGTGTCAACGTATTCTTCATAGAAGCCATGGTCTCCAGAGTTCTGAGGGTCTGAGATCCAAACTTGTATTCAAGAATTGAAAAAGCACATAGTTTTGAGAGGAGAAATTGGTAAATTTGATTTTTCAGAAGCATTTTTACTTTTGCATCTAGAATGCGTTGGACCCACTTCAACCAATCTGATGGACATGGATGACAGTTTTTTCCGCCTAGTTGAGTACCTATAGCGGTTTGATATTTCCAAAACCGCTAATTGTAAAAAAAGTCAATATTTTCAAATGGCAACATTTTCAGATACACATTCTTTATATTCTAATTTTCACGACGAATCCATTGATGGTTTCGAATCGAAAATCGGATGAATAAAAGTCCTTATTATTTGTCGAAAAATAATGGGAAAATTGGGGTATATCGCTCATGAAGTATGCTGCGGATACAAAACTGAATTAAACTAAATTTAAAAAAAATCAAATTTTGCATACAAAAGTTCATAATCCATTCCAACCAGAAAAAATGCCCGTAATAGCAGGATAAGTTGAAGAAAAATAAATGTTTTCCGCTAACTTCCTGACATTTTCTAGGTCCATCAATTGTGTTTCGCATCACACAGCGGGATTTATGGTAGCAAACCTTTCAACGGATGCGATTTTGTAAAATTCCAAGTATTTGGGACTCTATAATATTTGAACATTTCATAATCCATGAGTCTTGGCCGGAAAACAATATCGAAAGAACATAGTCGGGATTAGCGGTATTGTTCTGAAGTAACCAATCACAATAAACTAATCTTCGATTTCCATCATTTTCATACAAATGCTGGTGCACTTCATACTTAAACAACCTGTACCCATGCTTCTTCAAAATCTTCCTTGCTGACTCAGAACTAATTTGTAACTCATGGCTAATTTCCCTAGTAGAAGCGGTATCAATGATAAAAGTTTTATGGTTGGGAGTTTCTTGTCCGAGTTGTTTCTCCACAACGGGAAAATATTGAAAACATGGATAATGTCTGTTGGGAAATCTTTCAGCATACAAAGTTGCTACGTTCTTCGAATTTTTCTTGCATTCGCCATAAATTAATAGCATGTCCACTTTTCCATCTCTTGTATGTATGTTTGTTGAAAAAGTCAACGACCTAAAGTTATACAAACTCATTAGGTTAACACTAATTTCTCACTTGTCAGTAGTAATATCCCCAGGACATTGATAATAGACGAGATAATTTTATGACAATCGAAAGCTCGTTCCTTGGTAACAGCCCGAAGCCGAAGGTAAATAATTTTAGCAAAGCTGAAATTTTGAGTATGAATAGCGTGATATGTAGTTAAGAACGTCTGCGTACTTGCTAGCTTGAAAGCAGGACCCTTTTACAGGAATCAGGTACAAAAGGTACATAATGACCCTACTCACCTACGTTAGAGTATGGTAATATTTTGACAATATACCGAGATAGCCGAGTGGTCTAAGGCGTAATATTTAAAAGATTTAAGCTCTGGATCTCGAAAGAGAGCATGGGTTCGAAACCTCCCCATCCGCACTTTTTTATTTTCGTTTTTTCCTTAGAAATTGAAAAATTATTCGTTTTGGGACAAATATTCAAATAAAAAAAAACGAGTGTGCTTTAGACCATATATATGTTTATATATGTATATATGTATAATATATACATGTATATACATATATTAATTCTCTAATAACCTATAATTTCATCATTTTAGTTTGGTAAATTTAATAAATTATTATCAGAGTCATGAATGATTATAAAAATGAAATAAAAATTAATTTACCTAACTCCAATAATTTGTCTCGGTTTTTGTACATGATCTATAGTGGGATTTTCATCCTCAACTTCCATTTGATTATTGTCATGTTCAATCACGATGTCACCAATGATTTGATATGGTGAACCTTTACAATTAATAAGTATTTTATTATTTACGTATTAGTTAAATTTTATGTTATCCTATTTTAAAAATTTGCTGAAGTAAATTGTAGAAACGAGAGGCCGAAATACGGAAGAGTAACAAGGAGAAAGAGAGATAGAGACTAGAAAAGGACAGAGAATCCAACGCGCCCCAATGTCGAGAGTAGAATGCCGCGTATTAGTAGAGGGAGAAAATAGACAAGGAAAATGGAACGCTGCATATGACGCTACGACGCCAGCAACAAGTATGAGATACGCACTCACCTTTGTCGAGACCGTTCGCCTCGCAGTTACGTTTTATACCAGGCCGCCCCTGGACTATGAAGATAAGAACCGGGAATAGCTGATTATGAACTTTATTCGAGACTTATCTCTCCATTCGAATATTATCTTTTATAGTATGCATTAATATCGTACTTTATTATTCATGCTTATAGTGATTTTATTTCGAGAATTATCTTTTATATCTTATTTTCTTAAAGCTTATTGTTTGATATGTTTATAAAAGCTCTGAGAATGTTTACCATTCAGTTCAGTTGTTACCAGCTATTCATTTAAATAAAAACACCTAGTGAGATTCGATTAATCTTTATTTGTGTGAAAGTTTGGGTGAAATAGAGTACAAAACTGGCTCAAAACCACGCAGGGGCTTCTACGAACCACCACTGCTAGAGGCTCAACGTAATTGGCGCAGCGCCGTACAAAAAGGGGAAAACGGGATATCACAAAAAGACAAAGTTTTAAGGGGGGGGCTAGAGGCTGTATATTCCTTGTCGACTCACGGGGCCACCAATTCTTGGACTGAATATTCAAGAACCGGCTAACAACCTTTCTGGAGGACTGTTTATCCCTTGGACTGGTTCAACACAAAGAAAAAAGAAAACAGAAACAAGCAAACTACACTGAGAAACAACCACTCTACACTGAGAAACAAGAAACAACCTTCCTGGAGGACCTTTTATTCCTGGACTGGTTTAACAGAAAACTATCCAACAATACAAGACGTACAGGGTGAGTCTCTCATTCATTTTCCTTTATTCTTTCCTACTGTTTTCTCTCCTTTATATGGTGTTATTAGTGAAATTATTCTCTCATATTTTATTTTATGTTTCGTGATTTGAAAAATTTGGCAAAAATAAATAGTGAAACTAGGCAACAATTTAGATCGCTCAATATTCCATCAGAAGAATCTGATACTGATTTGGAAGGTTTAACTCAAAATTTATCTTCTTTAAGTTTGAATTTAGATAATATTTCAACCACAGCAACAATGCCTGAGACAAATTATCAACAGTTGAGACTTTTCTTAGATATTATTCCACATTTTAATGGAGATCCATGTGAACTCAATAATTTTATTGCCGTTTGTGATGAAATTTTTGAACAATACAATAATAAACCTCAGTTCATACAAAAATTAATTTTCAGAGCAATTTTGTGTAAATTGAAAGGTAAAGCACTCACTTTGATATCTAGTCGTACAGAATTAAATACATGGGGACAAATAAAAGACCATTTGAAAATATCATTTTCTGATCAAAGATCTTTCACCTGTCTTCTCCAAGAGCTACATAGTTTAAGACCTCAACCAAAAGAAAATTCTTATAATTTTGGCGTTCGTTGTCAATATACTAGAAGTTTGATTTTTTCCTCAATAAATAATGATTCTACAATGACACGTGAAGAAAAACTTGCACAAATTAATAACATTGAAAAACTTATTTTGGTAACATTTTTAAAATATCTCCCACCAATAATACAAACAAGTGTTCGCCTCAAAGACCCAAAATGTTTGGAATAAGCTATGAAGAATGTTATAGAAGAAGAAAATTTCGCAGCATTGGTCAACGATGGAAAAAGAAATATACCACAGCAGTTACCATCACGAAATTTCAAAGCACCTATGGTACCAACACCAAGTTATTCACAACCAACCAACATGTACAACAGGAATCCGAACCCTCAACAATTTTTTAGTAAACCAAATAATTTGCAAACACCACAATATTTTCGGAACCAAAATCCACAACCATTCTTCAACCAGCAATTGAAAAATTTTCCTAGTCAACCCATTCAAGTGACACCTAGACATGTACCACAGAAGTTTTTCTCAAATCAACAAGTTTTTGGGAAACCATCCAACACGAATGTTTGGAAACCGACAAATCAACCTGCAGCGTCCAAACCAACACCAATGTCTACAATTACAAGGCAAATACCTCCTCAAAGAAATATATTCATACCACAGTCTAGACCGACATTTCATTCAGAAGAACTACACCATGTGACAGAACCACATTCATCTAATTATGAACAATTATACATGATGGAAGGAACCACAAATGAAGAAAACTGGGAAATTCCAGTGGATATTCAACAAGGACCAATAAAAAATGAACAAGGAAACGAAGAACAAATTCAAGATGAATATCTTCAACCATGTTACGAAAACCAAGAAGAAAATTTCACTTTACCAGCCTCTGGAACGGAAACTACTCAGAAGTTAATCATATGGACCAAAGAAAACTACCCTTCATTACAATATCAGGATTTTATAAACCACTACACTTACTTATTGATTCGGGTAGTCATATTTCTCTTATAAATCCAATTATAGCGAAAAATTATTTTCCGGAACATATAATTACAAAGCTAAATATTATCAAAACCTCATGCGGACAACAAACAGCAAAATATGAAGCACATATTCCAGCCTTTGCTGAATTCCAAGTAAATGAAAAAATTATTTCCACTCTATTTGACTTTCATCCTTTCTTTGACGGACTCATTAGCTTCAGAGACCTCAAAAATATGGGATTCAATTGGAATCTTCAAGAAGGATATTTAGTTAGGAACGATAATATTATACACGTACAACAATGTTCCCCTTCTGAATATTATAATTATAATATCACTTTGAATGAAAATGAAATATTTAGGACAAAACTTCCAACAAATGCAACAATAGATGGAACTTATTATATTCCTTACAAAGAAATAAATTCACACTGCTTTATACCCGAAAGTATCGCAACAGTAGAAAATGGACAAGCTATCGTCGAAATTCATAATGTGAGCATCGAAGATACTTATACAAATCTCAGATACCCTTTGGAAGTCTTCCCAATTACTGATTTTGAAATGTATTAAGTGGAAATAAATAATTTTCAACCTTATCCAGACCAAGAAGAAATCGGAAATTTATTGAGAATAGACCATCTCAATGAAAAAGAAAAAAATAAATTGTTAAAACTGTGTCAACAATACCACACCGTATTTCAGTATCCAAATCAACCTCTTTCAGCAACCACTCAAACCACTCATGAAATCAAAACTACTGATGAAGAACCAATATATACCAAATCTTATAGATTTCCAGAAATACATAAAGAAGAAGTTCAAAATCAAATAACAAAGATGTTAGAAGATGGAATAATAAGAAATAGTACAAGCCCTTGGTCAAGTCCAATATGGATCGTATCCAAAAAACCTGATGCCAGTGGAGTAAAAAAATGGCGTATCGTAATAGACTATAGGAAACTCAATAACAAGACCATCCAAGATAGATTTCCAATTCCCAATATAAATGACTTACTGGATAAACTTGGAAGAGCACAATATTTTACAACTTTGGATCTTGCCAGCGGGTTTCATCAAATAAGAATGCATGAAGACAGTATTGATAAAACTGCTTTCTCAACAGATGCAGGACATTTTGAATTCTTGAGAATGCCTTTTGGGCTTAAGAACGCACCGTCTACATTTCAAAGAATGATAAATCAAGTACTAAAAAATCAGATTAACAAAACATGTTTAGTGTATATGGATGATGTGATTATTTTTTCTTCAACTTTAGATGAACATTTGATTAATCTCAGAGAAGTTTTTAGAAAATTCCAAGAATTTAACCTAAAAGTACAATTAGATAAGAGTGAATTTTTGAAAAGAGAAGCTGAATTTTTAGGACATGTTATTACAAATACAGGAATCAAACCAAACCCAAGAAAAATAGATGCAATAATGAATTTTCCAATTCCAAAAACACATAAAGAAATTAAGAGTTTTTTAGGAATGATTGGTTTTTATAGAAAATTTATTAATAATCTTGCTAAAATCACAAAACTCCTTACAATCTGTCTCAAAAAAAGTAAAAAAGTAGAACATACTAGAGAATTTATTGAAGCTTTTGAAACCTCTAAAAATATTTCATGCAATGAACCAATTTTGATTCATCCTGATTTTTCAAAAACATTTACTTTAACAGCTGATGCGAGTAAATTTGCTATAGGAGCAGTTCTTTGTCAAGATGGCAAACCTATAAGTTATGCTAGTCGCACTCTCAACCCCAATGAAATTAATTATTCAGTAATTGAAAAAGAACTTTTTGCAATTATATGGGCAGTAACATATTTCAGACCATATTTGTTTGGACGTCATTTTAAAATAAGATCAGATCATAAACCATTGAAATGGTTAGAAAGCCTTAAAGAACCTAATTCAAAACTGGTCCGATGGAAATTAATGTTATCAGAATATGATTATGAAATTGATTATATCAAAGGAAAAGAAAATGTTGTTGCAGATGCTCTATCTAGAAATCCAGCAGACAATATTTCCGTTATAAATGAAACAGGAGACATAGATGAAACAATCCAAAAATTTATGGATGATACAGAATTTATGGATGATACAGATGAAATGCCTATACTTACATTTCCATATATTGATAAACCATTGAATAATTATAAACATCAGATGATAATAAAAATAACAGAATCATCTCCGGTACCATTATGTATCAGAGAGAAAATTTTTGAAAATTATAGATATTACATAAATCTCAGAAAAAAACATATAGATGAAGATTTAGAAACATTCATAGCAAATCTTCATAATAATACTATATATTATTTACATTTTCCGAATAAACAACATGAAATATATTTTTTGAAAACAATTCAAGATAAAATAATTAGAATAAATTCAAAATTGATTATTTGCTCTACCAAAGTTACTGATGTGACATTAGAAAATGAGAAACAAGACAAAATGAATTATCATCATGTATATAAAACAGGTCATAGAGGTATCACTACAACAATTGATTCTATAAAAAGAAACTATTATTGGCCCAATATGGATAAAGATATATCAAATTATATTAATAATTGCAATATTTGTCAAAGATCCAAATATGAAAGGCAACCAAATGAATTTAAATATCAACCAATCCCAATAGGTTCGAGACCTTTTGAAAGAATCCATATTGACACCCTATCAATATCTAATGAAAAATTCCTTACTGTTATAGATACATTTTATAAATTTGCTCAAGCCCATCCAATGATGGGAGCTAATGCTATAAATGTACTTGATGCTATTTCAATTTTTATTTCACACTATGGTGTACCACATACTATTGTTTGTGATGGAGGATCAGAATTTTATGAAAATTTTCTAGACTTCTGCAAGCTCCATAAAATAAATACGCATTTTACTACACCAAAAAATCCAAATTCAAACAGTTATAACGAAAGATTTCATTCGACATTCTTGGAACAAGTAAGAATAAAAATTAGACAAAACCCAAAAGAATCACTCAATAATTTAATAAGATACTCACTTTTACATTATAATAATTCAATTCACTCAACTACTGACTATACCCCTTTTGAAATAGTCACTGGTCATTTCAATTCGAAAGATTCTTGTTGACATTACAGAAAAAGATGTAATATCAAAATATGTTCATGATCATAAAGAAAATTTAAAATCGACCTATAAAAAAATTAATGAAAATTTAAATAAAAAGAAAACTGTTCAACTAGAGAAAATAAATCTCAATCGAAAGGAACCTATAACAATTTCCAAAGACGATCAAATATATCACAAAGAACAAACAAGGGACAAATTAGCACCAAAGTTTACTAAAATTGATCCCATTGCTCAAACAAAAATAAAGTAAAACGCTAACTTCAAAATATGCAAAACATAATCTGAAGAAACGTAAAAAATATTAATTTTATTATCTATTCCAGATGAGGCAAATGTTCATTCTATCATTCCTTCTTTTCATCCTCTCTGAAGGATCCATTCAAAGACTAACCAACCCCATTCTCCCTATTAATTTGAAAATAACCAGAATCATAGTGAGCAAGCATACTTTTGTTAGCTATATGAATATCACATAACTTTCAGAAATGAAATTTCATTTAGACCTCCAACTGAGTTTCATTACTAATAAACAGAATTTGAGTACTCAGTCAGATTTGTTATTAAGGCAAGCAAATATTATATCAATACAAATTGATCACTTATTACAAACTATTAACCCACATATGAGATCTAAACGTGGATTGATTAATTTAGGTGGAAAAATATCTAAATGGTTATTTGGTACCCTTGATTATTATGATGGAAAAAGAATTAATATAATTATGAATCATTTAGAAAGAAATGATCACTTATTATAGGATGCAATAAACAATCACATATCCTTAGCAAAAGAGTTCATGACACAAACTAATCGCACTTTATTTCAAATTAAATCAAATATACTCATAACTTTAAATTTGATAAATGAATTTGAAGAAGAAATCAATTAAATCAATGTTTCACATCTGATCATTGACTCCCTTATGAATTTACAAAGTCAATTGAACCAAATCATTAATGCAATTACTTTTGCTAATTTTAATAGAATTCATCCAACCTTTCTCTCATTAGAAAATTCAATTCTATTATTGATAAAATGAATATTTTGTATCCCTCGATTCAAATAAGTAATTTTAAAAATCAACACAGCTATTTTGGGTATTCAATTAATATTCACGGAAGAGAGAATAATTTTTCTTATAAATTTTCCAGTATTGATGCCTATATTATTCCAAACATATTTCCTTTATCCCATTCCTCTCCAAAATAAGATAATACCACCTCAGAAACCATACCTTATCCTGAATGAGAGAAATGAACTTTACCAATATCAAGAGGA
Source organism: Gonioctena quinquepunctata (assembly GCA_018342105.1). Lineage (NCBI taxonomy): Eukaryota > Metazoa > Arthropoda > Insecta > Coleoptera > Chrysomelidae > Gonioctena > Gonioctena quinquepunctata. The sequence goes on along the minus strand of JAFIRS010001675.1, from coordinate 139,808 downwards.
ACCATGTGCAGACATTGAAGATGTCCATTTCTGCAAGAATAATCTTCAAACAGAAGAAGATTGTGTTGTCATGATCCTGCTTAAGAATGAAGCTGCCAACTGTACCACATTACCAATTCACCTGGACAATTACATGGTCAATCAAATTACACCAGATAATATTATTTTCACAACACCTTTCAACATCATTATTACTGAAAGTTGTTCTGTTGAAAAACATCATGAAATCCAACCTGGTAGTTACCTCATTACTATCCCAGAAGACTGTTTCTTCCTTATTGGCGAAGAGAAGTTTACCCACGGAAATGATGAGCTTGCTCCAATGAAAGTTATCCAACTTCCATCAATGAACATTTCCACACTTTCATCAAGACCCATTCAAGTTAAGCTGACCAAAATGGACTTGGAAGAAATCCAACATTTGACAGCAAAGATGAATACCCATAATGAAATCATTTTACCAATGGAACCAGTACCCACATCAACATTACCTGTATGGCTTATTACCATTATTTGCCTCATGGTATGCACTGCTATTTATTTTGGAGTAACATGCTACTATGAAACATGTTATCCGTACAACCTGGTTACCTACCTAAGAGCAAGGAACACATCCCAACCAGCTGACATCGAGATGGATAGTCAGCCTAGCCAACCAAGCCAACCCTAGGCTTCCATTTTAGACGGGAGGAGTTACGTTTTATACCAGGCCGCCCCTGGACTATGAAGATAAGAACCGGGAATAGCTGATTATGAACTTTATTCGAGACTTATCTCTTCATTCGAATATTATCTTTTATAGTATGCATTAATATCGTACTTTATCTATTATTCATGCTTATAGTGATTTTATTTCGAGAATTATCTTTTATATCTTATTTTCTTAAAGCTTATTGTTTGATATGTTTATAAAAGCTCTGAGAATGTTTACCATTCAGTTCAGTTGTTACCAGCTATTCATTTAAATAAAAACACCTAGTGAGATTCGATTAATCTTTATTTGTGTGAAAGTTTGGGTGAAATAGAGTACAAAACTGGCTCAAAACCACGCAGGGGCTTCTACGAACCACCACTGCTAGAGGCTCAACGTAATTTCGCCCGATCACACTTTTCGTAAATTCGTAACGCTCTCGTCACGCATTCACCAGCTTACTCCCCAAGTCAAGCGTGCGTCGAGACCGTTCACCTCGCCCGATCACAATTTTCGTAACGCTCTCGTCACGCATTCACCATCTTACTCCCCAAGTCAAGCGTGCGTAAAGAAGTTTTACTTTAAAAACGAAACAAATCATTTCTCAATTTAGAAGGGAAAAAATAAAATAAAATGTCAAAGTGGTGGAATTGGAACCCACGATTCCTTTCGAGATCCAGAGCTTGAATCTCTTTAATCTTATTAGACCGCTCGGCTATCTCGGTATATTAATGGTCAAAATATTACCATTACATTACATAGGTGAGTAAAGTTTGTATGTACTTGCGTTGATATCAGTTGGTTGTAATTGTTCAAGACAAAAAATTCTTGATTTAAAAAATTAAGTTTTTTACTATTTTTACAGAACTTTGAGAAATTCCTATATCCAAGGCCTACAACGACCTATTCGTTGGTCGAAAATACGATGTTTGGCAAACATATGTACATAGGCTGTTTGTTACATAATGTCGAATTTTCAAGCTATGGAATTTTTGACTGACCCTGTACACAATTTGGAGATGAACATTGAATAATATCCAAAAATATGAGTAGAACAAGAAAAACAAATGAATGGAGATAATCGAAAAAAATTGGTTAATAATAAAAAAAATTAATCGAGAAATCTTAATATTACCCTTTTGGGTTATAGTAGTAATGATGATATTGGGTATATTTCGTTGAATGTTCATACTAATCCATTCATGTGTTTTCCCTATTATCTCCATTTTTCTTCTCATCGGCTCTAGCTTTTACTTCGATTTTAAATATCATTATACATTCAACTTCTGTCATCAGAAGAAGGTGATATAATAATATTATTTAAACTTTCGTTCATTACTTCATTAATGAAATAGATTTTATGTAAAGGTTATAACGATGAAACTGTTTTTCTGAGCATTTCATGTGGCACTAGGTTGAATGGTTACTATATTTTTTGAATAAACATCACAAACTTGTGTAAAAGGTCAGTCGAAAAATTTAAATTTCGAGGTAAGATCTAATTGAAAATTGGGGTCTCCATAAAGTTGTACCTGCCATATTTTTCAACAGTTATCCACAGTAATCACAAATTGAGGATCACAACACAAAACAATCGAATTTCTAAACATCACCTGATGAGACAAATGTTAATTTGCCGAAACGTCATGAAATCAGACTAAGAACACAGAACGCGGATAGAAAAAACCCAATAAACTATCTTTATATATATATATATATATATATATATATATATATATATATATATATATGTAGTTCTTTATCTAGTTATTTGTTTTGCGTTACTCTGAACGCACTAGGAGTACGACTATTGGTGTCGTGGGTTGCTGACATCTGTTGGTGACCTATTAATGTGCAAGAAATTTCGTGCCATTAAAACTCCACGACATTAGGTCTAAGCTTCACCGCACAGATTATAGGTGTCACTACCTATAATTTGATGCTTTTCATATATAAATATATGTATATATATATATATATATATATATATATATATATATATATATATATATATAGTAGTTTCTTCGGAGTTCTTGAATCCTGGTGTATATTTTTTGGTTTGGAGGTACTTAGGATTTGAATTCATAAAATTAATTAACTTCTATAAATTAGACGTTTCTTCCCTGGCCAGGGGCTTCTTCAGTAATTTTTATTCATTATTTACAATTCTAAGGTGGTTTTTATAGCATTTGGTACTGAAAAGATCAAAAGATCAAAAAGTGGGGTGGGGTTTTACAGAGTGCCTCGTTCTTCAGTTTTCAATTACGCTTGTTCTGCTCAGACAATAAGGCCTGACCTATTATGATTGATGGAATGGGTTCCTGAGAAATATGGATAGGTATACTCACTTGGCTCCAGACTTGGCAAAGAGTTCAGCCCATTCGGTTGCATTGAAGAATTCAGCTTTGAAGTCTTTCGCGAATTCTTGATAAGTGAACGTTGGAGCATAATTCTTCTTCATGAATTCCATGTAGCTCGCTTCCTTGTCACCTTAATGATAAAAGGAAATAACCCCGTATAAATGAAATCGCAATATATTCTGGAGCAGATATCTAGGTTGAGACAGGGTCATTTTTGGGGTTTGAGTTGGAAATGAAAACATAAACGTATCGAAATCACCCGGGCATGAACTAGTCCAATATAAGTGGTTGATCGAACATAACCCCTGCGATATAAATATATATATATATATATATATATATATAAAAAAAAAAAAATTTTAAAAAATTTTTTTAAAAATTAACCCTTTTTTAAATTTTTTTTTATTTTATTAAAAATAAAATAAATAAATTATCTCAAACTGTACGATTTTCAGTTTCGTTTTTTTTTATATCATGGAGAATTCGGAATTACTTGCGAAGTTATAAAAAAAAATGACTGACTGTTAGAAACATATCCGATTGATTGTTCCCTCAATATATAAGACACTTTGGAAATCGAGATTATTTTTTTAATAGACAATCCATGTATTAATGCAGTTGTAAACAACTCAATTTTGATACCCATATACAGACGCTATAGGACATAAACATCTTTACCTACCTATCCAGTTTTTGAAGAACCATTCAGACCCGAAACTGGGTACTGAAAATACACCCCAGTGAATAAAAATTCCCACTTTAGCTTCATCGTACCACTGCGGCAGGGGTCTAGTGTCCAAACTGTCCCAGTTTGGTTCATATTTAGCAGCAAAACTTGGAGCCAACACGGCAAATGTATATAAAATCATACACAACCTCAACATTGTTTATGATGTTTCTATCTGAAACAATATCACACACTGGCGATGAGATAAGTGGTTAAACGGTATATATCATGAAAACAAGATCATAGGCGTCGAGAAGAGAATCTATCTGTTTGTTTCCCCCCCGAATCTACTTTTGCAGACGATATTATATTTTTGGCAGCAAATTTAAATGAAAAAGAAAATTATCAATCAGCTGTCGATAGAATGAATCAATGGACGAAGCCAAAGCACATCGAATAATTATAGACTTTTCCACTATATCGACAATTTTCTGGCAATTTAAAAGGTATTGCTGGAAACAGGTTGTTTATTTTCACTCTCTAAAATGTTTATATGTTGTCAAAAACTCAATTTTCATTCTACAATCTATTGGAAACGATGAAGGAAGATGACATTCAATGCTGTTGTTATAGTTCCTATTTCGGAATTGATCTAATAGTGAATCGAAAATTGCTCAGAGATATTGGCATTCAATTAAAATTAAAAAAATATCGCGTGACCGAAGTGAAACTTCTTTGCCGATTCAAACCTCGATTTGCTATTATATCAAGGGATAAAATGGCAGAGAGAGAGAGAGACAGAAAATGAGGAAAATATTGTGAAAGACCTATGGGATTCAAAGAAAGTATTTAAAGCATCAAAACGACAACAATATTTGAAAAATATCAGGTAATTTTTTCCTTATTCCTTATTCCTTATTTCCTCGAAATCTACAGTATCATCTGGTCATGTTTGTGTTGGTAATATTGACTCTAGAGCTTTATGGTAGGTAAAATACGAAAAGTACGTTCTTGACTCTTCACTTCCCAGATATCATGTAAAAACAGCATATATTTTCCAGATTTTTCCATCTAGGGATCATTATTCGTATTTAATTTTCCACGCAGGAAATTGAATAATGGCATCGAATCATCAGATGCAAAATTCACATTAAAATCACTACCCAAAATAAGTGGTGTTTTGTCATATTCTGAGCCAAGAAGAGCGGCATGTCTGTTACTGTATGCACGTATGTATGAGCTGAAATTCGCGCACTACAACAAACCCACACGTTATATTAAGATTTTCAGGACACCTGCAAGCTTAGCTTGGAAATAATTTCAATTCCAATTCATACACGTTTCAAAACTTAATTAAACTCCGACATATTTTATCCCCAACCACTTTTAGAGTATTACTCAACGTAACTCTGCAAAATCGTTTATGCAATCCAATAACAAGATAGCATGGAACAGGATTGTTTGGCTTTCGTTTCTTATTCAAGTATTTAAGAATCCTAACCTTATTTATATATTCATTAGGAAACTGATAAAAATAAACATGAGTGAACAAAAATATTACTCACTTTAAAATAATTGCTCAGTATATAAACAATTATTAATTATTCAAAAAATATTAATTGCCAATAAATATTACTCACTGTTGAAATGCGTATAGAGCACATGAACAAATTAATATCACATACTTTCACTACAAAATGCAATACACTGACAGCTAACTGTGTAGGATATCTATTTTCTAAAATGCATGAGTGGGCCAACGAATGATGGCAAAAAACAAAAACATGCCATGCCCAGTAACTATTTTCCGTCCTTTTTGCGTCCAAAGCGTTTCGTGAACTTGTTTTCAAATTATTCGATAAAATTCCTTCTGAATTGGAGCTCAATATTGGACAAGAAACTGTAATTCCAAGCTATCACGAGATTTTGGCAACAGTTCATTGCCTTCCGCAAGGAAGTTTTCAAAAGCGTTTGCTGCTCCAGGTAAATTCCTTTCATTTCATTCCAGTTTCACCACAGGACACATAAATCATAATAATATAAACGAATCATTCTAAAGTCATTTGAGGCGTTCTCAGATCAAGCCAGATTCTATAATCGTTCTTTGGGCCATTCTTACATGTTCAAAAATTTCATCAGAATCCACTTGTTTTTCAAATGATAAACTTGATTGGAAATCGTTATTTCCAAAAATAGTTGTAGGAGTTTACCAGGTGAGGTAAGTGTTGGTTTGAAGTTTGAGCTGCGGAAACTGCCTGTAGATGAGAAAAAAAACAACGAGAGTCTAGCATAGAATTGTAATTATAATATACTGACATATTATAATTACAATCTAGTCCCAGAAGCACCAGGCCTGACATATAGATGGCGGTTGTTGTTTGAAAAAACTGACTATGGTATAAGTACCAACCTTATAAAACTTAAGTTTGAAGTTTGACGATGTACAGTAAGGAGAGTCTACAGGTTCCGTCCTCATGCAGGTGGAGATATATTTTATGAAGATATTGCCTGGGTTATGAAGTAGTCTGCCCTTTTGATTCACTCCTCTATATTTGGTATCAGCCTTGTGTCCATCTTCCATGTATGCCATTTGTCTACTTCGTTTGACAACTTGTCATTACATCTGTTCTCGCAGTGGGTCTGACAACCACTTTATACTTTTTCCTTCTCTCTTGAATCAGGAGGTCAATAGGAAGTACCCTAGCTATTACTCCTGCTGCGTCTGTTGATATGGTCCTGTAAGCAGAACATATCCTGACGCATATTCCTCGTTGAATGCTGGCAAGTTTCGATACAAGTTCCTGATTTCTGGTCGCAGTATGCCAGGCTGGTGCGGCATATAGTATCTGGGAGTTGGCGACACTAAGAACTACCCTTCTTTTGGATGCCCTATGTCCTCTTACATTTGGCATTAGTCGTGTAAGAGAACTACTTGTGTTTTCTCCTTTTTCTGTGTAACTTTATTGACATGTTCGGACCAAAGCGGAGCTGGATTCTACTCTGGGGGAATCTGCTCCTTCGTTAACAACAGAAAAGTATCGGATGGCAAAGTTGAACATGTGTACTCGATAATATCACGCTATAAAATTGTTTGAATATTGATTATTTTGTTAATTATAAATTTCTAAAGTTAATAAAATATGAGAAATCGAGTAAATATTATTTTTTTATTGATATTCCACATTATTATCAGTTTTAATTTTAAATTTTTGTTAAATACGCTAGTTGTTTATAAAATATTTATAAACAAATGGATAAGTTGAATATTTTTCAAAAATTGTTTTTTTGTATTAGTTTATTATAATTGAAAAAGAAACAATTTTGTTTTTTTTTATTTTTTATTGCTTATAATTGTTATTTTATTTTTTTATTTAAAAAAAAAATATTAATATTTTTTTTTTTTTTAATTGATAATTGGTCCTTTTCTACCTGATAAGAATATGTTTTTATGAATAATGTAATTGTTTATTTACTCAACAAATAAACAAACTTTTATTGGCATCATATTTTTTTAAGGGTACAAAAAATATCAAAAACAACCATATAGACAAACTGTTAAAAAAAATGTGTTTGTAATTTTCATAGAATTTTCTAGAAAAATTGAAAAATAAAAAATTTGACCAGTATATGGTTGTTTTTGTTATTTTTGTTCCATCCAAAAAAATATAATGCCAATCAAAGTTTGTTTAATTTTTAAGTAAATGAACGATGACATTATTAATAAAACATTATTGTTTCTTATCAGGTAGAGAACCCAATTATTAATTTAAAAGATTTTTTTATATATTATTGAAATAATGTGATGCTAACATATTTTCCTTGATAAAAAAGAATCTTCATATTTTAAATACATTGCCAGTTAGTGTGGCATCCGCTGAACGAAGTTTTTCTTCGTTGAAGCGATTGAAAACTTGGCTACGATCAGCAAGAGCGGTTGGTTGGATTAGCTCTACTTCATGTTCATAGAGATGTGCAAATAGATGTTTCAAATGTTATTGAAAGGTTTGCAAATAAGAAATACAGGAGACTGGATTTCATTTTGTTTTTTATTTTTATTTCAACGAAAGAAATCTTTATTTTTGTACATATTATAAGTATATGTATATTTTTTTTATTTTATTGCATTTTGTATTTTTTTTTTGAATGAAAAAAATACTTATGTTTTTTGTACCTATAAATAGAGGTAAATACCTTTTTTATATATTTGACCCCCCCTCAAGCAATATTCCTAGATACGCCACTGGATGTACCTCCTCCTCGTGGTCACCCGGTATAAGAAGTAAACTTCTCTTGGACAGCCCGCTACACAAAAAACAGTTCGCCTATCAAGCAGGCAAATCGACTATTAATGCTCTGCAATGCCTGGTTGAAAGCATTGAAAATAATACTCGCTCAAAGAAATGGTTCTATGTGCATTCATAAACATGACTACATCATCGGATCACCAGATGAGCGGAATATAAACACATCACTAATCAGATGGATACATGCAATTGTAACAGAACAAGGCCGGTCCTGTATAAACTTATAAAGGGTGTAAAACGACGCCATAATTAGATGGATTTGAGTGAGTTTAAACAATGGCGGTTTTAGGGAAAAATAACATATGTGAGACAGCTTATCTGTGCAATAATTCTGGGTCGAATACCAAATTCTTGAAAACCAATTTTGACATCTTCAAGAAATAACCTCAGCGGGCAAAGAGAGTAAACGTTATCTGAATAGGAGGTACTAATAAGCTCTAGCCAATCAGAATCTTGTTGCAATAACCCATCATAGTGACGTACATGGACATGAGTACTGGTGGCCCACCTAACATACAGAGTGGTCCAATATACATTCAAGAGCATGTAACTCTCAGATACCAGAGTGCGGAGTGCACTAGTCCGCCATTGTCCAGAGAGAATAGTGGCCATGACATTATCATAAACGTCACTATGACTCACAAATGATCTTTCATCTCTTTCTATCAGTGTCACCATTGTCTTATGGGAAATAGACTCTCCTACTCAGACAACGTTTACTCTCTTTGCTCAGCGGGAGCCTTGAGCCCTGGTCGAAACAAAATATTCAATTTTCATAGAATAAACTAGATTACATACGAATATGCGCGAGATCTGGATTCTTCAGCGAATGGATCCACACCTATATGAATATATGCTCGTTAGAATATACCTAAGTGGCTTAAATGGGATGCCAAGAGTTCTCGAAACGGGAGTTTTCGGTCATTTTCTCCCAAAAGTTGAATTGTCGAAGGCTCTTTTGGTAAAATTATGACCACTAATCGGCATTGTCAGTTAATTCAGAAGAAATCAGTAATAATTATTCAAACACACTACTAAAGTAGTACAAATAATTCCATAGTTCCAAGCAGTACCGCTCAAATTCGTAGGAGCGCCAGCTCTCGGGTAGCGGAGATTAAGGAAACAGCCCCACTCCAATCGTGATTGGTCCCACCCCAATAGTTAGATAACTTAGTCTGAGTTGGAAATGGGGGTTGAAATTGTTGATATTTGTCGGGATTAAACTCAAGTGGGGTGATCTCAAAGACCGATAGTAAGGGAAATTTTACGTGGAAGCTCCCAAAGAGAGTAAACGTTATCAGAATAGGAGAGTCTATTCCCCATAAGACAAGGGTGACACTAATAGAAAGAGATGAAAGATCATGTGTGAGTTATAGTGACGTATATGGAGATGTCATGGCCACCATTCTCTCTGGACATTGGCGGACTAGCGCACTCCGCAATCTCGTATCTGAGAGTTACAGGCTCTGGAATGTATATTGGACTACTCTGTATGTTAGGTGGGCCACCGGTACTCATGTCCATTTACGCGTGATTGCTACAATATTCTGATTGGCTAGAGCTTATTAGTACCTCCTACTCAGATAACTTTTACTCTTTTTGGGAAGGCACAGTGGCCAGTTGTACATTGTTTCATTCGGAATTAGGACAATACTGCCAACATAAGTGGTAGGGTCGAAAAAATGAATGAATAATTGATTGAAGATTCGCTTTCTAAATCGTTTGTAGTATTAAATGCTTGAGTTTTAAGTTGTGTTATGTAGAATAATATCGTTTATTCCTTCGAAATTCTCATTTAATTTTGAGATTTTGTGAAATTGGCAATTCTTGGCCATAAACACGTCAACATTCAAAATAACCTTCATGAAGGTCAAGAAGCGCATAATTATTCTGACAGTTAACTTGACAGTTAACTTGAACTTGAGATAGGACTCCAGATCTCTCTGGACCACTTTTATAGGTTCCAGTTAACCTCTGGTTGAGTTAACTAGTGGTCTACACCAGAGGGTCCAGAGGTTAACTGGAACTTATAAAAGTGGGCCTAATTTCGTTTGTTTTGTCTAGTTTTCTCCTCTGTGTAACTATACTCTGTCTGACGTCATAGAAGGGAGGAGCTTACTTATTTTTCCAGCGAAAATGTCAATGCGTGATGAATGCCCATAAGGAATTTTTATTTTTCAGTTTATTCATGATTGTGTTATAAAGAAGGGTGGATATACTAATATTTTGTTATAGTAAGGCCAAATTTAGGAATTCCCATTATATGTTGTAAAGAGGTATAAGGATTATAAATATAAAAATAAATATAAAAATTGTTTTGATTGTTATTCTGTATTCTGTTTTGCTCAAATATTTCGTTTTATTTCCAGAATTCTGGCTCAGAATGACATCAAAACACGTTGGCAATAAAATACTTAAAAAAGGAGAAAATGCATTGGAATCCAACCATTGCAAAACAATGCAATTTGATTATTATCGTAGGAGAAATACATGGTAGCATGAAAGATGAAACATATAATGTACAGGTAGACTTTAGGTACTTTTTAAATTTGACTTTTTTTATATAATTTCTTTATATTGTAGATCACACTGAGTAAATCAACTGATATTACTTCTGCCACTTGTTCTTGCCCTAGGGGATTAAAATGTCACCACATTGGCACACTGGCTCTGTTTTTGGACATTACAACATATCCATTACAGTTAAAGAGTGCTCAAAAACAAAAACAAAAAAGTGCCAGTAAAAGTGGCTGAAAATTAGGACAATACAATCACATACCTCAACTATAAATGGGTTATAACATTTACCTCTCTATAAAACATTATGAGAAATCCTAAATTTGTCCTCACTATAACAAAATATTGATATTTCGACCCTTATTTATAACACAATCACAAATAAACTGAAAAATAAAAATTCCTTATGGGCATTTAACACGCATTTGAATTTTCGATGGAAAGGGTCGTAAGCTGCGCCCATTGTGTCTGACGTCACGACTTAGGTAGTCCATTACCAACTTGGCTCTGACGTTAAATGTTAACGAAAATGTCAATAAAGCTGGATTCCTAGATTGAGACGCAGCCGCTGCAGTTGACGTCGGCGCAGCATTGAGGAAAATTCAGATCAATTTATTCTTTCGGCGTAGAGCACATGTTGTATCAGTTTGAAATTTGACTTTTGTCAAACGCCAAATTTCTAATATTGAAACATATGTCTGGTAGGCTAGGATTACTCCTATATCTATATTCAACAAATTAACCGAAACTTGCAGAGAAAATAAATATGAAACATAACTCTTGATCGCCCATTTGGACAAAAATCACAGAAATTGAACATGTCTGATCCAGAATATTACGTTTCATGTCATTCATCCGTTGCCACAGGAAATAAAAGTTGGTCATCTTCGGGCGGCAGCGATAGTGGCTACTGCAGCGGCTGTGAATTTATAAACGCACATATGTACGATTGCACTCTCAACTTCGAACGGTAACTAAACTGCAGCGATAACGTCTGCATTTTGATCAATGAATCCAGCTGTGAAGATGGCCAACTTTTCTCTCCTGTGGCAGCGGCAACAGACGAATGACATAGAAAGTAATATTCTGGAGCAGGCACGCCCAAGTAGCACACAGAGGTCATAATTCGGTTGTGCAGACGTCTACTAGACCTTTCGCAAAAGTCCACGACTTATGTCTTGTAATATGCTAAGACGTCGCTATGTATGCCAATACGACAAAAAGGCACACTCTTGCGACGTCACATCGACGTTATAAAGTAGTGGTGATGACTTGCCAATATAAAATCATACAAGCCAGTCGCAAAAGGGTCGTTCTGTGGTCTTAGTGTAGTTATTATATCATTATGCATGAGGGTCATAATCTTTTTAATATAGTATTACAATATGTATACCATATCAAAAGATTTTTTATAATATCAATATAATATATAAGCCTTCCTTTACATGTTCATGATACTCTGTGACCGTGATAGTTATCGAGATAAAAATTATTTTCAATTATGTATCTTTAAGAATCGTTCTGAAACTCTAGTGACCAAGCAAATCCATTTTTACGATCAAAATCCAATTCTACTCACTTAAAATTCATGCTCCTCAAAAATGAAGAGAGATAAATATTTATTTTCATTCCAGAAAAAATATATTTTGTCAATTTTTCTCATTAATCGTTGAAATATGTAGACCATATTACGAAAGGTTCTTGATTAGCACATCTCCAATGATTTCTAAATTGATATAACACCCAGGGTCCCATATTTTTTATTTCATTGTTCCAGAATGATGTTATCAATCAATCGAAAAACATGGATGCCGTCCTTCTAGTGTCGAAAAGTTGTAATAACTCCGGTATGTACTATCATAGAATAGTTTACGAGTGTCTCAAAGACATCGCAATATCTTACATAAAAAAGTTGTAATGTAGTCGCTATGACCACAAGTAGCAAGTTTTGTTGTACTAACGTCGTAACGCTATCAAAACAGAAGAATATATACACTGAGTGCATAAGCATTCCGCTAGTTCCGCCATGGAAAACGCTAAAAATAACTGACATTTACAATAGACGTTATGTTGATGTTGAATATTTAAATATTTTTTAATTATCACTCGAAGTGCACATACATATTATTTATGTCTTTCCTTGTTGTGAAAACAATTGAAGGAACTGGATGAAGTTCATTTTTTTGCAGTGTCCCGATAGACTGATCAATTATTTCAGATGTTAATTTTGGGGTAGGCACTCATCCTTCCTCTTTATATTTTTCTATACGCCCCAGTTCTCTTGTAAGGCAAATTGGATTTTTGTTTTGGCATTTTAATCATTCATACGGAACTGAATATTCTACATACATAACACAATATACCTATCCAACAAAAATAATCTAACCATAGATACATAATGTAATCATTACGACCAAAGCTCATCAGTTGATAAAACTACATTACATGAGTACAATATGTAGTCGTAAAAACGTTTCAAAAATCTATTCATTAGAACCACATATGTTCATTGTCATAATAACCTCACAGCAACTGCTCTTGAGTTCTACTTAACGACACATACAATTTATTTACATACAAACCACAGTACAACTTCATCTCGAGAATTCTTTATTGTACTCTCGTTATATCTACTACACGACGTCATAGCAACGCCTGAAGGTTATAAAACGCACATTAACTTTTTGGTTCTAAAACATACAAATACGTGGTCTTTAAGACGGTATAAGAAGTCATTATGTTAATTTTATCTCTCTGTGCTACTTGGGTAAATGTTATCGGTTTTCAGAATACTGGATTATGATAGGAATCATAATTTTGTCCAGCTGATTTGGCTGGTTTGGCTGAAAGTAGATAAACTCTCAGTATTTATAAGTTAGGTTTTTCGTTTATTCCCTAAATCTACTATTAAACAAGATTATTCTTCTCTCTGACGAAATTAGAATTATGATGATTTATACGGAACCCTTGGGAATGGCGAAGTCTGCTTCAACAATATTTCCGTTGCATACGCAATATGCGATAGTGATCCATGCTTTGCGTAGAGTGAATTCAGTATTCAGACAGCACAATGGTAGGTAGAGAGGGGGAAACAGAGTGGGCACGATTGTCATCGTCTGCAGCAGTGTCATGAAATGCAGCGGGTGAAAGGTTGCGTTTGTAAGGTCAAGTAAGTATCTAGAGTAGTTTATTTAATTTTGTTTAATATCACCTTGCAAAAATGCCCTGGGGTCTGGGGTAAGTACTTTTCAGTAGTGGAAGAAGACATTATGGCGAATGCTATCAAATCATGATACGTCTTATGTATCGCTTTTAGTTATTCATTTGGTAGGCCTATGGAATTTCTAGTAATAGCTTCGCTTCGGATATCTTCGAGAGGAACTGTTCTTTAAGTGGGGGAAGGACACACTCTAGTATCTTTAGGGAAGCGATGTCCAGAAGTTCTGCTGGAGCAGTACAAAGAGAGTAAACGTCTATTCCCCATAAGACAATGGTGACACTAATAGAAAGAGCTGAAAGATCATTTGTGAGTCATAGTGACGTATATGGTAATGTCATGGCCACCATTCACTCTGGACAGTGGCGGACTAGCGCATTCCGCACTCTGGTATCTGAGAGTTACAGGCTCTTGAATGTATATTGGACCACTCTGTATGTTACGTGGGCCACCTGTACTCATGTCCAAGTACGTCACTAGGATGCGTTAATGCTACAAGACTCTGATTGGCTAGAGCTTATTAGTGCCTCCTATTCAGTTTACTCTCTTTGGGAGCAGTAGGGTACAACACTGTGGCATGATTTTAAATGAAAACTTAACGTTCCCAAATTCCCATAAGGACCAATCTACACCATACCAGCATGACCTCCACTGGCAGCAGCGCCCCCTACGTTGAGCTTGCGAGAATACATGCCATTTCGAATTATGAAAAACTTAAAACATTTTTCGAAGTTCTAAGTTTGTTGCTGAGCTTCTTAGGTGCTTATTTTTATGTGGAAATCAAAACATTTCAGAAAATGGACACATGCGTGTTCCCTATCGGCACCATCCATAGACAAATTAAAAATAAAGAGACTGTTTGAATCATTGGCGATCTTGACCACCAAGTTTTTGGTACGGCCAGTCGCGCATGGAGGCGCTGCCCGCAATCAACAGACGACTGACATGATAATTTTCCAATTTCGACATTTGTCAGAAAATGACAAACCACGTAATAATTTCAGAATAATTCTACTGTTAATTGTCATCGAAAAATTAATTATAGAAATTATACTATGGACTTGAATTATGAACCCAACGTCGAAAATGGAATGTTTTGTTATTCGAGTTGACTCTGAAATTCCTCGAAATATTCTTTCACAAGGTAAAATATAAGCTGCTTTTCACAAACTGATACTTATTTCCATCCATCAGTTGCAGAATTTTTTTCACAAACTGATACTTATTTCCTTCCATCAGTTTCCATTTCATATCACCATTTGAGGAAGTACGAAGATTATCATCAAACTGGAGTATTTGTTAAGTATACCTACTCGTTCTCTAATAAATGAACAAAATTATTGAAGGTTTGTTGTAAATGTAATTTGTTTTTATTTTGGTTGATTTGATGAAGACTGAAGAATATTTTTAATTTTGTTGTTTTTCGGAGTTTTATTATTGTTTTGTCTGTAGTTGTACCTTGTCCTAGATACAATAAAATGTGTTTTTATAGTGTTCAACTTATTATTCTTGTTTTATAAGATCTTTAATTTTGTTCTTGATATCATGAAATAAAGATTTACTATGAAACTTTATTTTAACCACGAACGAACTAACAGATTCTACGAATCGATTAATGTATATATTTTATTAGTGATCCATTTGCCATTCCTGTATTTCATATGATACAACCATTCATATGGAATACAAGAATGACAAATCGATCACTTATAAAATATATACCATATCAATCATATAAAAGTAACACATTTGAAAAACCCGCCTTATCTCAATCGGTTTTACCAACTGTACTTAGTTCGGCCAGTTGCGAGATATGTCGCCACTGTCTAAACGTGCAGCCAACTTTTACTGCAGGTTTGACAACTCTCTTTATTTTTAGTTTCTCTATGGCACCATCCCTATATTTTAGAATGGCGATAATAGGTGGCGACTACTTTGCAGCGGAGCCGAATAGCTTATTTATTCTAACCTCCCATCGCAGTCAGCAGGTCAGCAGTGACAACTCACTATATTTCCAACCTCAACATCAGCTCGAGAAATAATCTTCCGAAACGAAAGCATAATAAATGGAATTATCACCTTGCAGTTCATATTGTTTTTTGTGAGTAACGACATTAAAGCATTATTATTATTTTATAACACCCCAATATTATTTCAGGTTTTGCAACTGAAAAATGTCTGTGGTGATTGAAACTACATTAGGAGATATCACAGTTGATCTATTTCTCTCTCAGAGACCAAGGTCTTGCTTGAATTTTCTCAAACTATGCAAGCTAAAGTACTACAACTACAATTTATTTCACACAATAAGCCGTGGTTTTATAGCACAAACTGGAGATCCGAGTGGCTCACGCAGTGGTGGTGAATCGATTTTTGGATTATTAGAGGGAAATGAGAAGAAATATTTTGAAGGCGAAAATGAACCCAGAATAAAGCATACAAAGATGGGGTTGATATCCTTTGTGGGAAATGAGGAAAGAATGATAGGGTCCCAATTTTTCTTCACCCTTGGTGATGATTTGACCTACTTAGACGAAAAGCATTGCGTTTTCGGGGAAGTGGTAGAGGGCTATGAAATTCTGGAATTAATTAATGAAGTTATATGCGACACAGATGACCGACCATACCAAGACGTTCGAATTACCCATACAGTAATATTGGATGATCCGTATCCTGATCCGAAAAAACTGAGTGTACCATCCAGGTCTCCTTCACCTAGTGCAGAAAGGCTTCAAGGAGGCCGCATTGCTCCAGATGAAGAAATTGATGAGACAGAGGGCAAAAATGTTCATGAAGTTGCTGAAAAACAGGCTGAACGAGAAGCCAAAGCGAGGGCAACCATTCTTGAAATGGTAGGAGATTTGCCGGATGCTGACATGGCACCACCTGAGAATGTTCTTTTCGTTTGCAAATTAAATCCAGTTACCACTGATGAGGATCTAGAAATTATTTTCAACCGTTTTGGAAAAATCAAGTCGTGTGAAGTTATAAGAGATAGAAAAACAGATGACTCCCTTCAATATGCATTCATTGAATTTGAAGATCAAAAATCTTGTGAAGATGCCTATTTCAAAATGGATAACATTCTCATAGATGATAGGAGAATTCACGTTGATTTCAGTCAGAGTGTTTCGAAAATCAAGTGGCATGGTAAGGGACGTGGTGTTACACATTATGATGAAAACGGAAAAAGAACCAGGGGTAATAATAATGAAATTGGAAAAGGTAACTATAAAGTTCATTCAGAACAAAATAAAAGTCACAGACGATACAGATCTCATTCAAAATCTCCAACACGCTCAAGGAATGCGCCTGAAAAAGAAAAAGATAGAGCATCTTCCAGAAGGATACCCAGAGATAATTCAAGAAATGACAGAAGAGAAGTATCTCAAACTAGAAGCAGATCTCCACAAAAGCTCCCAACATCTGTTTATAAGAATGATAGAAAAGAAATGCCTACGAGGAAAGAAAGATCAAGGTCTGTTGTCAATTCACAACTTGAAGTGTAAATTAATATTTTATTCTTCTTTCTTTTGACCAAAAACTAACATGACATCTCTTGAAAGTCTCTCCAAATTCAAAATACAAGGTCATTTATACCATTTGCCCATCCTGACAATGTTTTTTGTCCTTGAAAACAAAACTGAATGGCAGAGAAAAAATTCTTCATAGGAATTCCTCAGATTCTTCTTGGTCTTGCGCTATTTTTCTTCATTTCTATGTTAATTTGATCCTCACTGGCCTCGAAATTCATTTCATCATATTCAGGAACGTATTCTGGACCAGTTTCATAGTCAAAATCGGTATGGTATTGTTCTTCATTCAAGACTACGAAATCTGTGAAGCTATACGAAAATTAGTCCCTATCATTGTATCAAACTGACCCCTGATGATTAATGAGCATAAAAGATGGAAAACTCAAATTATATAATGACTGTAAAAGTATATGACAGTAACACAAAAACATTATTTATAACAAAAAATATCAAAGCATGAAAATAAATTATACAGGGTGTCCCAAAACTCAACGTCATCCTTTGGAGGGCTGATAGTCCAGCTCATGACTGACCAGAATATCATAATATGACCTTGGTAAAATATTTATAGTTTTGGAGATATTGGCACTTTCATGAATTTCGTGAAAATCGAAACCTTTGATCAGTATTTTGAGTGCCGCAGCGCAGGTACAAAACTTCATAGTTTAAGATTCAAATTTTTGTTATGCAACCTGTAATAACCCTCCTATTGATTACAGTCCAAAATAAAATGATTGCTACCATACCTGTAAGAAAAAAAAAGTATTTGGCTGATTCACGAGTTAATTCATTTTATTAGCTCACTTAGACTCTTCTTACTGTGTACAATGTGACTACGCTAACCTGGCACATTATGTTGAAAAATTGCATATTCAGTGTAGTTTTCGCTATGGTATAACATTCTTTATCTTTCACTAGGAGCCTATTTTGAAATTATTTCAATAATGAGTCTGAGTGGCTTGCAGCGACTCTATTCGATGTGCATTGATGTTTTGCATAGTATAAACCTACCGTTGCACGACGACAGATGGTAACGTCATGTGACATGAGTTGCAGTGACATTTATTTGGCAGTATATCATGCTACCTCGTTTGCTGTGTATCGTAGTTCATATTGTTCTAGTACACATTATAACGGTTTTTCTTTGTTGGACTGTGTGTAGTGATTTGTATTGATTGTATTAGACTGGCCCGGCCTTCTTCTGGACTCTTTGTTTGTGTTACGCGTTGAAGGTGAATTACTTCTTATTCTCAGGAATACGCTAACATGCATTACATTTATGGGGAATGCAGAGGCAATGGTGCTGCTGCAGCTAATCTCTATCGCGAAAGATACCTGTATGCTTTAAGACACCCTGATCATCGCATGTTCATAAATATTCATCAAGCGTATGCGGAAGGCAGAATGCCTCACATTCGCGCTGGGACTGGAAGACCACGTACGTATTACGATGACGTAGTCTTACAAGAGATTGAAAATGATCCGACTACTTCGGCGCGAGCAATTGAAAGCCGTACAGGGATACCTAAATCCACTGTAAACAGAATTACACGAAGGTATCAGTACCACCCATATCACGTGCAATGTGTGCAAAAGTTGCTTCCTCGTGACTTTGCAAAACGTGTCCAGTTTTGCCAAAGAATGCTGCAGAAACATAGAGAAGACCCAGAGTTCATAGATAAAATTTTATGGACAGATGAAAGCACATTCTCAAAAGATGGCTTCATGAACATGCACAATCTTCATACGTACGCTCTTGAAAACCCACATGCAATGCGAGGACAAAAGTCACAATATCGCTTCAAAGTGAATCTATGGACCGGCATCTGGAAAGGTACAATAATTGGCCCTTTTGAATTACCTGACTTTCTAAAGGGGAAAATTTATCACGAAGTTTTTAGAAAACAAACATCTTTTAGAAGATGTACCTTTGGCATTATGCAAGGCAATGTGGTTCCAGCATGACGGCTGTCCAGCTCATTACGCACGACCAGTGAGAAATTATTTGTATCAAACTTATCCACAGAGATGGATTGGCCGTTTTGGTCCCATTTCGTGGCATCCCCGGTCTCCTGATTTAAACCCGCTAGAGTTTTGCTACTGGGGTTGCATAAAGGAGAAGGTCTATGCAAACCCAGTAAATGATGAACATGACTTGAGACATCGTATCAATGAAGCAGCTTTCCAAATAAGTGCCGAAGGAAGTACAAGACAAATAAAAAGATCGTTTTTAAAAGATGCCACGCTTGCATTTGACTTGGTGGCAGGCAATTTGAACACATTCTTTTTTGTCTTTTGTTTAGTTGCCAATAAGTACCTGTCACTTCAATTTACCAAGTAATTTCATTCGAATTCCTAATTATTGAAATAATTTCACAATGAGCTCGTATTGCAGTAAACTAGGAATATTTTTTTTCTTCAAGTGGAAGATAGTGAATGTTGTATCATGTCAAAAACTACACCAAATGAGCATTTTTTTAAAATAACTTGCCAGGCTCGCGTGGGGATTTTGTTTACAGTATGAAGAGTCTAAGTAAGCTAATAAAATAAATTAACTCGTGAATCGGGAAAACCTGTTTTTTTTCTCCAAAGGTATTGCACCAATATTTTTATTTTGTAATCAATAGAAGGGTTATTACAGGTTGCATAACAAAAATTAGAATCTTAAACTATGAAGTTTTGTACCTACGACACTCGAAATACTGATCAAAGGTTTCGATTTTCACGAAATTCATAAAAGAGCCAATATCTCCAAAACTATAAATATTTTACTAAGGTCATATTGTGATATTCTGGTCAGTCATGAGCTGGACTATCAGCCCTCCAATATATCAACACTCCCACTTAATAAATTAAATAAATGTAAGAGCCTGTCACCTCACTTCGTCAATTGCACCAGAGGACTTTTCAAAAGAGGACGGGGTACCATTTGAGGATCTGAATGCCCAGTTGACCCCCTCCTAATTTTAACGCAGCTTTCCCCTCTCTAAAATAGTACTACAAAAAAGAGTAATGAAATGTTTCCGTAAAACGCGAAATTTTTCTGCAACCTATAATTTCAACCAGAAGGGGGTGGGGGGCAGTGGGGTTCACAACCGATTTTCACAACTCATACTTCAAACTAGTTATGATGAAAAGCTGTTCAATTTATATCAAGCATACTGTACATAAGAAGTTTTGTTACATTTTGTTACAGTAGTTTCAGAATTATTCCTTCATTTTCATCGAATTCAGTGGGAAAATTATTAATACCTCTGTCATTGTCAGGGGCAGATCGAGGCGGGTGAATTTCCAAGTGATATTTACTAGGTAAGCCTTGAGATAACATATCTATAAACTAGATTAGATTTGTATGGGGCTTATGGGCTAGGAGCCACTTCACTGCGACCGTTGCAGATCTATTGTGTTTGCCCTCTTGTTATGTTAGAGTTCCCTGTCTAGGCCCATCTTTGTTTCTAGACTCCATAGGCCAGATCTTGAGTCCTCCATATATTGGGGGGTTGTGGTTTTTCCACCCCTATCTTTGAAAACCTTAGCCTTGTAAGGCCTTCACAGTAGTACAGTATGTGCGCTGTGGTTTCCTCCTCCTCCTGGCAGAACCTACATGTGGTTATGTCTGCCAGCTCGATGATATTCATGTGTTTGTTGAGTCTACAGTGCCCTGTCAGGAGCCCAACCATGATCCTGGTTGATCTCCTATTCTGGCTTAGCAGGTACTCTGTGAATTTAGGCGATGGTTCCTTATGAACTCTTTGGCCTGTCTCATGCCAACTCAGGAACTAACTTTCAACGTGGCTTATCCTTTGGGTCATTTGAAGATTTAATTAGCATCTCTTGAGGATGATACGAGAATTTCGGATTTGACTACTTTTGGCTGGTTTTTGGCCAAGCAAGATCACTGTGGGACGGTCCATAAACTCTCAAGACCCATCTTGACGAATGACGAATAAATTGCGTGACTGTAAGTGCATGCAGTCAAGAAATCTTCGGTGAAGTGACAGTGACAATTAATTTATTGTCACCCTGACAAAAATCACCAGTGCGCACAGGCTCTAAAGGAAAGCCCTTAGTAAAAAAGCAAGTTGGTTTTGTGATGAAATATATTTCAAACTAATTTGGCCTGAATCTAATGCCTCTTGAATGAAATGACATTTCACTTCTATATGTTTCAATCTTTAATGTTTCAATAGCAATATTTATACATGACTGGTTATCTTCATCAATTATCGTTACATCAGTTAATGGAACCTTCATTTCATTCAACAACCCTCTTAACCAAAGATACTCGCTAATTGCTGTTGCAAGAGCATTATATTCTGCCTTGGCAAAACATCTGAAAATATATCCGGAAGTTGATTTGCGATCTAGCAGGTCATGAAAATCTGCATCACAATAACTTTCTAAAATATCATAGTCCTGTTTAACAAAGTGAGACGGATCTTTTGAAAATTTCAGATATCTCAAAATCTCTTTGAATGTGACCAGTGCAGATCAGATGAAATAATAAATATGACATCATGCAGATGCATTTGATTGGAATCGACTGAGAATGCATCCATTTCCTCAGGAGACTTTCCAGCTATGAGAATATCATCTACAAAAAATAATTAAATTTTCCTTATAATTACACAGTCTAAACACTTATACCAACAGCGTTGTGATTGTTTCAACCCATACAAGGATTTATTTAGTTTGCATACCATACCAGAATCATCCATAAAACCAGGAGGTTGGAACATATAAATTACTTCCTCTAGATTTCCATGACGAAATTCGAATGGTTATATATTCGCTAGAGGAGCATTAGTCTCACAACAATCATAACTATATTGTTGACTATAACCCTTTGCTACCAACATTGCCCTATAAATAATTTCATTTTTGAGGTCAAAATTTTTAATAGTGAAAACACATCTGGAGTCAACTAACTTCCTGGTTTTGGTGTACACGTTTCATTTTCCTAGAGTGATTCTATTTTATCTTTCATTGCCGTGCTGTTTAATCTTCAGTAAAACAAATTCAACAAAGTTAATTATTTAGGTTAATCTAGTCATTGAGCAAAAATTGCAACTTCTTGCAATTATTAATTTCCAGACTTTCTAGAAGGTCGACTTTCTAACCTTTCATTTCGCTATGTAATATTTCGAAATCGATAACAAAACAATGTTTTTCAGTCAAGAGATGAGTAGCAAAAGTTAATTTTGTTTTTCCATTGACGAAACAGTTCCTATGTTCTGATAATCGTTTTTTGAATGTTCTGCCTGTTTGGCTTCTGTAAAATTTTGCACAAGAGCCACAAATTAATTTATATACTCCATTTTTCTCAGTTTTATCTTTATTCTTAATAAATTTACTTAAATTATTATTTGTTTTATATGCGATATTAATGTTATTTTTACACAAAAAAGTTTAAATTTTTTTGGTAGGATGGCCTAAATATGTAATACTTTGAAATTTTGTTTAGAGTAGGAAACACTTCTATTATAGCTTTTTTATAAAGTTTTCTTGAAAGAATATTATCCATAAGGTTTGGACTATAACCGTTATTACTACCAATTTGTTTGATTATATTTAATTCTTTATTGAAATTTTCTTCTGAACGCGGAATATTAATTAATCTGTGTATCATCTGTTATACGCGGCTAATTTATGTTGGTATGGATGCGTTGATGTACTGTGTATTGAGATGTCGGTGTATGAAGGTTTATGAAAAATTGAAAAATTATGTTTATTACTAGTTTTTGTTATAGTCAGGTCTAAAAAGTTCGAATTATCTGTTTCCATTTCTTTTGTGAATTTAATTGAACTATCACTTTGATAGAGAATCTTCTGGTTAGGAATAATGTAAATCCAATTATTAAACAGGATATATTAGACTTGCTCACAGTTTGTTCATCTCAAAATCATTTCCAATTCAACGATAATTTCTAGTCTTCTGATAAAGGTCTAATAATGGGTAATCCATTGAGTGAGTCCTTTATTAGCTGAAATATTTATGGAGAATTTGGTACAAAAAATTCACAATAATAATTTAATAACAAATTTCAAATACATTTTAGTGTGTTTCGTGGGAACCAGAAGACAATTAGAAGTGTTTTTCGACTTAATCAATACAATTCACCCTTCAATTAAATTCACAAAAGAAATGGAAACAGATAATTCTTTAAACTTTTCAGACCTGACTATAACAAAAATTAGTAATAAACATATTTTTTTAATTTTTCTTAAACCGTCATATACTGACATCACAATACACAGTACATCAATTAGCCGCGTAAACAATATGATACACAGATTAATTAATATTCCCCGTTCAGAAGAAAATTTCATTAAAGAATTAAATATAATCAAACAAATTGCTATTAATAAAGGTTATAGTCCAAATCTAATGGATAATATTCTATCAAGAAAAATTTATAAAAATGCTATAATAAAAGGGTTTCCTACTCTAAACGGAAAACAAAATTTCAAAGTAATTATATATTTAGAAATTTCTACTAAAAAATGTCTACAATTTTGCGTAAAAATAACATCAATATTCATATAAAACAGTAATAATTCAAGTAAATTTATTAAGAACAATAAAGATAAAACTGATAAATCTAGTACCTATATAAATTAACTTGTGCAAGTTTTTACATAGGACAAACAGACATAACTCTAAAAAACTATTATCAAAACATAGGAACTGTTTCGTCAATGGAAAAACAAATTCAACTTTTGCTACTCACCTTTTGACTGAAAACATTGTTTTGTTAATGATTTCGAAATATTACATACAGGAAAGCAAGGTTATAAACTCGTCCTTCTAGAAAGTCTGGAAATTAATAAATGCAAGAAGTCGCAATTTTTGCTCAATGATCAGATTAACCTAAATAATTCCCCTTTGTCGAATTTGTTTTACTGAAGATTAAACAGGTAATGGATATAATTTCCGCGTCATTTAGTTGGTGAGGTTCTTTTGTTTACTTTGTATAATTTAACTTTATGATGGAAATACGAAAATAATGACTTTCTACCTTGAACACTCCTTTCCATTTCTCTTCATAATTGGGTTTTACTTTCTCGAACATTGAATGTTTTCTGGAACTTTGCTACAAAATCTGAGAAGTTCTTTATATTATCTGTTATATTTCCAATGTACCAACCCTTTGCATTCCGATTAAATGTGTTTTTGCTGGTGAAATTTGAATGCAGTACATCAGTACTTTCCAACCTCTGTAACCATTCCATTGTCGATTTTCCCAAAACTTCCTCATTGAAATCCTCAATATTTTTGCTGACATCTGGCATAACTTGAAATTTTGTCATCTCAGATACTGGTCTGGAATTCTGCTCTCCCTGCTGCATAATCTCTCTTCACTAGCTTGTCTGTTTAATTCCATGATCATCATCATTTGCATAATTTTATCCATTAATTGCTCTTGACATCCTTTACTTGTAGACGAACAAGCAGCATTATTGTCTTCACCCTCCAAAGATATCCATGACTCCTCCTGTTCCCTCAAACATATTTACGGGCAAAAAAAATTTAGTTCACACCTACTTCTTTTGAGATTTGTATCCCACAACTTGAAGTGTAAACTAATTACTTTTTGATATTTTATTCATGAACTTTCTTTTTAACAAAAACTAACATGACATTTCTTGACAGGTCACCTAGTTATAGAAGAAAACATGAAGATCACAGTAGAAATAGGAATGGAAATCAAAGGAACAACAGAAATAGATCTATATCACCTAGACAAACTTACGAGAAAAGAAGGCATGAAAGAAATTCATATCAAGAAGACAGGTATGCAGAGTCAAGTAAAGGGTCATCCAAGCAAAACTTAAGGCAAGAAAGGAAACTGCCAGAAAATCAAGATGGAAGAAAGCAATTATCTGATCATAAAACAAGAGATATGAAAATAAACAGAGAAGAATCACATCACAGTAGAGAAGATTCTAGGTCTGACAATAAGAAATATACAAAGATGAAAATTGAAAGAAATTATTCCAATGACAGACAAGAAAAGAAGGTAATGAATAAAATAGATTCTGATAGGAGGAATAAAAAACGTGTAGAGAACACCAAACACCGAAAGAGTTCAAGTGAAAGTGAAGAAGAAAAGCCAAGGAAAAGCAAGAAAAAACTCAAAAAACCTCAATCCTCTAGCAGTGAAAGTACCTCTAGTGATTCCAGCACTGAAACTAGTTCCAGTGAGTCAAGCAGTGAAAGTGAGTCTAGTGACTCTTTTAGCAGTGATAGTGACTCTAGCGACAGCAAAGATGAGAAAATGAAAAGGAAGAAAAACAAGAAAAGGACCAAACATGAAACTACAGATAGTGATAGTGAGAGTTTTAAGAAAACCAAAGAAAAAAATAAGAAAAAGGAGACATGCTAGTGACATTGGGCATAGTCACAAAAATAAAACAAAAAATAAAACAAGGCAAGGTGATAGTGATAGTGACTATGAAAAAAAGAAACAAAAAAATAAGAAAAAAGGGTATTAGGGATTTGTTCAATTTGATGACTAATTGATATCTCTGATAATTCAACAATCCAATGTTTTTCTTCAGTTACCTGTTACTTGAAAACTAAAGTATCACTTCCTGTACAACAAGTTAAGCCTTAAAATAAATTATGAATTTATTTTTATTCTAGTAAATTAGTTTTTTATTTAAGTTTATAGTAACAATGTTCAAAGCTCTCTGAATTTATTTTGAGCAAGGCATTCTATAGGGGTAGAATTATTCACAATCATAAAATACACTTAAAAAAATGTAACTCATTAGCAAAAGTGTCGACAATTCAGAACTTTTTATATTGCATAATCCAATTAAGAGGGTTGATCAATGCACGAAACTTTATTAAAGAAGTGTTGGGAGGTAACAAAAATTTCAATTCAGAATCCTATTCAGTTGCACCCCATTGATAAAAACTAGAAATTGGTTGACTTCCTTCCAATCTGAAATAACACTCCAATGAAGAGGAGACAATTTATAGTTTAACCATTTTCAATTGCAGAAGTTGGTTTCTATAGGGAGCAAATAAAAAACTCACTTCGCTAACACGAGCGTATATGCGAAAAATCGGAACGAAAAATAATGTGTACTACTCGTAAACATTCTCCGTTGGCGAAGGGAAGATCAAAAGAGCTGATAGTCAACGTGGGTTTGAGTGATAGCTGTCTAGTTCTTCAGCAGCCAATTAAAACGGACGGCAAGCCAATTATAATGCATGTAGGTGTGTCTATACGATGAGACTAATAAATCACCAGATATATACGTGTTTCAGGGTCTGAATACATAAAAGCCAGTAGAGTCTCTGGTCTGGAATCGAAATAGGTTTTAAAATATTCTATAGTTGTGATGTGTTTTGTTGGAAAATATGGCTTTTTTTCGACCATGGTAATATGAAATTATGATGATTTGATTGCCTATTAATACATAATTCCTCGTTTATGGCATATTTTTTATTTTAACGTATTTAAATATCTAAATAAAATTAGTTATCTCCACCTCTGCTGCTCAAAGGATTCCGCCTCAAGGCTGGGAAACTTGTTTTTTATGCTTCTGCAATTGATAATGATGAACTATACATTCCATCCAAAAAGAAGGATTCGATTTTAATTTTACAGGTATATATATATATAAGTTCATTACTAGAGACAAAAAGTATCCAATAGTTGAAAAGGGAAACATTCTCAATTGAATATTGATAGAAAGATTTTTCTGTGAATTGAAAAATCCACGATTGAAATGAAGTTATTTTTTGTGAATGTCTAACAGAAAACAACTACTTCTTGAAAATGTGTTTCCCATTTCTTCCGGTCTTCCTGATGATCGTGGAAGCGTGAAATAGATTTTCGTCGACAAAAATGTATTGAAGACCTAGTGAATGCGATGTCTCTCCTGCGTCAATGTTACGAATGATTTCTGGTGAGTACTCTCTTTTGGAAAACATTCTTCTTTGCCTCATTCATCTTTATGAGTTCTTAATTAAGACTGGAATAGAAAATCAAATAACTATCTGAATGAAAATGCAAATTTTCAATTTCAGATTTTTTTTTGTGAGTTATAGGGCCTTTTCAGAATATCTATCAGATGTAGTTCAATGTCCAGCGTGGCTTTAGCCGGGGAAGTAGTAGTTTTCTGTTAGACATTCACAAAAAATAACTTCATTTTAATCGTGGATTTTTCAATTCACAAAAAAATCTTTCTATCAATATTCAATTGAGAATGTTTCCCTTTTCAATCTGATATCTAATCTGTTTATATTTTCAACAAATCAATCTATCATACCCCATGACAGGTTTTAATGTCAAAAAACACGAATTTCAAAGTGTCTCTCCAAAAGAAATGATTCTAACTTTTTCCATCTTTGCAAAGTGAGATTTCTTCTTGAAAATGTGTTTCCCATTTCTTCCGGTCTTCCTGATGATCGTGGAAGCGTGAAATAGATTTTCGTCGACAAAAATGTATTGAAGACCTAGTGAATGCGATGTCTCTCCTGCGTCAATGTTACGAATGATTTCTGGTGAGTACTCTCTTTTGGAAAACATTCTTCTTTGCCTCATTCATCTTTATGAGTTCTTAATTAAGACTGGAAAAGAAAATCAAATAACTATCTGAATTCAAATGCAAATTTTCAATTTCAGATTTTTTCTTCTGAGTTAGGGCCTTTTCAGAATATCTATCAGATGTAGTTCAATGTCCAGCGTGGCTTTAGCCGGGGAAGTAGTTGTTTTCTGTTAGACATTCACAAAAAATAACTTCATTTTAATCGTGGATTTTTCAATTCACAGAAAAATCTTTCTATCAATATTCAATTGAGAATGTTTCCCTTTTCAACATGAATACCCCACAAGAGGTTATCTTGACGATGGAAGATAGTGACTAAAGTTTATCTTTCAGTCGCAGATGATTCCACATCTGATTTTATGAACATCCTGTTTATATTTTCAACAAATCTATCCAATAGTGTTTGAAATATCAATAAATTTGAAGTATTTTTTGAATGCTTGTAGATTTCAAATAGTATTCGTGTAATTGACAAGTAATCAGTATTGGAAATTTTTCAGAAGATTTTATATGTTCAACAAATATTTTCATGATACCTTTATGCGTTCAAATCATGTTAATTTTTTTAATGGGAAATTATTGATTCTTTCACTGGAATCTATCCAGTGGCAGGTACCACATTTCTTAAATAGCTATAGCCTAATGCCTGAATAACTTTTGCATGTGATGAGGAGGGTTAACAAGTACCAAAACTAGTGAAGATTAAGTCTTATTTTTAAAAATTTGAATTCAATATTTTCACAAAAATATTTAAATTGACACTATTTGAAATACAATTGGTATTTAAAATGCATTTTCACAAAATTTTTTTAAATTGACACTATTTGAAATATAATTGGTAATTAAAATGTATTTAAATATATATAAATATACTCCATATATATATATATATATATATATATATATATATATATATATAAATTATTTGGAATACATTGAAAATAATACAGATATTACTTGTGGTGGGTAATACAAAACTTCAGAATGTAAATGTCCCTGAAATATAATGATTGAATCTTGAAAAAATATTTCAATTTGTTTTTTCATACATTTTCCATGATATCGGTAATTATTCACTAAACGAAATAGTATTTTCACATGTAGGAACTGGTTTGTGAGCCCACCTGGCATGATCTTTCAAAAACTGTGTACTAACATAGGATATTAATATTAGATTAAGAAATTCGGTGGCATAGATATAAATTCATTTCAAGTGTGAGAATTGAACTGAAACTAACATTCCTCCCTCCACAAGAAAAACATAATTTTCCAATCACTTCAAATCATATATTGGGATCATCAAGTAATATTTAATTGATTATTTTTGAAAAAAGAATATCACGAAACCAGCTTGATTAGGTGAGGCTCATATATTTTCACAATGTTTTTCAATGGTGTTTTCAACAAAATAAGTGAAACATCTATTTGATTTTTTTTTAAATGTTATAGTTAAGCCCTGCATGGCATTTAATGATGCCTCACTTCAACGTACTCTTGAGACCGTGAGGTATATAATAACACATAGTAACATTTAGTTTCAGACTGGGTGGGTGCTATGCGACTACACACTTCAATGTTAACGTTGTGACAAATAAGAACGCCCAGTGCCAAGAGTACATCACTGTTTGCGGGTTGGGAAAATTTCAATATACAAAAAAGTTACATCAATTTTTGTTTTTAATTGCATTATTTTAGCAAATAATCATCTATTATCAGAAACGATTATCATTGATTGAATAATACAATCATCGTGACAATTAAATATTTTGTAGCATTCTGAGTTTTAGAAAATCAAGAAACACTATGTTAGACATGCGCAGTCTAAATGGTCGTACTTTTTTCAAAATAACAGCTGTCTAAATTGTTTTTTTTGCAGAAATTCAATGATATTGACATTTTTATTGACAATATCAAGACTTTAAAAAAAAAAATCCGGTCCCAACAGTACGATTTTTTCATGCTCATTACAGGGCTTGTTCAACATGTTAAGCACTCTGCGTTTTTTTTTGACATGTGTGTTAGTACATTTGTTCGTAAAAGTGTCGTTGAATGAATAGAGGCAATAATTTTTGAAGGGAGCCACAGTAAACAAAAAAACAATAGTGCGGCCAGTCGAACAGGTAGATTTTATAATTTATTGATTCTGAAACGAATTATGTGTGTATTTTTGGGTTCTGGGGACCATAATCGCCAAAGATATAAATATTTTTTTTGAAAGTCTCGTCGTGGTGGTGTCCTTAATAGGAAGTATTTCTATTGAAATATACCTAATATATATGTTAAACTTTATACATAAAATGATAGGAACCCTTTATTTCAAATAAATGGGAAACAGTGATATATATATATATATATATTTATATATATATATATATATTTTTATTACTTGCTAACGGACTTCATCAATGAACTTACTTTTACTTAGATTATGGCAAAGTAGAGTTAGTCAAATTGTAGAGTTAGTATTAGAGGGTGATTTAGAAATACACCTTTACAGAGAGTAATTAAGGAAGCTATTCGGTTAGGAAGCACAGAAAAATGTTAGCTCTACTCACCTGGATGGCACAAAAGCCACTGTACTAATCAATGTGGAAATGAAAAACGGTTATTAGACACTCTGCCGCGATCTAAGTTAAAATAATTGTATTTATGAAGTCCCAGTAACAAAAAAATATATCACCCAGCCGAGTCATCAAATGATGATATGTAAATGACAGCATGTTACTACAGTAACTCATACTAGTTCAAGCCACATTGATTCACACAGAAAAACATGTCTGAAAGTAAAAAGTTCCATTAGAATATGAAAATGAGTATAGTAAGCTATCGAGTATTTTATGCAGCAAAACATGTAAATTTCAGATCAAGAGGAAATTTGATTTATAACTCATGTTATGTACTATACTTTTAGTAATGAACCCTTTTGATCCGAGCGCAGTATGTATACGGATTACCATTACACGCTGAGCGCTGTATATTTTCAAAGTCGTGTTTGTTTAAAGCCAAGTGCCCTGGGACGCTGAAATATAAATAAGTAATATACATCTGCAAAACTTCAGTGCGACGCTGACCTCGCCTTTCTCGGTTATAAGAAAAGAGGTTGTAATGAGCGCATGAACTGAGAAGATGACAGGTTCAGATCAGACTCCCATCTGATCTGACCTATCTATACATTCTTCTTTGAAATGCAGGATATTCGGTTGTTGGGTTGTGTGTGATTATTATAAGTAGATTTGGTTAGTTCGAGAATAGGTCTATAAGCGAGAGCACTTGAAAATGGCTGATTCAAAACGAATTTTGTTTGCGGAAGAAGCTCAAGAAATGGCAAATATGATGATGGAGGGTCAGGAAGACGATTTACTTGTTTATTCAAGTGGAGAGAGTGATGAGGGTATTGATGAATCAGAGAACGATGATTTCATTTCGAGAAAAGAGGGTATTATAGTGGCGAAAATTATGACGTTCCTAAACATTTAGAATCATCCCGACCTGTAGTCAGAAAATGTGTTGGTTGTTCCTAAAATAAAAAACGGAGCGATAGCAGATATCACTGTGAAACATGTAATGACAATGTCGGCCTATGTGTTACTCCGTGCTTCGAAATATATCATACCAAGAAATTATAATAATGGATAATAATATTATGAATAATTCATTTTTATTTTATTCTTTTCTTTCTGAAGTACAAGCACTTTATAGTTCTTAGTACCCAAAATACGAGCGCCATACTTATTATCCACGCGGTACATTTTCGTACGTACACGGGGGTTGTCATTGAAAAGAATACTGCGTATCGAAAGGGTTAAACTTTCCATCAAGGTTTGTGTACAATTTAAATATTGTCTAAATGTTTTTGAGGAGGTATATTGCTTTTCATATTTTGGGTTTTACAATTTTGAATCAAAATTGAAGTTTGCCTATTTTCACGACACTTACTTTCCAAAATCTGATATACACCACAGTTTCACAGGATGTCCAATTCAACGTGATCTATGTGGTACAAAATTTCTCTAGTTCCACTTATTTTTTCAGTAGAGTGATCCACGTTGGATCCTTAGTGAGAGAAAATGCAGATGTATTATCATTTCCGTTCAAAGTACACCAAGCTTCTTTTAATGTCATTTGGTTCATGCTTGAAAATTTGTGCGTTGTCAGAATCTGCTTTATGGGCCCCTGGTTGTAATAATGTATGTTTAGCTAATTAAGATTCTCAAATGTATCTCTTTTTTTGTATTATTCTTGAGTTTAGATTTTCTCAATCTTAAAGTTCTTGACGTTTCTCCCGTGTAAGTTTTACCTTGAATTGAATTCAGCATACCAAAACCCCAATAACGTTTCGGGGCAAATTTAGCAATTTACCCTTCTTGGAACGGATACTTGACATTTTTTACTTCCAAGGAGAGAGAAAACCCAAAATATGGAAAGCAATATTGTATACTATTTCATTTCAATTATAGTCATTAATTTCTTTTATTAAATCCAGTAGTTTCACATGAAAGAATATTTAATACTTTCTGAACAAGGCCCCAGAAGAATATTTATTTATTTTATATATATATATATATAATATAATATATATATATATATATATATATATATATATATATATATATACTTTTCACTAAAGACTTTTTAAAAACAATTACTACTTCAAAAAGGAGTATAGTAGACTCCTTTGGACTTTATTTGGAAAATATAATGATACAATTAAAACTACTCGACTGAGTGTCTGAAAAACAACTAGTCTAATGATGCCTCGCAGGGCTATTTATAATGTTAGAAAAATGGTGACGCTGCTTAGACCAGCGAAATATTATATGTAGTCAGTTCCTGAGAGCGGACGTGATGACCCTGGGAAGATAGCAAGTCAGCAGTTTCCTGGAAGGTAACCTGATACTCCTGGGATGGCCACTAGTTATCTTGCATATAACAGCTCCCTCCATAAAGAAAAAGTTGATGCCATGCAGCAACTTTTAGGGTTGTGAGGTGATCATGCATCTCCTTCCAGATGGATGGATTCTTCCTGCATTTCTTCATGAAAACTTGGTCTTTTTCTTGGGAACATGCTGGAGATTCTTCTCAACGGTTTGAGTGGTCTGTGCGGTGGATGCGGTGAATCGTCAGGACCTGTCAGAGCCAGTCCTGTCGTTCTCTTTCTACACTTGCAAAATAGGTAGAGTGCCAACAGGGATAAGACGAGTGAGATGGTGAAGAAGGTGAACCATGATATGTTCTTCTCGACGAAAGGTTGTTGAATCAGGTCATCTAGGCTTTTTGAATATGAGTCAAGCTTGTGTTTGGCAACGTCCAAGTCATCAACATTCAGATCGTTCAATTTGAGGGGCTTTAGTTTCGGCAGTTTCGATTTTTGTGGAATATCCACACAACACTCGTATGGTATTACGACTGGATGTGTGCCGTGGGTGACGTTCGATGTTTTCGATCCTTGGGAACTTGCCTGGATCTTTGTTATTCCAATAAACGCACTACATTCAATCTGGAGTTTCACGATTGAATTCTTATAAATAATTTCAGTCTTAGTGTTCATATTGGGACAATTCACGGTCACTTGTAAAGGTTCAGAAAGGATCACTAGCCATAGATTGGTTTCGAGTTTTTGAATGTTATAACCTTGGCTAAAAATCAAAGAACTTTGACAGTTTCGCGGAATGTTTTTGAAACTTTTGAAAATTTGGGCTTCACAAATGGAGTTATAGTCTATTGGATATGCGAACATATCGGAGCACAATTCAGTTCTATGAAAAAGCGGTTTACACGTTTTCAAGTCTGTCACAGGTATGAACATTAAAGAATCATCATCTTTCGCGATGAACTTTTGAGAAATCGAGAGAATGTGATGGAGGCCAGTTCTATTATCATATATTGGAATTGGGTACAGTTGGTACAGGGTGTAAATTTGTGGTTCTGTAAGAGGAATTTTTAGGATAAAGACTAAGTTCGAGTTGGTTTGGAACGCTTCTAATTCTATGATTTCAAGGTATTGTGCTATTTTGGAAAGTTTTGGTTGGAGTGGGAGATTGTTTTTCCGTAGGTTTTGAGAAATTTCCTGTAAGGCGGTAATCAAATGATCGGGTGTAATGATTGAAGAATGAATTATATTCAAACGTGCAAAGGTAATTGAATTAACATATCATCAATATTTTCTTCGAGGAATAGAAAGCTTTCCATTAGTTTTTCGCAGATATTGATAAATTTCAGTTTTGTTTCAACGTGACTAATTCTATCGCTCCATCGATTGATAGTATTTTCTATAATTTTAATATCCTCATTGAAAGTCTTTTCATCGACTTGCAATTTGCGAATGGTGGTATTGAAATTTTGGATAACTGATGTGGTTACTGAAATTTGGTTCTTTAATAAGTTCTCCAATTGGTGTTCATCGTTATTCAACCTATTTATACAGTTGGTATAGTATTCGCCGTCAGCGGCATCTAAATTGCCGGTGATTGTTTTGAATATACTTCCTATACCGTCGATCAGGCCTCTTTTATATCGTTTAGTATCTGAAATAGTTTCTCTAATTTCTGTTCAATAGAATTTGAAATTTGGGTGAGAACTAATATGGGTTTTACCTCGGATCGAAATTCGTTCATTCTATATCCTGTGAATTGTATTGTGTTTACGAGAGTTTCTAGAATTCTACGGTTATTTTCGTAAGCATTTTTGAATACGGAAATGTCTTTATTTACAAGTATAGTCCATTTATCGTTAGTGAGTACGATATTTCCATTTTCATGGTAATATACGCCGATTGTATTATTTATTGGTTTGATTTGGTATTGAGACTCTACTGATCCGACCAGCAGCAGCAACCTGAAAATAAATTAATCTTCAGTATACGGCTTCATGCGATCGAAGTTAACTTTTGATCTTTGATTGGTTCGAGGATTCAAGTATCCTTGGAATTTAGAAGAATTTGTTCTATTATGAAAGGACCATTGAATTTGTTGTGTAATTTATTCTTTATTTGGGATTCCTTGACATATACTTTGTCCATTACTTTATATTCTCGGGTTTCCTTTTTTATGTTGCGATCAAAACGGACTTTGGCTTTTCTTTTTGTTTTAGGGTACGTTCGCGGGCAATTTTATAGAAGTGAGAAATTTTATTATTTAGGTCTCGTATATACTTGGTGATTAAGTGTTCTTGATTGTAGAGGTTTCGGGTGGTCTACTGGTTGTGTGACCCAAAGACTAGTTCTGTGGGCGTTAACTCATGTGTTTTATTCACAGAGTTATTATAACAAATAACTGCGTATGGGAGGATATTGAATGGATGTTCGTTGGGATGTTCGGCCATATGTATCCGAATCATTTCGAGAAGGGTTGCGTGAAATCGTTCGACTGAACCGTTTGATTGTGGGTGATGCACACTGGAATATGTGAGTTTAATGTCATAGAGAACACAAAGGTCTCTAAGGGTGGCATTGTCAAATTCTCTGCCGTAGTCGCAGTGAACTCTCAGAGGTGTTCCAAAATGTTGAAAATATAGGAGTAGGGTATTAACTATACTTCGTGCGGTTTGTCATCTAATGTAAACTTGCGTGAATTTCGTTAGTTCGTCTCGTATGCTCAGTGCGTAATTTTCGTTGGAATTTCTACTATGTCTATGTTGATTCTTCGAAGTGTTCTAGGGTTTCGGTTATGACGAGGGGGTTGTGAGGTTTTTCTATATATTTTAGTTCTTTGGCAAATTTGGCATGTTTTATATAATTCTCAATACTTTTCGTAAGTCCGGGCCAATTGTATTTTTTCTTTAATTCTTCTAATGGTTTCATTGATTCCTCTATGGAGGTTGTTTTTCCATTGTGGTATTGGTCGATTATTATTGGAATTTGGTCTGGGTTTGGATTAGTTATCAAATTTTGGCATACCTTGAATTTAATTTCTTTTCTGAGAAAATGAAACAAAGTATCTCAAGAATCGGGAGTTCTAAGTTATTCTCAACGCAATAGGTGTTCGGGGAGATCGATTTCGTTTTGATGTCTATACAGGGTTAGAAATAAATGTTCTACTACTGTATCAACGTCAAATGGTAGAGGGACAATATAGTATTTTCGATTTTTGATCGTTTTACTCGATACGATATTGATTTTTAAATTCCTAAAGTCATAATTCTGTTCGAATATATCGTCGAAAATTTTGTAATGAAAATCTTTGAGGTTCTTTTGTTGTGGGAATATTAAAATGTGTTTGTTTTCTTTGTCAAGTAATTGGCAGTTCGAGTATTGAACTTTCGAGTGGTCAAGGAGTGATTTCGTTTGATATAAATTTATGAAAGTTCGGAATTCTTGTTCGATATGTTCAGCAGAAAATGTTTCTTGTTGATTTTCCGGGTTTCCTCTGATTTTCTGTGTCAGGGGTTCTTCTTTCAGTTCTGGTTTAGGTTCGTGCTGTTCTTCTTCACTGTCGCTAATTGTTTGTATGTCAGAGTCTTCGTTTGCGGGTAATATCAATGTACAGGGAGATAAAATTTTTGAATTTAGAATGAAACATCTTTTCGGTGGGTCAATCTTGATCCTGGAAAGTGCATCGGCATTTTTGTTGATCTTGCCTGGTTTATAAATGATTTCGTAATCGTATTCCTCAAGTTTGAGGCGCCATCTGGCAAGTCTGCTACCAGGGTCCTTGATAGAAAAAAGCCACGTGAGGGGCCGATGATCAGTGATTAGCTTGAACTTTCTACCAAACAGGTATGGCCGGAAATGTTTGACAGCCCATACTATGGCTAAAAGTTCCGTTCTATTGTGGAATATTTGGATTCGGCAGAACAAAAGCGTCCTTGAGGCATATGCGATTGGTAAGTCTTTACCAATCGGGCCTTGGAAACACCGCACCAATGGCAAATGCACTCGCATCTGTCGTAAGCAGAAATGTCTCTTCGAAATTAGGGTATATGAGAATGGGTGTCGAAATGAGTGTTTGTTTCAATTCTTGGAAGGAATTTTGGCATTCGTTTCCAAAAATGAATGGGGTATCTTTTTGGAGTAATTTCGTGAGTGCTTTTGAAATCTTAGCGAAATTTGGGATAAAGCGTCTATAATATCCAGCCAATCCAAGAAAGGATTTAATCTCTTTCTGATTTTTTGGTTCAGGGAAATTCATTATACAGTCGACTTTGCTCGGATTTGGTTTCACTCCATCTTTGGTAATGGATGACCAAGATAGGCTACTTCCTTCCTGAAATTCACACTTGTCCGGCTGTATCTTTAGATTTGCTTGTCTGAGTCTTTTTAAGACTTCGTTCAAACGAGATATATGTTCATGAATCGTAGGGGAATAAATGATGATGTCGTCCATGTAGACTAGACATCGCTCATTCTGGATTCCAGTAAGATATTATCCATTACTCTTTGGAAGGTAGATGGAGCGTTCTTCAGCCGAATGGCATACGAATAAATTTATAGTGACCATTCTCGACTGTGAAAGCAGTTTTCGAAATGTCTTTGGTATCTATTTCTATCTGGTGAAAACCAGAGGCTAGATCAAAGTCGTGAAATATTGGCATTGCCAAGTTGGTCAAGGAGGTCAGCTATCATCGGTAGTGGGTATTTGTCGTCTATGGTAAGTTCATTCAACTTCCGGTAATCGACAACAACTCGCCATTTCTGTTTACCAGAAGCGTCGATTTTTGGGGACGACCCACACGGGGACGACCATGGGGAGATAGAAGGGCGTATGATGCCATCTTCTAGCATTTTGCTCATCTGTCTTTTCACCTCCTCTTTATGAATCTGAGGATAGCGATACGATTTCGTGAACACGGGTTTTGCGTCTTTGGTATCAATAGA
This sequence comes from Gonioctena quinquepunctata, assembly GCA_018342105.1. Classification (NCBI taxonomy): domain Eukaryota; kingdom Metazoa; phylum Arthropoda; class Insecta; order Coleoptera; family Chrysomelidae; genus Gonioctena; species Gonioctena quinquepunctata. The sequence continues at coordinate 102,139 of JAFIRS010001675.1, read as the reverse complement.
ATGTTTTATTTCATTGGTGAACGTCAATCGATCACCTTCTAAATAAAATATATCCGAATATTCAAGGCAAACGTTTGTAATGAGTTCAGTTTCTTCTTCGTTCAGATGTTCCAAACGAAGTTGATTTTGAATTTCAAAATTTCTGTCTGTCTGTGTGTCAGAATTTTCATTTTCGTTGAAATTATTAATAGAGTAATTTTGAATTGGTTCGATTTTTATATCGGAAAAATTGATAGTTTTTGACATTGCATTAGCATTAATCACAGAGGTGAGAAATTCTCCTTTATGATTGACTTTCACTAATGCATTGGGTAATCTAACATTTTCTTTCACTTGGGCTAACAGTATAGCTTCGGTGTTCAGTAGGTTACATTTTAGTCTGAAAATCTGTTCCATATGGGGTTCAATAGAAATTGTATTCGGTATGTTGTTCATGGACGTTTCAACTACATTTTCAGAGGGGTTCTCAGAGTCCGTTACTTTGATCAGGGGAATCGTTTTGAAGTCGGTTATAAGTTGCTTATTTTTCAAATCGACAATACAATGATAGTGTTCCAAGAAATCGGATCCTAGGAGACCATCGAAATCTATATCTAAATTGTAAATGAATACTTTATGAGGATTACCTATACAAAAGGGTATCATTACTGATTCAGAAATGATAATTTTTTGATCTGTGATACCTTTGTATCACCACATTTTCATGGGATCTATTAGAATAATTTTGAACTGTTTTTGGCTTGAAGATTGATAGACCAGCTCCGGTATCGATAAGTATTTTATAGGTATTGGTTGCGTCCATGATATAATACAAGTTTTTGGAATTGATTGTGAGTGATTTAGTTATAGGAACATTTGTTCGGGGAAGTTCAAGTTTGGGTTGAGATTGTCTGATATATTCAGGGCTTGCACTTGGGCTTGGAGCTCTGAAGTGGGATCTATCGATTGATTGATCGGTGGATCGAAAGATATTGGGCCTATTGGAAAATCCTGAAAATTTTCGTATTGATTCAGTTGGGTTTCCGAATATCCAAAATCGTACTGATCATTAGTATGATCGGAAATATTTGACTGGTGTTCCTGATAATTATCGGTATAACTTTCAGCACCAAAATTTTGGGAATCTTGATAATCATCTGTGTAATTATCGTTTGTGGAATATTGGTATTCTTGATAATTATCGGTATAATTATCAGCACTGGGGTTTCGTGTATTCAGGTGGTGAGTTCGCTGAGAACTGAATTTGTTAAAATTCGGGTTTTGTTGGATGGCTGAAGGCCTTTGTTGATTGAAATTAGGATTTGGCCTAATTATTGGTGGTCTGAATTGGGATTGATTCTGATTGTTCGATTGATTTTGTTGTAGTTGTTGTTGGATTTAGTCTTTTGGAATTTTGTATTGGTTGTTGAGATTGTCTTGTACGACATTCATTTAGAACATGGCCCTGACGTTTACAGTAAGAGCAAAATTTCTGTTGATTGGGATTTGAATTCATTTTTCTCGGTTGGTTAGAATGCGTATTTGGGTTTCTATTCAATGTAGATTTTTGCTGTTGAAAATAATTCAATTGCATTTCCCTTCGTACTCTCTGTGTTGCAGTTAGTATGTCCGTAGGGTTACCTGCTCTAATAAGTTGTCCAATTTGAGGTTCTAAACCAGCCAAAAGACTATTCAATGTCATGGTTTCAATGAGTGAACTTTGAGATGTTTTTTGATCGGGAGTGAGATTTTGTTTCTGAATTGTAGCGTGCATTTTTGCATTATGTGTTTGTAATCTATTTATGAAAGTCAGAGGTGATTCGCCAGGTAGTTGGTGAATTCTTTGAGATCTTGTATCAATGAGGTTAAATCACAGTATCCCAAAGTATTGATTCAAAAGTAACTTAATTTCATCCCAGGTTTGGGGATTTCGAGAACTTATTAATTCTGCCGCTTTCCCTTTTAATTTATTTTTGATGTGCAAGATTACCAATGTTCTTTGATCTTGTATGGCCATATGGTGAGCAGTGTTACACGCATGGATGAAAGTATTTAAAAATATTTGATCACCGTCATACTCGGAATTATTGAAAATATTTCATTTAATCTATAGGGTTCAACTTCAGTTGTGGTATTTGGAGGCGTTGTAGGCATAGTGGATGAGTTGATAATAGAACTGGTTCAAATTGAAATCAATTGAATATTGAAAATAAACGAGATGATTCTTATATTTTCTTACCAAAGAATGTCCATGCGGAGGATGCAATCCGGCTTCACAAGCGTTGCTCCGAAGGAAGTTAGCGTTCGCGTGTTCTTCTTTCGTTGAAGAGACCGTCCTTCCGTGGTCCTTTGGTGTTGTTTGTTGCTTGGAGTGTCCAATGAGCTTCGTGCAGGTTCTTTTTCCTTTGAAGGATTGGGATCCACCTCCTTCGGTTAGGTTTTCCGTGTTCCGCAGGAGTTGAAGGATCCTACAGCGACTGCGCCAATTGTTATATCTCACTTTTCACTAAAGACTTTTTAAAAACAATTACTACTTCAAAAAGGAGTATAGTAGACTCCTTTGGACTTTATTTGGAAAATATAATGATACAATTAAAACTACTCGACTGAGTGTCTGAAAAACAACTAGTCTAATGATGCCTCGCAGGGCTATTTATAATGTTAGAAAAATGGTGACGCTGCTTAGACCAGCGAAATATTATATGTAGTCAGTTCCTGAGAGCGGACGTGATGACCCTGGGAAGATAGCAAGTCAGCAGTTTCCTGGAAGGTAACCTGATACTCCTGGGATGGCCACTAGTTATCTTGCATATAACATATATATATATATATATAAACATGGTATATCTAGTGTGATTAAAAATTGATTCTTGTACATTTTCATTGTTTCAGGATGGTCTAATAATTAGTTTGTAGCATGTAGGAGCGACGAACTCTTCAAAATGAAAATGCAAGATGATATTGTTATGCTGGAAGAAAAAATTTCAATTGATATTCTTGATTCAAAGGCAGATCCTATTCCATTTAAAAAAAAAACAAGAAATTAAAGATTCCTGATCCAGAATAGATATGCAAAATCTCACAATCAACCAATTGAGTGTCAAATAAAAAAATAATAGCTGGCCTATTGAAACAATATCGAATAAAATACTGACTATGTAGAAGAACACGTGTTTACGTTGCTTTCTACGTTGCTATGACTTGGATTTGCCAACGTCTGTGACAATCAATATTCAAAATTTTTTAGGTTTTTAGTTGACCTTTTTATAGTGTATGGAAAGCTGTTGTGTAGATTCCACAATAGAAACTGAATTTACTACCAGAACCCACGAACACAAAAACATCTCAGAGATATTGAAAGTGGGAGTTTTTGTCGATAGAACATCTATATAACTGTCCATGGACGTGGGGATTTTTATCAAAATGTATTATTTTCAAGCCTTTTCATAGACCCTAACACTTTGAAAGCGTTTCGCACACAGCAAGTAAATCAGTATGTAAAACATTTTTAGAGGCCACATAGCAAGATATCACATTCTATTTAAAAAGGTTGTTTTAACATTATACTATTTGGGATTTAGGACTGAGGATGAAGATTCTTTTACATTAATTATTTTGTTAAGATGATGCAACAAATTTTTTCGAATATTTTTTACGAAACTACTGAACTGATAACAATATGTTTACAACACTACTGAAAAAAATATTTTTTTTTATATTTCGATTTTTATGATATTAAACCACTAATTAAAAAAAAAGGGCCTTTAATTTTAAAAACTTAATTTTTTTCAATTGTAATTTAATCATCTCAAGAGAAATATTCAAAAAAAACATACTTTTTTTAAAATCTTTTCACATTATGGAATCTGATTCTCATAATTGTCATGCTTATAAAGAGCATCTCGAGAGGCAGTTGGAGGACCAACATGTATCCATCGATTCAGCTGAGGAACTAGATACAGCCTCCAAGCATCTCAAAATGCTATAATGAAACCATATGAAATCAGCTGCCCAGAAAAACAAAAGGCAGTCAATAGAGAATAAATAAATAGAGAATAAAGAGCTAGAGAATAAAGAGCTAGCCAAACTTAGGAAAAAAGTTAGGAAACTCTTAAAAATCTAGGACAAGCAGCTCTTTCCTGAGTACAACAAGGAACCCAGAAAATCCAAAAGAAGAACATGGAGGCAAATGTGTGAGGGGATTACAGAATTAGCCCCAGCCCAACGCCTCCAGAAAGTTCTTTCTGAAGAACATACCAACGGCATCGGTCTGATTAAAAAGCCGAACGGTGGATATGCAGAAAACCAGAAGGAAAGCATAAGTGTTCTCATCCAGACACACTTTCCTGGGCCTAAGGTTGTTAAAGATGAACAGATGAACTGTCACCAACCCCAACAAAACCAGCAGGAAAAATCTCACCACCGAAATAATAAGCCTTAAGAGGCCTTTAAACGGCTGGAGATTCGGAATACCGAAAGGCCTGAAATCATGGGTCTCCTACAAAGCTGTTGGGAGCACGGTCCGAAGCCGAGAACGAGGACCAAAGTGACTTACGGCCCCATTAACTTCACCTTTCTCTGGAGAAAATTATAGACTGTTATATAAGTAAAATCCTTTTCGACAGACCGCATCACAAAAAACAGTTCGCCTATCAAGCAGGCAAATCAACGAATAATGCTCTACAATGCTTAGTTGGAAGCATAGAAAAGACATACTTGGCCAAAGAAATGGTTCTATGTGCATTCATAGATATAGAGGGTGCTTTCGATAACACCTCACATGACTCCATCATCACATCGCTAGAGGAAAGGAATATAAACACCCCACTGATCAGATTGATACATGCAATGCTGAAAAGCAGAAACATTGTAGCTATTCTCGGAGAGGAAACGGTCAGAATGACAGCGGAAAAAGGTTGTCCTGAAGGTGAGGTTCTATCTTGTAGTGAAGCTACATGAATCTGGAATTTTGACTCAAGGTTACGCCCATGGCCTGGTCGTCATTATTAGTGGCAAACATGACGGGATAATATCCAATCGCATGCATACAGCCCTAAATATAATCAGACGCTGGTGCGTAAAGGAGGGACTAAATGTAAATCCTAGCAAAACAGTGCTGATTCCATTCACAAAGAGGCGTAAGTATGAACTGAAAGCCCCACCCTGGATGGAACTCGGCTAACTTTTTCCGATGAAGTCAAATACCTGGGCGTCATAATCGACCAGAGATTAACATGGAACAGTTATATTAAATATTTCCAAGGCTACAGCGGCAACCTGGACGTGCCACAGAGTTTTTGGCAAGACATGGGGGGTTTGAAGCCGAAAATGATATACTGGGTATATCAAACGATTATCAAACTCATGGTCACCTATGTCCTCATTAGTATGGTGGCCAAAAACCCAACAGCACTCAGCACAAATCAAGCTGCAGAAAGTGCAGCGGTTAGCCTGTCTGGGAATCACAGGGGCAATATTCACTGCAGCACTAAAGGTAATGCTCAATCTTCCGCCTCTGCACTTGTGTGTAATGAAAGAAGCGGCAAAAAGTGCCTTCAGACTGCACCAGGCATTAAGCTTCAAAGCTGAAGATTTTGGAAAATATTCCCCTAGAATCCAGGTACAAGCCATCAGATATTATGCCAGCTGAGCACGACTTTGAAGTGAATTATGAAGTGGTTATAAACAATCACCATATTTTCACAACGAACGGGCCTCAATTAGAATGGAATGCATCAGTATGGTATACTGATGGTTCCAAAATCCCTAGGCAAAGCCCTAACAATTTTTCAAGCAGAAACCCATGCTATAGAAATTTGTGCCCAAGAACGCCTTGAAAGAGGCTTCAGGGGGGCAGAGATCTATAACCTATCAGACAGCCAAGCAGCACCAAAAGCTCTACAGTCACACACTTGTGAGTCAAGACTGACTTGGGACTGCAAACTCTGCTAAAGACAACTGCCTACAAACAATCAGGTTACTCTGATGTGGGTGCCAGGTCACAAGGGAATCAAAGGCAATGAAGAAGCGGACAGCCTTGCCAAGGAAGGCGCAAACACTCAATTTTCTGGCCCTGAACCATTTTGTGGTGTTTCCAAAGCCCACATCAACGAAGAGTTTCGGCGCTGGGAAGCTGACCAAATTGTAACCCACTGGAACAAGGTTCCAGGGCAAAGACAAGCGAAAAGGCCCATCGTCAAAGAAAGCTGAACAGCGTCTCGAATTGGACAAGAACGACTTGAAACTGGTAATGGGACTGGTCATTGTCCTCTGACGTATCACTCAAAAAAATGGATGGATCAGCCAGTGAACTGTGCCGTTACGCGAGAACTTCGCTGAAACTGCAGATCACCTGCTTTGCGACTGCCAAGCGCTGTTCTGCAAAAGGCTTAAGTTCCTCGAAGGGGTTTCACTATAACGACCTCAGACATCAGGAACTTAGCTCCCAGGAAACTGATACGTTTCGCAAGGAGTGTCGGAATCCCCCGGGTCTTGAATAGATGAAGGATAATGTACAAAAGACATTATAGGTCGAGGTACGGAGAGGCTGAAGAGGGGGGTCGACCTACAATCTACAATCTCAACAAGCTTTGTCAACAAAGTGTTAATCTACTTATGACAATAAAGTACCTATATTTTGAATTGAATAAGTATTAGTTGTGAATTATATCCAAATGAACGAATCGTATATTCGAATCTAGATAATACATTTTCAGGTCTATATATTGATAACAGATTGAGAATTGATAATCTCAACAATTTATGCAAACAACTAGGTATCTTCTAGCTGCTATGCCATACTCTTTCGACCTTCTCGGATGGATCTTGTACTCACCTCAATAAATTTAAATGAACTGTAGAACGCATATTTCGTTCACCAACTGGATGCTTTACAAGAAGTGAATATCGTATCTTTGGTTATTTTCATTATTTTCCTCTTCAAGAACCATTTCTTGTAGCAAGTGCACTCTTTACGATTGCTGGACATGGTCAGAAGGAGACACTCTCTAACTTTGCTACTTCACTGATTTATTTTATCTGAAGAAACGTATGTTTTAATGCAATAATTGTATTCTATAAGTTTATGTTTTTTAATAGAGAACTATGTGATTGATCAATGGAAACAGCACACTGAGTGTATGAAAAAAAAATATTGAAAGGAATATTATTCAAGATCGAAAAGCATGCTGCCGGACATATAGCTTTGTATGTATGAAGCTTTACGGACTCACCTATATATATACCCTTTGGGCACGCCCGTAAAAACTTGAATTATATACTTAAAACATATTATAAGCCATATTTTCTCGTGAAATTATTTTAAAACATTTCAGTTGCACAATATGAGGCACCCAAATAAGTATTCGCGAATATACACATACTGTAAGTTCAAAAATTGTTTGAATTGCTATATTGAGAAAATATTAACTCTCGTCTCTGATGATTGCTCATGGCAACCATCCGAAGCCAGCTAAATGTATATTTGCATGAATAAAAACTCATATGTGACAATTCCCATGGACTGATAGTTTATGAAAGAGGTAGCAATAAGGTAGGTATAATTCTCATTTATACAAAGCATTTGCCCAGCAGGGGAAGGCAATGATGTTTTCATTTCCCCCGTCCAATTCCTCACAAATCAAAGAGATTAATCGAATCAAATTAATGTACCTACAGAAAGCAATTAATGGAATTATTTTCTATTCTTATATATGTATATCTCAAAAAATGTTTCATCAGAATATCAAAAGCATTTAGCCTACGCCAAAGATTCAATGCAACCTAGACACGCCCTCATTTAAACAAGTTTATATTTCAGTAATACCCTTTATTGCTTTTTTAACAAGATTGTGTGGAAAATAGAGAACCTTGAATCCAAAATCTCTACTCAAATGAAACAAACTTCTTATAAAGAATAAATTACTTAACTGAAATACATTTTCGGACTGGGTGTAAATGGGTTTTGACATTCTGAAGTTCTTGTAAAAAATATCATTCAAATGAACGGCTATGTTCATATTCGCATAATGACGAAATAGCTTTTGTGATTCAAGAGTGAATAATGGAAAAGTTTTCTTCAACTGCGAAATCAAACGATTTTTTCCCAATGAAAGATATGTTTATTTTGAAAAACTTGAATGAAAAAATATGTTGTATCTAATTCTTAAAAGCTGAACGAGATTGTTTTAAATTTCTTATTTATACTGTTATGAATCTGGGGTCGTGGCTATTAAAATACTGAACGAGTTATTGTCAATTCATTTACACTTCAAAAACATAAAATAATAATGCTCTATGTCAAGTATAAATTATCAATCACAGTTCACTGTTGAAATACCGTGCACGTCACTGTTGAACTTCACTTGTATTCTTCACTTATTCCGCACACAACTAACTCCTCAGTGATGCGACATGATTATAAAAGTCATAGCGTATATAATTTCTGAGGTAGTTTGCCTGACTTTTTGAGATTGCTAGATTCGTCCTATTTATTCCAGACGAACTTTCCGGATTCATACGTCAGGAGACAAGCACCATACAACATGTAGTAGCGGCTTCGAAAATCGAATTAACCTCGAAATCTTTTCGTAACTAGGGGGCGGTATCAATTGGATGCACACGAAATAAGCTGAGACCAACTTAAACAATAGCATCTAATTCTCTTCCAGGGTGCGGTTTCAACGGGCAGGGCAGGCTAGGGAATTTATTAAAGCTTCATATTTTCTATTGAAATCTCCGCGATTGTATTTATAATTACATTGCTCGCTTAATTTCAGATGTATGTGGATTAGTTGTTTGGTGATATTCGTGCTGATATGGGTTTTCTGCAACATTTATGCATTTGGTAGGTAGTCGTGAGCGACATGGCGGATCCCCATCTCAGAGATGTTAAAAGTACGAGATTTTGAGACATTGAACATCCACTGCGATGTTCTGTTTATACATGAATAGAACTTTCATTGAACAGCCAATGTCCGCCGCAGGTGGCGATTTTCAGGATGTCCCTGGGATGACACAAAAAGAACTTGTCCTAAGTTTTTTGATAGCCTTTTCATAGACACGAGAGAACATTCCCAAAACGTTTTGCGCACATTAAATGTATACAAAACATTTTTAGAGATCACTTTCCGGAGCCTTTTGTTATTTATTTGGACATTTGAAGGTGTCACATTCTATATGAAACCAATTTTTTTTCAATTTTTATACCAACAGGAATTTATCTCTTTTAGGATGTTTATAGTAATCTAAATGGAGATTCTTCTCGAAAAAACGAACTTGACACATTCTCAGTGAAACTTTTCCATTAATTGATTCTGTTAGGATGATATTGTTGATGTTGAAAAATAAAAATAAAGTTTTTTTATAACTTACAAGGCTTTTATATTTCTTGGGGGACTGAAATTAAGATTTCATCTCAGATTCGACGTGAAAGATTCAATGTAAAATATACTAAACACCAATTTTGAAGATAATTACAATATGATTAGATATTTTCTTATATATAATTTCAATTGCTTCTCTAGGAAGGAAGATTCAGTAGAAATTATATTTAGAAAAATATTAATTTTTACAGTGATTCTTCAGTTTTATCACAAACCAAATTCTTCTATTTGAAGATTCCATACATACCAAACTGAATGACCAAATTGTAAAATGGCGGGAATTTTTAAATGAAAGCATAAAATGAGTGGATAAGTCATTTGAACATTGGATTTTATTATAATGAATAATATTGGTTTCATTTCCTTATGAAAATATAAGAATGTTGTTTCTGTCCTGTGTAAAATTAAAAAAGGAAAAAAAAAAAAATTGAAAGTGGGGATCGAAAAATATATATATTCTAAGATTCAATTCACATGAAATTTTTTATTTTTTGTTGTGTAAAATGATCAAGTTGAAAAAAAATGTCGAGAACCATCATGAAACTGGACAATAAATGTATATCCAATATCTGAGATGAACCTCTGAAGCCGAACTATGTTATGTCTAGAAAGAACATCCACACGTTAACATATTTGACCTCTCAGTAGGTATACAAAAAAATGCAACAGAAGAACAAATACAATACTTCCAATGTCCTTTAAAGTCATCTTTAGGAAGTGCATATTGCGCCTCAAAAAAACATCCTCATGACTACATTTTCAAAACATCCCAGAGATATTTGTGCTCGCTGGGTTCCTTCTAGGTTGTTGGTTGCAATTGTGATATCATCGACATATATGGCAACAAGAGTAAAGCTTCTTTCGGTATTTGTACAATATACACATGGATCTGTTCCTAAGGGTTTCATTCCCATTATTCGTAGTTCGTAATATAGTCGCTTGTTCCACTGCCTCCCGGACTGACGTAGTCCCTACAAAGCTAACCAAAAATTTATTTCCTTGTTTCATTTGTTTCACCATTTTTTCGTTGTTTTTACTATTTCCTTCGCGATTTTCTATAATAATTCTTTTAAAATTTCTTCTAATAGTTCGAGTATTTCCATGAATATTTCTTCTTCTAATCCACCATTCAAATAGGCGGTAACCACGTGCATCTGGTGCACAGTCAAACCTAGTTCTGTTGACGATGCCATAATCAAGCTTAACGAGCTTGCCCTCACGACAGGGGCAAATGTTTTTCGGAAGTCCTGACCATACCCCTTTTCGAACCTGTACTCTGTTCGAAAAACTAATCTATTTCCAATAATTGTTCTATCTTCCGATTTTTCAACAAATTTTCCATGTATTATTTTGTATTTACGCTATATATTCACTTTTAATGGCGTCTTGCCATTCTTTGGATTCAGGGATTGACAAGACTTCGTTCAAACTCAACAAATTCAAAGTTTGAGCTGCACCATCAAATTCTTCACTATTAGATAATTGCAAATTTTCCGGAAGGAGCAATTCGCTTTCATTCGACTACGATTTCATCGAATTCTGCTTTCTTGGTCTCCCTCTACTTCCGGTTCGAATTAACCTCGGTCTTCCTTTTCCCTTAGTTGTAATTTCATTTGTATTGAATTCAATCTGTTCTATTTCATTGTTTCTCTCATTCTTCTGTCGATTGTTTTCTAACTCACTCTCTCCGTTCTCAAATTCTCCACTTACAGACTCTTCATGTCGAAATTCATTATAAGGTTTTCCTTTTTCTTTTTCTATTCAATAATCACCAATGGAAAACCTTTAATCAAATGTTATTTCCAAGAAATCTTCATAATTGTTCTTGCCACTGTCTTGGTTTATGAAATTAACTTCTCTGCCTATTATAATTTTCTTCGATTTTTTATCAAAAAGCCTAAAAGCTTTTGCTTCATTCGAATATCCAACGAATACTTATACATCATTCGATCTTTCTTCGAATTTTCCTTTTGTTGTTTATTCAAAACGAATGCCTCACAACCAAAATTTTGGAAATGTGTTGCAGAGGGACGCTTCTTATTCCAGAGTAAAAAAGGAGTTTCGCCATTGAGGACATCTATTCCTTACGTAATATTTCGCTCCTCCTATGTATTATATTCTCATGGGACTGTACAAAACGAACTCATTCCATTACATATTTCGTTCAGCAGATATTATCGAGTATACGATTGGAAATATATTGCAATAATTATTTCGTTCAATGATATAAGATACTTTTACCGAGCCACCTGCAGGTACATAATCGTAAAAGAATTGTTTAGACTGTGACTTGATAAAGCGATCAATGGGTTATTCCTAACGATAACTTTGTATTTCTTGGACCACCCAAGTCGGAAAATATCAATTTTCTAGTCCGACTGAAAAACGCTGAGAGAGAAAAACTTTAAGATAATCAATTTTTGGTGGGTTTGATCGAGATTGCCGTTGAAGGGATAACAAGACAAAAATACGAACGCTATTGCATGCGGGGGTGTAAGAAAAGAATGGGATTAAAATGTGGGCCTAATTGAAAGTTTTGGGAAACAGGGGGGAGTTGAGATTTTTTTGATAGGCAGGAAGGAGTCGGTCATGGTTCGCGAAATCGGCCGGTTAAGTGGGCAAAAGGGAGACGGGCGAAAACGCGTCGAGAGCTTAAGTCTGGGTTGCGTCGCGACGCCCTGAATCAAGGGTCAAGTATCGTTTTCGGAGTTGATTAGGACACGCGTGTGTTTAGCGTAGAACCCGCTACGGAACGGAAAATAGTGACGGTGATTGTGCATTGGAAAACAATTCGTGAATTCATGGATTTGGTGGATTTTCTGCCACTGGTTTATCTTGGAATGGCAGCCCAGTAGACAGGGTAAGCGATTTGAAGCTGTCTATTGATGTAACTAACCACTTATAATCTCTGGGGAGAATTTCTTTTCAATTTAAATTTTTACCTAAGTACGCTTTTGGCAAATGGGAATAATCGATACAGGGTACTTGTTCCTTTCCAATCCATTGAAAAAAATTATTACAAATTGGTTTTCGAGATAAATACTTCTCATTATGCTGAGCTCCAGGAATTGAAATTTCGATCATGTTTATGTTTTTTTATGTACGTATTTTTACTAAAATATTTTGATACTTGTGCCGTTTTTCTCTAATCGAGAATTTGTTTGTTATGTTTAATTCTCTTCTTTTCATTATATATATTTTTTAAAGTTCTCTCTTTTCTCAGAGAAGTCACAGTAAGATCTAAAAGACCTACCTGCCTTCGCGCGCAGGCCGAACTGATGTTTTTTGGACTACGAGGGTGATATATATTTTCTATTAAAAATACTCTGCCTTGAACATCAATATATTAGAACTACACAGGGCAGATGTAACAGAACCACATACATCTGAGTGGATAATTTCCAAAACTATTTCAGTTCTTACCGAATTACACGTTCGAAATGGATTTTGTGGTTGTTTTGCCATGATAACTTTTATTTTTTTCCAAAAATACTCCAAACACTATTTTATTTTTACATATTCCTTTCAAGCACGACTCGTTCAAATGTCCAAATTTCATATGCCATTCTTCTATATTCGATTTTGAAATATTGGCACATTCAGAGATAGAATTCAAATAATATTAATTACCAATTCGATTTGCTACAGCAACAACTTCCTTATTTTCTGACTTTTCGAATTTGAAATATTCGCACATTCAGAGATAGAATTGAAATAATATAAATTACCAATTCGATTTGCTAAAGCAACAACTTCCTTATTTTCTGCCAAAATCAATGCTTCTCTCTTCTTAAAATGGACTTCATTACCTCTACCACAGTTATTTTCGAAACTGACATAAGATTTGTGCGCAAATCCGGAACATGTAAGGTATTTCTCAATAATAGTGATTTTTCTTCAGAAACAGGTACATATTTCTCGCCAATTCCCTCGATTTCAGTAAATGATTAGCCAAATTCAAGGTCCTTTCGAATGTTTTCGAATCTCTGAAATTTTCAATTTCTGAACTCATGTGTCTAAACACCAACCCTTGTCCTCATCAAAATTTGTCATCAAAACTGTTTCTTGTATTGTAATTGGTTCTACTGTATTCAGTCTGGTGATATGACCGGTGACCATAAACATTTTTTTATTAATTAACACACCACACCTGCAACACCATTGATATGACCGGTCCCTGTGGGGAGTATTTAATACCCCTCGTCAGATCAACCAGTTTTACGATTGCTCGTATTTTTGTTGAAGCTAAGCCTTAACCAATACTGAGTGTTATTAGTCTATTGACCAATAACTGAACAATATCGCAGAGCGGCTTGAGATATTGTCTCACACAGTATGTAATGAAGCGTGGGACTTAATTTGACAGTACAATAACCAATCTCAGATAGTTTCGAAATAATAATACAATTAGGACTTGTAATAATATATATGTATTTTATAAAATATAAAAACACAATTGATACACCTGGTATAATTTAGGAAAAATTATGAAAGTAAAATGAAATTGATTATAAAATAAACTAATGGAAACAAATATGGGATGACAATTAAAATAACTGTTCTTCAGTTATTTTAACAATTGATAATATTTTTACTTTTGTCAAATCAATAATTTCTTCTACTATGAAATCAATAATGGAATATTTTCTTATTACACTATACATATATACCTTGCCAAATAAACAGTTTTATTCGCTTACCATCAACTGAAGAAATACACTACGTGTTTTAATATGACTTAATTATTCTTTTATTATCGAGTTTTATTACGCGTTCACTTATTGTAATATGATTATTTAGCTTCTTGATAATATTAATTCCATTTAGTTATTACTGAGATGATTTCTGAGAGTTACACTTTCACTATTATTCTGCATATGTTTGATTAATTGGCTACTTTAGATAAACTTTACGAAGTCTACGCTTACTTCGCGTAGGAAGATAGGAATGTTTCTTCTCTAATTGAAACTTGATTTTACTTTAAGTTGCTTCATAACTATTAAACTTATAACAGAGCATCGCTCTGCACAGAATGAAATCTGATGGTCGACTGAATATCTTGTTATGGGGAATCTTATATATATATAGCTTTCGGTAATCAAACGAAACCGCAAGAAAACAATAAAATATACTTTATGTGTCGGCGAGTACCCGTCTCGGCTTTGAGTTGAAAAGACCGCTATGATATGTTACTCTAATGGGCCATTACTGTGATAGCGGCGTCTTTCAAAAGCGGTCTTCACGAGTTAATGTTTTCTCCCGGCTGTCGAAGAATCGTTGATTACCTAATCGCGGCTTTGGGCTCAATAGAGATAAAATAAATGTCCCGTCGTAATTATGGGCGGTGTGTTTGGGCGGTCAGATCGTAACTTGTCATAGTTTAAAAGGTTCTTTGATATTTTTATGAGCTGTTACGCCGCTTTCTCATTCAATTATGGATGAAATAAAACGTTGACTTATTATAGCGGTATTCTCCAGTCAATTGTATCACATATGGCTACATTTAAAATACTTGATGTAGTGTGCTCATCACACTGGCTTGCAGTTTGACTGAAGCTATTTCTATTGCTGTTGCGGCAGTCGATAGCTTTGTGTCCTATTTCATGACACCTAACTTGAAATCAACCTTTGTCCTTGTAGTTTTCTAGGATCATTAGTTGAATTTTCCTTTTTATCTGGAGTTTTTTGTTCTCATAGTGCCTAATGTTTTTTATTTCTTGCATACAAAGTACCTTGAACAAAAGATTCATGTTCATTCCTTCTTGTATCAGACTGCTCTATTATTTTGAGTTTCAGAATATCAGGAGTTCGTGATTTGTCGCGTGATTCGATTGCACAGCGAAAATCATCGGGTAAACTATATAACAGCATATTGCTAATAACTCCTGATTGATTGTGATATCCAATTCCTCCAATTTTCTACCATATAAAAAAATTATCCAGATGCTCTCGTACAGTTGTGTGCAAAAAAAGTCATACAGCAGTTATAGGCTATTGTGAGTCAGGCTTGTCAATCTTAATTAAACTTCTCATCGACTTTGACAAGTCTTTGACAAGTAGTGTCAAAATTGGAACTATTTTTGTCAAATGTGTACGTGTACTACTTTTTTATAAACTGGAACATATAGGCAGGTTTACACCATACAAACCTTGTACGACTTTTTTATGCACACAACTTACTATTCTAGGACAAATAGTATCAGAATTGTTCTGGTCCCATAACCTGTTGTTTCTGATGAAACTTTATTCATGAAAACTACAGAACGTGTGACATATTACGTACTACTGTCAATAATAATTTTGTTTTTACTATCAAAACTATGTATAAGGTGAACTCATAAAACTTGAATCTCCAACAGAATCTACGTCAACGATCGCTTCCGACATGAAAAACACATGGGCATACTGTACTTATTTTCTAACAATACAATACAAAGGAGGGTGAAAGGGGGCAATCCAATTAAAATGTTCTTTAGAAAACATTTGTATCAACGTGATTTTTACTTTAGCTATTCCCATGCAATTCCCCCGACTCTGAAGGGTTGTAAACAGGTACATTGTGATTTTTGCTATCTGAGATATCAACTAAGTTTTCGTTCGTAAATATTGCTGAAATAAATTTCTGAAAGTATCTGGATTTTCTGAGTTTTAAGAAAGAAAGGGGTGAAATATAATAATAATAATCGCTTTTATTGACAGTGAGTGAAACATAATTAGTACATGAAATGTGTATATATATATATATATGTTAGGGCTACCTACTATCTAAGGGTAGAGTTAGCGTTTACCCATATGTGAGATAGGTACATAAGTACTTTCTTACACTCAACCAATAATCAAATATGCTTATAGAGAATAAAGAGAAAGATAATTTCCTATATAATGTGTTTGCCACAAAAAAGAACTTTCCTTAGTATGTCAGATCACATAAAATGAGAATAGACATGGATAATCATTTTATTCAAAATTGTAGATATACAACGGGAAGAACAGAAATGTTTTCATGTTTTTCTTGAAAAGTCCAATTGAAGTATTTTTCAGAACATCTGGTTCTTTATTGTATAGCCGTGATATCATATAGGTAGATAGAGAGAGGATTTATGCATAGGTGGTGTCAATTTGGACTTGAATCTAATATTAATGTTGTGGACGCTGTTCTGAACGATATTTTTTCAAATAGGTATGGTGGATACAACACAGATGAATACAGAAATATGCGTTTTTGAACATTTAGCCAATCCAGTTCTCTCAAAGGGGTTGATATATCATTTCGCTTTCTTAAACCACATATCAGTCGGACATGAATTTTGTACCAAGTGTAGTCTGTTTATATCCGATTTGAGTAAGGCTGGACCGAAGACAACATCTGCGTGATTTAAGTGAGACAAGACTAGGGCTCCGCATAAAATGATTTAAATTTTTTTGTCTATAAAAGATCTGTTGGTGTAGATAAGTTTCAGATTGCTCTTCTGATGACAGTATTCACATGTTATAATTGAAACTTTGATTTCTCAGCAAAAAACATTGTGACTTGAAAGTGGATAAAATATCAACTGGTTATTATCCGACCCTCAAGTGGATGAAAAAGAATCTACTTAATAACACCGCACTAAGAAAGGATTTTTGAAAATTCATCCCCTTAGTGGGTTTAAATAGGGGGTTAAAAATATTTAGACACCGGTGGGTCTAGAAGCATGACATTTTGCACAGAAGTTCCTTATACAGGAAGATCCAGGGATGCGTGGAAAGCTCCATTACTTTTTTCTATCCATGCCATCGACTTAATTTTTTCTAAACGATAAGTTCGACAATGAGGCATATTCTTAAAATATTTGTATTAATATACAGGATGTCCCAAAGTAAGACACATAACTAAGTTCTGTTTTTTAAATGGCAATCCCCCATTTTTGTTAACAGTTTTGGAGTCGCTACTAAATTGTCGATATAACGCACCCGGGTTTCTTAGACTTATTTGCAATAGTTTTTGACTTATGTCAGTTTATGTATCAAAATAACGTCGTGAATAGACCTACAGAAAAATTATAACTTCAGAACCATTCAAGATAACTCACCAATTTTTTCCAGTCGATTGCTTAGGCTTTAGCGCATCTTTTGAGATGCAGGAGAACACTGTGTTCCATCGCCTACTACGATTTTTTTTAAATGACAAATTACAAATGGCAATAACTCGACTTTTTCAAATACAACACCAAATATTTTATTGCATCATTGCATGGCATTTTTGAGAGCTTCCCAAGATATGGGGTTTGAGGGGTCTACTTTGTGAGATTTGTTACAAAATAAAAAAAGTTATAATTTTTCCGAAAAAAAATAAATAAATAGAGTAGGCCGCTGTCGTAAAATTTGACATATCAATACACTTCTGAAAAGAATATGTTTCAATAAAATGAAATTGTAATAGAAACAAGAGTACATCACAAAGTAAACAATTCTAGTAATCTCCACAAAAATAGAAAAGGGTAATTAACAGGAAACAATGTAAATATTTTGAGGGAAAGACTACTTATAAATGCTCAAATAGGTCACCATCATGTTCCACACAAGCTGCTAGTCTTCTAGTAAATGAGCCCCGAACTCTAGCAAGCTCCATCGTTCAACTGATGAAGAGAGGCTTCCGTGATCCCTATTTTTCATATTATCTGCAATAAATGGACGATCTCTGAAAATCCTTTTCATCACGTACCTCGAAAGAAAGGAATCTATAGGAGTGAAGTCTGGGGATCGCGTGGGCCAAGGAATAGTACCTCCTCTGCCTATCCAACGATTAGGATAGGATTGATTTAAAAATGCTCGCACTATCCTTGGTTATGCACTGCAACCATATGGTCCTTCTGGTGTTCAAATCCACTTGTTCTAACATTCTGGAAAGATGTTCGCGTAGAAAATGTAAATACCATTCAGCACATTGTCGAAAAAGTAGGGTCCAATAATGTGATTTCCAACAATTCCTCCAAACATTACGTCTATGATCAACAGTCCTCAACCAGTGAGGATTTTTCGATTGCATAATAATGCATATTATGTCTGTTGACCGACCCGTTGTTCTTGAACGTTGCTTCATCAGAAAACAGAATTTAGTTTAAAGCATTATAATCCTCATCAATCATACTATTCATTTGAAAACAAAACGCAACTCTATTTGCAAAATCATTACCATACAATTCTTGATGTAGGTTCAGATGATAAGGGTGGAACTTTATTTATTTAATTCATGTAGGCTACCCAACAGGCAGCCTTACCTGTCCAATGACAGGGTAGCACGAAATAACAACAGATATACGAGTGGTTAGTCTGTAGCTGAAAAATACTTAAAATTAGGATTTCTCGAGAACTAAGTTAGAGAAAAATCAAGTGTTATATAACATGTGTTTTTATTTTGGTGGAAAAAATGTCCAGATCTAAATTGTTGCCCACTATGGAGTTATAGGATCGAACGCATCTGTAAAGTGGAGAGTTGAGAAGACAATTTGTACTACTCCTACCCATAACTAGAAGTTGTTTTGTCAAATAATTCCATTTTGCTCAAAATGGAGATGGTAGAAATTGGAAATGGAAAACAACGTAAATTAACAAAATTCTGTATGCATTTCAGAGAATCTTCAGCAGACGTACAAGATCTAGAAAGGTTCATTATAATTATGAAAATGTTACAAAATGAAAGAAACCTAATATTGAAGTGAAATAAAAAACCAGAATTAGAGAATAGTTTGGACTAACCCTTTACGAGTACTTATTTTGTTCCTTTTCATTTTTGTCTGTCTGAAAAACAGCATTTTGGTTATTGAAAGAATAACTATAATAATATATATGGAATGGTAGTATCGCAGGAAAATTACCGATATGACAGTTTGGTATTCTGGTTGAACGACATCTTACGCCGCTATAGTAAACTATATATTTGGAAAAAATTATTTATGAGTATGTGAGGATATTTGAATTTGGAGATGAAAGTTGAAAAGTTAACGAATAAAGGAAAGAGCTTTAATTGAATTTTTGGATTTATGATCTTGAAGGATTTCCAAAATGTTAATTTGGGCCTTTGAGGCAAAATGTATTAGATCCACTTATTGTTGTTTACCTCAAAGTTTGAGTGTCCAGATTCCAAGAGATGGTTTGCAAAAGCAGATTGGGTGTTACAAATGTCGGTGAGGCGATATTTATTGAAAAAGTTGACGTGATCTTTAAGACGTTCTGTACATTTCCTGCTGGTTTGTCCAATGTAAACAACAGGACATTCTGGAGCTATAAGTTTATAGACACCTGATCTTTCAAGGTCTCGTTTGTCTTTGAAGTTTCATAGATGTGTATTTAGGTTGTTTTATAACAAATATGTAAATTGTCATCCGACAAGTATTGGCCTATGGAAGTGTAAGATGGGCCTAAATAGGGGAGAGGGCGGTATATTTCTTTGGGAGTTTGGGTTGAGAGAAGTGATCTGTTGAGGTGTTTGTTCAGGTGTTGATTGAATATTTTAGCAATTATATGTTGAGGGTAACCGTTACTGAAAGATATGTGTCTGATGTTTTCATTTTAAGGGTTGTTGGAAGTATGTTGAGGTTGTGAAAAGAAGCAAGCTTCTGGCTGTGTGGGTGGTTGGATGAATATGTGATGACTGTATCTGAGGTTGTCGGTTTTCTGTAAATATCAAATTCAAATTGGTTTTGTGATTAGTAAATCTAAGAAACGTAACGAGTTGTTTTGTTCTATTTCGAAGGTGAGGTTAAAAAACGGGTATACCACAAGGGACAGTTTTGGGACCAATACTCTTCCTTGTCTACATTAACAGCATAACAAAAATCAACAACTTTGTAGGCGATATAATATGTTACGCCGATGATACTGTACTAATTTACACGGGACCATCATGGCAGGAAATAAAAAATATAACAGAAACAAACTTACAAAAAATATACTCATGGCTGAATATTAATGAGTTATCGCTTAATGTAGATAAGACAAAGTATTTGACCTTTTCCCCCACCCTCCGTGACCAACCAAAAGAATTCAATTTGAAAATGCACAAACCACTCTGTAATAACCAGAACACTTGTGACTGTCAGACCATAGATCATACTACTTCAACAAAATACCTTGGAGTCATACTAGACCAACACTTAAAATGGACGGAGCATATTAACTTCGTTACAAAACGGCTCCGGGTACTAATGCACACCTTTTATGAACTACGCGACATACTATATAAAAAAAACTTGTTGTACTTTATACGTCTCTTGCCGAATCTATTATCAAATATTGCATTCCTGCATGGGGTGCAACATTCAAAGCAGCCATCAGTCCGTTACAAACCGCCCAAAACATTTTACTGAGAATAATTTTCAAAAAAAATAGACTGTTTTCCACAAATAAGTTATATCAAGAAACTAACATTTTCAATATTCACTTATACTTATACACTTATAACTGCCTATTAAGAATGTTCCATACACAAAAAAAATACACACACATACATTCAGAAGAAACCCGATCAAAAATGAACTTGGAGGTACAAACTGAATTTTTCAATAAAACTGTCACAAAATTCTTTTCTTTTCTATGGCCCAAAAATATTCAACATTCTTCCAAAAAATCTGAAAGTTATAAAATCCCTTAAAATATTCAAAAAAGAAATGAAAAAGTATGTACAAAATCACCCTGACAAATTTCCACTTTTTTACGGAATTACATATTAGTGAATGTGTGTCGTGCATATAAATAAGTTTTGCACCTTCTTTCACAATAATTACATACCAAATTGTAGAGCAAAATCAACACGTCTTGAATTGTCCAATCTCATTCGAATCCTAATCTGTAACTTAATCTAAATCTTTACCCTACATGCGAATGCCATTCATAAAAACATACATGGTGAATGCCTTACTGAATTAGATATCACAACACAGGCTTCAAAGCCTAGCGTGAGTCTACACCAGTAATGCATCTAAATATAGAATTCCATTTGTTAAATAAAAACAGCCATTATAGATATAAAAATTGTAAACCAATTCGAGAATGGTACTAATGACAAATATTGTATTATTTATATTGAATAAATTTTGATTTGATTTGATTGACTTATTTAGACTGTTTATGTATTCAGAGAATTTATGAAGGTTGGATATCGGGCCATCAAAGAGTACAATGCAATCATCAACATAACGGTACCAAAAAATTATATTGTTTGTGAAATCTGGTCAATCAAATATTCTTTGTTCCAAGTGATACATGAAAACTATGGCAAGAAAAGGTCTTAGGTTTGAGCCCATGGCTAGTCCGGAGTGTTGTTCGTAGAACTTACCATTGAATTGAAAAAAGTTCTGTTCCAAAACCACATGAACGAGTGAGCATAAATCTAGGACTTCGTGTGTGTGTAGGCCACATTCAAATAAAAGGTTCCTGATTTGGAGTGGGATACTGGGGAAAAGTTTTGAACATCAAACGAAACAAGGATGGAATTCTATGGAATATGTTGGTTAGTTATTTTTTGGAGTCAAATCAATGGAATTTTTCAAAGATGTGGCTTTAACAAAGTTTAGCAGTGCGGGTAAGGTGAAGTTGAGCCATTTCGACGAAGCAGATGCATGTAAGCGACTACCGGGCGTTTGGGAATATCTGTTTTGTAGATTTTTGGTAACCCATATAGTAGGGGTGTTGGGTTTTATATGAAGTTTGGATTTTTGTTTGTTTAAAGAGGTAAGTGACAAAATGGTAGAATTCTTGAGAAAAGCTTGTGATTTTTTGGTTGGGTTTCGGTTAACTTCTGAGAAATATTCTGAGGTTAGAAATTTTTCAACTTTGGAAATGTAATCAATTTTTTCTAAAATGACGATAGCGTTTCCCTTATCAGCTTTGGAAATTATAGGTTGTTGGTGTTAGATTTAGTCTGAATTTGTTCAAGGGTTTTCAGTTCGGGATTCTCTGGATTTTTGTTTATTGAGTTTAGAGGAGATCTCACTTCTTATTTGGAGTTTGTTATTTGGTGGCAAAGACTCTGGTATTCTTTTAGATTCCACTGCTAGAAGTTCTGGATCTCTTGTTGTCGCAGTTTTGGGGATGTTGTATTTTAGGCCTTTCTTAAGAAGAGCTATTTCTTTAGAAGAAAATTAGGTAGAACTGAAATTAACAACTCTATCATGAAAAAAATGATTTGCGGTTGACGTATGGTTGTTGGAACTTGGGTTGTTTCTGTTTGCGGTACAAACTGTGTATTTTATATTTTAGTTTATAAAACTTGGTCTGTTTATCATTGTATATGGCACAGTTCATGGTAACAATTTTGAAACACTATGGTGAATCAATAAAGTTGTTGAACAGTTTATATACCAGAACAATATCCAAAATTTTCGTCTGAGTTCAAGGTGTTCTAGTTTATATAATCTTAGGTTGGATTCATATGAAGAGTGGTGACGTTGCCTGTGATATCTGTAATTCAGAGTATTGATGAATTTTCTTTGGATTTTTTTCGATTCTCATAGTGTGGTAACTGTAACAGGGGTTCCATATTACGGATGCGTGTTCCAGTTTTGTTAATATTCTTGAAATTCTTAGTAACCCTCAAGACAAAACCCTGATTCCGAAGACTATTTCGAACAACTTTGTCAATATGAATGTCAAATTTATTAATTGTAACCCATTTCTTCTTCCTCATACACTACACCTTGATCTGATTGATTTTTTTATAAAAACTCTTGAATATTATAATTCTTATAAAATATTCAAATTACGACGATAAGTAAATTAATTTAAAAAAAAATTGTGGATTATCGATTACAGATCAGATTCCTCTGAATAGACTAAAATACCGCTAAAATCTTTAATTTTCAAGAACATAACTAATACTAATTTAGTTTTTAAAATTACATTTTGAATAATAGGGTATCTAATCCTAGTTTATAAATTTTTTTTTTAACTTCATTAAAAATTAATAATTTAAATACGAATTTTAAATTTAGCCTTTTGAATTTCTTATTACAATTATTCTATTATAAATTAATTAATACTAATTAAATTGAATTACATTATTTGTATAACTGCAACTGCAGGCACAAATTTTGTTAATGTTTCTTATTATAGCTAAATCTAGATTTCTCTAATATTTAATACTATTTATTGCAAAAATGTATTTTTTATTAATTTTTCAACTTGCGAAAACTTACATTAAATTTAAATAAAATCCATGATTGCATTCAACTTTTGGAAAAACAGTATAAAGTTGTTCAGGATTGCATGAGGGGGAATATATACACAACAGGTATAGAGCTTCTCATCGGATAGTATCACTGACACCCATAAATCTTCAATAATACCAGCCGTAGACCAGTCAGGTATAGGAGTTGAGACTGGATGTTCCCACCACCACCGTCACTTTTTCCACTCAAAACACCGTTGCGATCTCTCCTATACACATTATATCCACTGGGAAATAACTCTGAGTTATTGATTCCATCGTTGAGTCAAGTCTCAGTTATACATATCACATCATACTCGAGGGAACAGGTGGACTTGAAGAATAGTATTTATTCTGTTCACACTACTTTGTGAAATATCCGATTCTGTGCTATTTTCCTATTGCTTGATATGAGTAAGGATTTTCCTGTAGCATCAAAATAAGGGAGCAGGTCATTTACTCTTGCACAATATCCTCTCGATCATTTTGTCCTCCCAATATCGCCTTGGACAACATGCTCTCCGGTTATTTCCTCTCAAATTATTCGCTCTCATGTAATTTCCTCTCACTCACAGGCTCTTAACATTATTTACTTTTAATTTATGCAGTGGATTGTACTTGATGAATGAAAAAATGATCTCGTTGGTATGACTTCACACAAAAAACAGTGGACTGAATCATTTGGATAGTTGCCTTGAAGTAAACATTATATTGAAGAGAAGTGATTGACAATGCCATTGACATTTACGAAGGGTCAGAAAGGTGTGAAACAATTGATAAACGAGGGATATATCTATTACTTGTAACGTGAGAATGAAAATAATGTTGTATGGCGTTGTATATTGTATAAAAGTCAATCCTGTAGGGGAATATGTCACCAGTGCAACTTCTGCAGGTAGGTAGTTGAAACTTTTTCATAGTGCTGTTGATATTTACAATTGTAGGTTTACCTATTTTTTCTAGGTGAAGTGAGATAACAAACATCCCATTATAGCAATTATCGAAGCAAAAGTTGCAGTGAACAAAACAAAAAAAGTCACTCATTACTCAGGAATCACCTTCGATGATCGTAACCAATATAATTTCAAAAGTAACACTACCTGCTTCTACCACCTCAACGAATGCCGTATGATCAGAAGAATTCGCAAAGCTGTTAATTTTATGCCACAAAAAGGGGAAGACATTGTGTTGCCCGAAAAATATTGCTCCACAGAACGAGGAGAGCGTTTTTTGTTTTATGATAGTGCAGGAAAAAACAAAATTATAATCTGCTGGTTTATAGAAAACATATGCAGAGGATGGCACTTTCGCTCATGTCACCAGATTGGCAGCATTGGCCTTCGTGCCCGTGGAGAGAGTTGATGATGCTTTCGGAAATTTAATGAAAAGTTCATATTCCGTAGAAAATTTTGTAATTTTGGGACCGTTAGTGAATTATTTTCAAGAAACATAGATAGGAATTAGAGGTCGAGGAAATTATCGACGTCAGACACGTTTCGAACTTCACTTATGGTCATTATAACAGTATTGTGAATGACTTTCCACGAACCAATGCGAAAGCACAAGCTAGCCATTTGACTTTATGAAAGATTTTGGACCTTATTCTGAGTGAGCAAGGTTTTGTAGAGACGATCGTAGAACAGGTGGAGGCAGGAGAGGAGAGAGTTAGAAAACGAAATAAATATAAGGATCATGATGAAAAAATCAAAATGATTGTGACTGCTTTTAACTTCGAAGAAAAAGATGTCCTTGAGTTCTTGAAAAAAGTAGTTATAATATTTCAATCTGATAGTTACGTTATGTGAGGTTATGGGATCATCAATCTATTTGGTCAAGTTTTTTTTAATAATTTTAAGTAAGGTTACTGAATTATATTTGTTATACTGATGCTTATAGTGATATGGTTGAGTTTTCTTAATCATTTTAGGTAAGGTTACTGAATTATATTTGTTATACTGATGCTTATAGTGATATATTGTTATCCACCGCAAATAACAACGTCTTATGCTTTATTAAATAGAAATTAACAGTGAATTTTATTGAATTATTTAGTATTTTGATTGAATAAGACCTAATTAGGCCAGTGAAAATTGTGTGGGAACAAATAACATGAGAGTAAATTGAATGAGGGCAAATTGGTTAGGGGCAAATTGGTTGAGAACAAATTGTGAGAGGAGATTTTCTGAGAGCAAATTTACTGAGTGTAAATAACATGGATCCCATCAATAAAACTCCCAATTCATTTTCGTCATTGATCCTACCACCAACAATTTCCTTTTTGGTATAAAACACACTACCAGTGAGTTCAAACCGATCTCTTAACTTTTGGAATGAAGACATCCGTGGAGTTCTTGCTTCTGTATATTTTTTATGGTAGATTTTGCTTGCTAATAATGGATTTCTGTCAGCTTCGCCAATACAGTAGACAATATTCACTAAATAAGAAATTATAGATTTTATTTGAAAATATGAACAACCTAAAAAAATTTAAAGGATATTTTTCTGTTATAAACTTATATATTATATTCTCAAGTCTTGGTTGGTTTTAAAACAATGTATTTTTGATTTGCTTGTTTAGTTAGATTGCTTTATGAAACTGCCCAAACAAAATGTATCATTTAGTATTTTTTGTGTTTTTTTTTAAGTAGTACAAAATGTGTACCAAAGTATTTTTACGCTTTAGTTGTTTTACCCTGAAAGGATTTTTTTTATATTAACATTAAGCAATACGAATTCAAAGCACTTAACTTAAAAAAAAGGAAGTTCATGTCCGAAACTTAACTTTAGAATACAATGTTATTTACTTGACATGAAGCATATACAAATTTCATTTCTAAAATTTTAATTTGCAAATAAGTGTTATGTGCCTTGAAATATTTTTAGGCCCTAGCCAATTTTGCAATACTAGAAATGTCTGTTTGTGATAGCAATATTTCATTTTATTGTGAAAGTCTAATAAATTCTATTAAATAAGTAATAGGGATTTCCAAATATTTTAACATTTTTGTTTTGGGATTATCGAAAGTCTCTTTTCTTTCGCAAAATCTTTAAAGTCATTTTTCACAGAATGACATGTATGTGGCTTGACACTCTATTGCGATACAGTGTCCAACTAAGCTCCTGAACTAATGAAAGTTACCAATTGTGAGTCGGCGCCAAACAAACAATCAACGAAGAGCATTAAATTACTTAAATTAGTTATTAAGACTAAAAAGGTTTTTTTATTTTTCGCTTTTCAGTTTATTTTTTCATCGGTTTAATTTTTTGTTGGAAAGTTTTTATTGACCTTCTCAACTACATAGTTTGGCTGTAAATTTAAACCTTTTAAAAGGACGACTAGTTGTTTTTACAAGAAGTTGGTGGATACTGAACACCCATGTTATCTGTAAAATCTGCAATAACATTTTTCGCTTCTGGAATTTTCGGGATTTTCAGTTAATTGTAAGGAGCGATGTCTATTACAATAACGGTATTCCGAGAAAGATTTGGAATTAAAGTTTCTTCAAACATTTTCTCAAAAACAGACTGATGACTGTTGATTTGAAATAGGATAGAAAAATCTTCTGGACCGTACAAAATTTAGTTTACGTGAGACTTTCAACTGCTGTGGTTATTGGCCTTTGGATTGAGAGAGAAAATCATCAAGGGTGTTTACAATTCGAGATATCAGCCAATTTCTCGTATGAAACTAAGGGTATTCTGTGTCGCATTTCTGTCGTTGCACTGTTGGAAAAGAGTTGTTGAAATAACAAAAAACCCAGGAGGTCCACTAGTATTATTGGTGAAATTGACAAATTTCGATATTGACGATGTTCACATTTACACATTTGTGGCTTTCACACAAATTTTTGCTATTTAACAAATTCAGCAAAGTAAATGCCACAATTAGACTGTAGACGATTTTACAAAATCAGTAGTGCATCAACAACATTCAGTTGCTATTTTTTCACCTTTTTGTCGTTAAGCTGACTCAAAAATGTTTTTACAGTGAAGTAATTCATTTACTTTTTTCAATGAATTAACATAATATTTTAGTGAAATTATAATATTGTCGATTCCTTTATTAGTGTTCATCATGTATAAACTGACAAGAAGTAATTTGTAAACCTAATGCTGTTGGAATCTCATTATCTTTATGTTGTTGTTGAAATAAAATTTGTCGATTCTTTTCTTTTAGTTTTTCATACTACACAGAAAAAAAGTTTTATTGTCTTTTATTTCTTGTCAAAACATAAATATTATTTTTCAAATGACGTCAATTAGTATTCACTATAACTATTTTTTTTGTGAATATATCTAATATTTGTTGGTAATAAAGTTTTTCAGGAGGGATGGTTTAATAAATCAAGAATATAAAACATTAGAATATTTTAATGCCTCTATTATAAAAAAAATTATATCTATTATAATAAATAACTGTTGAATGTCGATAAAATAAAATTAACATCATTATGTGAAGAAATGTACAACTAAACATAAAGTAACAAAATGAGTGAATGCCAGCTTTATAATCCTTTGGTGGATTAATATAAAAAAATACTGTATTATAATAAATAACACTGCCGCGTGAAGGTAAAGAGCAGTAGATGGAAGAATAAAGATTTTGAGTTTGCCAATTTATATTTTTTTTTTACCGAAAGCTGTTACACTTTTAGTAAACATCAAGTTCCGTAATTTGGTATCCAATAAAATTTGCAACTCTTCTTGATAAAGTTCATCATTGATATTTTTCAAAAAGCTTTTGCCATATATTGGTTCCAATGACAGGTTAATATTCCTCCAGATATTCTTCACATGAGTTTGGTGTCTTGTCGAGAGAGTTTTGTAAACTATGAATCAAATGTGAAAGTGGGAAATTATTGTCCGAGAGAAATTATGAAAAAGGAATTTGTGGCATGATGGACAGATTATTAAATTGAAGAAAAAAAGCATCCTCAAGCGGGACTCGAATCCACAACCTTATGCTTTCCGGACATACGCTCTTACCACTGAACTATCGAGGCTATAAGAATCGACACACACTCGCGAACACTTTACTTCCTTAATTTAATGTGAACCTATTCACCCAACATCATCGTCGAATTGACGATTTCAGTAGAAGATCTAGGATGATGATCTCCAACCACTGATGAGATTTAGCCAAATATATAATGTGAAAGTGGGAAATTATTGTCCGAGAGAAATTATGAAAAAGGAATTTGTGGCATGATGGACAGATTATTAAATTAAAGAAAAACATCCTCAAGCGGGACTCGAACCCACAACCTTATGCTTTCCGGACATACGCTCTTACCACTCAGCTATCGAGGCTATCAAATGTTTGAGATAAGCATGTTTAGATTCAATTCTCATACTCCATAAACCAACAAGCGGACCTATTTTCCTAATTATATCTGGATAATGTATCATCAAATGATGTTTGGGAATGAGATGGTGATTCATATGAGATAAAAATAATTCATGATGATTTTCAATTAATACTTGCAACTTTGATTCCAAGCCAGAACTACTCACAGGACAGAATACAATACTTGTGATTTCTATTAGAATCAATATAACTTCATACTTCTCAGACTGTTCAACTGAAAATATGTTGATTATATCATATATCAATAATGGGAAATTCTTTATAAGACACCAAGTCTGAGCTACACGCTGTCCAATCAAATTTCCACGTATCCAAAGATACAGGACTCGGCTGATTTGAACTATTTTCTATTCCAAAATCAAACAGTCAAACTTCACATTACCTGGACACCTGTTGAACCTGAACAAACAAAATCACACTACAAATACCACATTGAGAATACGTCTCACAGAGGACTGACTGGAACGATGTGCTCTGGAAGCGAATTTTTGGCGCTAATTCGATACTTGCATTTGCACGAAAATGCCCGAAGGTGATCAATTCCCGTTTCACAACAAAATAGGATGAATTCCACAAATTTATTGGACAATACCACCAACAGTTTTGGTAATCCAACAATTTGCATTTTGACAATATCAGTTGTTTAACAAACAAAATTGTCGATTCCGCAAACTGTTCATAGCTATGAATACCTATTTGATGTTGCTAATAAATGTACATCAATATTCTGAATTTGCAAGAGCATTTGCTATTTTGTTTTAAGTCACGAAAATATTTGCAAAATAAAGTTGTTACAGCAGCAACTTTCTATTTGAAGATTTCGACAACAATGAAGTAGACATACTGACAAAAAATCAGTGAAAATTGACAATGGATGAATTTAACTACAGCTGGAGTAATTTGAGTAGTGAATTCCTTATTAATTGTTGTTGATTATAGCAACATATTTTCAACAAAACTAGATATTGTTGAAATTAACAAGTCTTTTCTAACTGTGTGGCTAGACATTGTTGAAGTTTATCCTTTGCCTTCTCATCTGAGTAGTAAATGTTCAACAGCCTTTTTTTTCACAAAATTCACATCGGGGTCGAGTGCTTGTTATTAAAAAAACTGTTCCAAGTCGTTCAACTTTTGTATCTTGTTGTAAAACGACACTAATAACACACCCTGAATCACATCTTGCTCATAATACACCTGTTATCCCATATTTTCATAATCTGATGGGGGCATTGAATCGTTTGACTCGAAATTAGAAAATGTTACCGTAGTAAAACTGTTTTTCAGAAATCAACCCCCAACATATCTATCTTCGTTCATCGTTTCAAGGTCCAGCCCTCCTCTCTTCTCCCTAGAACGAGAATGCGTAGTAGGCCAAACCCAACAGATGAAAATCGTCGGCCCGGTTTTCAGTTTTCAGTTGTTTTCAGCACCTCGGCAGAGCACGCACGATGGGACTACGCCATGCTTTCCTGGATCTCCTGATTGTTGCTACACTAGTTGCTTCGGTAGCCGCTATACCCACATCTCTGGTGGAAGAGATCAAATCCAGTGAACTTAGGAATAACAAAGGTAAGGGATGACATTTTCTGCTAATAACCAATCTTGGAGATCGGAATGTGAATTGTCTCTTATTTTTGAATGGACAAAATAACAGTGGACGCTGCGAGAGGTGAAAACCGATAATGTATCACTATGCCTCGTGCTTTCTATATTGTGCATGAATGATACATTCCCATTTCAGCGGGTTTTTCATTGAAACTACGCATTTGACAGAACATCAGTTCTTGTACTGAATTCGGCACGATCTATATGAAAGTAATATACAACGTAACCTGTAATTATGCAGCCAAAATATAATTAGACAAACCTTTTGAAAAATATATTATGCTCGACTAATGGGTATGTTGGGGAGATGTAGAGTTTAAACACTTGATTTTGTTCATTACCTTCAGTCAATTTAGATGAATAATTTTAATATTTCAAAATTTAGAATGTTCAGGAAAGTGTTTTTTTTTAAATTTTTTAATCATTAAAACCCATTAACGCCTGAATTGTTTGATTTGACTTTGAAACGATATTAGTTGTTTTTATTGATTTTCTTCACCTCAATGGGTACCAAAACAAGGTTTTTCAAAAAAAAATAAACGAACTTTTCAAAAAATTGGATGGGTTCATATGGTCCCACTAGACGCATTCCTAGTTGAATTACTTCACGATGAAAAAACTAATTCCTTGTTTTGAAAGTTCTTATTCCATTATACATTGCAGAATCAAGCATTAACTACACTACAGTAAAAATCACCAAGTATCTATTAGCAATGAAAATCTTGAAAAAAACTAGTGCAATGTCGAACTTGGTATTCATTACACATTGTTCTAACTTTTTTCTGAACAATTTGAGGCAGCACATCGCTTTCTTTTGCCCTCTGGGACTGGAATTAGGCAATAATCAAGCCCTTCCTGTCTCATATTAGCAGACACACGTAGCTTTTCACCCACAGGAGAAGATGGTCCACCACTCTGACTCGGAGGATTCTTGCTCCTTGTCAGATATTATTGAAATTGTAATGAATAAATTAAGTGAATCAAGATCTGGGCTCCATATGGATTCTGTCACTTTGCCTTCATTTTCTGAAGCTTATGGTTTATCTCGTGCACCTTGAAGTGTGATTCTCCTAAAATAACAAAAATCTAAATTTATTTCAGCTTGGCGCCTAGCGGTTCCATATGGGACCACTAACATTTACACACCGATATAAAAAAAAGGAAAATTTTAATAGTTATTTTGAAAAGTAATATAAGAAAATATAATCTTTTCAGTAAGTTTTAACTACAATTTCAATTGGGTGATAATCCCTAGAATATACTAAAGTCTACTTACCATAATTCGAACCAGCAATTTTTATCCATTGCACTATTGCACTAAAAACAACCTCCGGTCACAACCAGCTAAATCTGGAAATACGCATAAACACTGCTTCAGTCTACTCTTTAGTACCTCATCTAACAGAATAATGCAATCTGTATTGATTCAGATTGTTCTTGTCCATGCCTGTACCTAATAATTGGGAAGGGGTTAGGTGGGTCCATATGGGCCCGGTAGGCGCTAATGGGTTTTAATACTGAACACAAGTTTCATACACTATATGTATATTTAAAAACATTCCATGGTCCGATTCTTGTACATATATATATTACATTTCATCTGACTGAAATATTCCTCATGCCATGTGGTGAACACACCCATCGGGGATTGAAATTGAGTAAAAATCAGAATTCTGTTAATTTTTTAGGTTATCCTAGCACATGTTTGTATAAAAGTGGAGCTAAATGTCTCCAAAAAAGCCAATAGAAATTTTTCTGGAAGGTGAAATAGGATTGGTGGTCCAGAGTTGGCAAAGAACTAAAAAAATAGAATGAATCATGGTATAGTAAAGTACTTCTAATGATTAGACAAAATTCTCCTTCAGCTATGAAGCTGCAGTAAGATTATTGTTACAATAGTAATTAACGTAACAAGTTCGGAAAATAGTTTTTTTTTGGACGAATAGACAAAATTCTAGGACGAGCCGTAGGCGGGTCCTGGAAGTCTGTGAGTCCAAAAAAACTATTTTCGGGCGTGTTGCGTACAATATTTTTTCGGCAACCGTGTAGAATAACAAATCAATGAGACGACATATTTCTTTATTTCTTTATTATACATTTTAATTCTTATTTGAATTAAACAGAACAGAACAGAAAATACTACATATTAACAGAAACATTCTAATTCTTATTTATATTAATATATTTATATATATATATATATATATATATATATATATATATATATATATATATATATATTTATATATATTTATATTAATTTCCCAAGGCACATTTTCAAAGTCACTATCGCTGCTGCTTGCCATATTTTATTGCGAATTGCGATAAAAAACCACGCAAACTTTTGACAACTTATTTCATATGAACTGTCAGCCGTTATTTCGTTGCTAATGATCAACTGCATTTAACAAAACCCACGCAAACTTTTGACAACTTATTTCATATGAACTGTCTGTTTTTGTCCAGGAAGTACGTAGTTCCGGACTAGGCCGGAAAATGCTACTTATCAAAGAAAAGCGTCGGGAGTGGTCATCCGGACGGTTGCAAAAAAGTTATTTCTGATGAATGGAAAAATATTTTTTCGGCAACCGTCCGGGATGTACCCACTTCCCGGACGCTTTTTCTTTGAGATAGTAGCATTTCCGGCCTAGTCCGGGAAGTACG
Source organism: Gonioctena quinquepunctata (assembly GCA_018342105.1). NCBI lineage: Eukaryota > Metazoa > Arthropoda > Insecta > Coleoptera > Chrysomelidae > Gonioctena > Gonioctena quinquepunctata. Next base: position 68,955 of record JAFIRS010001675.1, on the reverse strand, counting down.
TACTTCCCGGACTAGGCCGGGAAAAATCACGTCGTTGTTGTCATTGTATATATGAAAATCTTGAATTGAATCCCTTCAATATTAGCAATTGCTCGAATTTTGATATAAATATTAATATAAATAATATGAATGTTTCTGTTAATATAGTATTTTCTTTCTGTTTGTTTGATTCAAATAAGAATTCAAATGTATAATAAAGAAACAAAGAAATATGTCGTCTCATTGATTTGTTATTCTACACGGTTGCCGAAAAAATATTGTACGCAACACGCCCGAAAATAGTTTTTTTGGACTCGCAGACTTCCAGGACTCTGGCTTATGTCAATTTATGTGTCAAAATAGCTTCTTGCCTAGACCCATAGAAAACATAATTACTTCAGAACCATTCAAGATAACTCAACCAACTTTTTTCCAGTCGATTCTTTAGCGCGTCTTTTGAACTAGTCGATGTTCCATCATCTACTACCATTCTTTTTAAAAAACAAATTACAAAGGGCAATAACTCGACTTTTTCAAATGCAACACCCTTTATTTTATTGCATCATTGCATAGCATTTTTTTAGAGCGTTTTGCCAAAATAGGGTTTGTGGGGTCTACTTTATGAAATACGCGAGATTTGTTGAAATGTTGAATTATAAAAGAAACAATTCTACTAATTTTACAAGAAGAGGAAAGGATGATTAAGAGAAAAACATTTTGAGGAAAGGCTACTTATAAATGATGAAATAGCAAGTCACCATCATATTCTACACAAACTGATTGTCTTCTAGCAAATGTGCCCCGAAATCTAGCAAGCATTGCTCCATCAATTGAACGGAAGGCTTTTGTGATCCTGATTTTCATATCATCTGCAGTTATTGGACGATCTTTGAAAACCCTTTCCTTCACGTACCACCAAAGAAAAAAATATATAGGAGTAAGGTCTGGGAATCGCACGTCCAAGGGATACTGCCTATCCATCGATTATGAAAGGATTGATTTAAAAATTCTCCTATTGTTACGCACTGCAGCACCATCGTGTTGTAACCACATGGTCCTTCTGGTGTTCGAACCCACTTATTCTAAGAAACGCAACTCTATTTGCAAAATCATTACTGATTACTGATGATGTAGGTTCAGATGATAAGGGTGGAACTTATGTTTCAATATCATTCTGTTCACACTATTTTGTGGAATATCCGTTTCCACTGCTATTTCGCTAGTGCTCAAGTGATCATCAACAATTTCCTTTTGGTATAAAATACTACCAGTGAGTTCAAACCGAACTTTTGGAATGGAGGTCTTGCTTCTGCTTCTTTTATGGTAGATTCTACATGCTAATAAAGGAATTCTGTCAGCTTCGCCAATGCAGTAGACCATATTCATTAATTCTTCGCGAGTGAAATTCATTATTAACAATTAGACGTGTACAATTATTGAAAGTACACGGATGTGTCGAATTTTACGACAACGCCCTACTCGATTCCTTTTTTTTTTCGAAAAAATACATCAACACATTTTCTATTTTGCAACAAATCTTGCAAACTTTAAAAAGTAGATTCCACAAACCCTTTATGGACAAAAAGCTTTTGAAGAATGTCATGCAATGATGCAATAAAATAGAGGGCTTGCATTTGACAAAGCCGAGTTGTTGCCATTTGTAATTTAAAATAAATTGTAGTAGGCATGAAACATCGACTCCGAGTCCTCAAAACGTTTCGCTAAAGCCTGAGAAATCTACTGGCAAAAAGTTGGTTGAGTTATCTTGAATGGTTCTGAAGTTATGAATTTTTCTGTGGGTCTATGCACGATGCTATTTTGACACATAAATTGACATAAGTCGAAAAATTTCGCAGATAAGTTCACTAAATCTGGGTGCGTTATATCGACAATTTAGTGGCGAATCAAAAAATGTAACAGGGGTTGCCGTCCAAAAATACAGAACTAAGTTGTATATCTTATTTTGGGACATCCTATATATAAATGGAAATATTTTTAGAATGTGCCTCTCGCCGGACCTATCGTTTGAAAGAAATCAAGTCAATGGTTCGGATAGAAAAATAAGTTATGGAGCTTGCACGTAACCCTGAGTCACCCTGTGGAATGAAAAGAAAATAATTTTGTATCTGAAAGCAACTTCTGTTTGAGATTTCCACATCCGAAAATTTGTTTTCAAATTTTCGATAATATTTTCATTTGTAACACGAAATAGAAAAATAGAAAGCTAAAGTTACCTCAAATCAATGTTCTCTCCATAACTTCTTCAGTAAATTGAATTCCATTCCAAACCTGCCGAGTTCATTCGTATTATGAAAATTTGTGTCCAAAAAATATACCACCGCCTATGGACTTGGAGCACCTTTGTAAGTGGCGCCGCAGTGGCGGAATCGGGCGAATTACTCCAGATTATCCGTATTTGTCTCTGTGATAAATAGGGTTCTTTAAAGTGCAACAGTTTGAATTTGTTTGTTACAAACGTGAAAACTGCGGTTGCATTGTGATTCGGCATGTATAACCTTTTAATTAAATTGGGCCCCGGTTTCGGAAATTGCCCTAGTAATGAATAAAATGCAGATTGAGACGAGTAGTCTGCGTACCGCATTTAACTGACTGAAACGTGCACTGCGAATACGTAATTCGCCTGTCATCGTAGTGTTTACATATTTATTGTCAAGTTGAAAAGTTTTATAATCGTGATGGATCAAGGAGTAGTTGCAATTGGTTTTTACCAATTTCAAGTCGCATCTTTTCCGAGAATCAGTCTGTGAATGAAATTTTTTTAACAAAAAATTAAACCGACGAAAAAGTCAACTGAAAAGCAAAAAATAAAATAAACCTTTTTAGTCTAAATGATAATTGAGCTCCTAAACTAATGTAAGTAACTGATTTTGAGTCGGCGCCAAACAAACAATTATCGAACATCTATGAAAGAAGTCATCAAAACGCAGCCGTGCATCTCGCTGCCATCATTTTACGCTTCACCTAATTCAATTGCTAGTTTGTTTGGTGCCGACTCAAAATCAGTTACTTACATTAGTTTAGGAGCTCAATTATCATTTAGACTGAGAAGGTTTATTTTATTTTTTGCTTTTCAGTTGATTTTTTCGTCGGTTTAATTTTTTGTTAAAAAGTTTTAATTTTTTACTTTTTAGTTCCGTATTTCGTCGGTTTAATTTTTTGTTAAAAAGTTTTTATTTTTTACTTTTTAGTTCCGTATTTCGTCGGTTTAATTTTTTGTTAAAAAGTTTTTATTTTTAAATTTTTTGTCGCTGAAATCTACCAATTACTACCTACTTGTTTTTTTATTACTTCCAAAATACTTACTTACCCACCTTACTTCAACTATTACCAGTTAAATAATATGATTATCTACTTTTACTATTTGTTGTAATATAAATTATTTTCGTTGTTCTGGTTAGTTTAATTCATTACTTTGTATATCATTCCATCCTCTCATAAAATATACTGATTTTGACGGAACAAGAATAATGTCAGTAGCGATCTGTCATTGTCAACTACGTATGTGTGTGCTAATGTTCACTAGTGAAAAATCAATTATCCCCTATTTTTCTACCCGTGAGGGTGGCTAATTCCTTTCGAAATCCAAATTTAAGGTATACCCTATCTATTAAAAAAAGAATCATCCAAATCGAAGAAGACAGTACAAAGTTATGCCTGATAGAATCGGTTAACGGACCAGAATTCAGAGGGTGAGTGATCAATATCCTTCATTTCGCTACCCTTAGGGGTGGATTTCATCTTTTAAATTCAAATGGGATCAAAGTCGAAGTACACCCTATCCACTGAAAAAAGAATTATTGGAATCGAATGCCTCAGTAAAAAGTTATGCGTGATCATACATAAAAAAATATTATGGAAAAACATAAAATATACGGGTCGAATAGAGAACCTCCTCCTTTTTGGTTTCGTCGGTTAAAAAAGGGGCAGCATTGGTGCGTCGGGTCATGTGTGTCAGGGGCGGGAAATTAAAATAATTGATTATTCCAGCATACATAAGAAAGTGATTAGCCAAGCAGCAGCGACAACAAATCAGTACTCTGTCGAATTAGAGGTGAATGGATATTTTCACATATAATTGATAAAATTTAATTAAAATGTAAGTTTTAGGAGTAAATTACACAAATAAACAAAAATAATATATAAATATGGAAGAAATAATATTGAAAATATTGTTTTCTTTCCTACATACATACATTTTCATATATTTTACATATTGTTCGTTTACTGTCAGAATTTGATTAAAAAAATAATTTTATTACATGAATAAATAGTTATTTGTGCAACCAGTTGGGGAAAGCACTTTTTTCCGTAATGAGAGAATTTCTGCGGAACGAGTTCCGTAAAAGAAAGCAAGTTACGGAAAATAGCGTTCCCCAACGTGTTTCACACAATATTTTTTTTAATTTTGATATGTGATCCTTTTTAATTCAAGTTAAAAATATGAAAAATATATATTTAAAAAAACTGAAAAATACGCTTTTAACGCACTAAAAATTAAAAAATGATTTTATATTCAACGACTATGCCGAAAAGCATGGGGTGGGTGCTTTTTGGTTACGTATCTTTGAGAAACATAATACTTTTAGAGTAAGATCCCAGAGCTGGCAAACCTACCTTATTTTAGCAAAGCTGAAATTTTGAGTATGAATATTGTGATATGTACTTGCTATATATCAATGTGAAAATTAAACTGGCAAAATGTGTCAATTGACTTTTTTTCTTTCGCCTACTCGGTTGCCATGGACTTCCATTGGAACTATAAAAACCATTTTTTATTCATGTTTTTTCACCCAAATATGTGCAAAGAAATTATGAATTGACTTTAAATAATTCCAAGTAGGTGTATATCATACAAAGTGAATATCAATACTACATCATTGCAATTTGTCAATAATTTTTAACAAAAAAGTAATACTAGTTGTTTATTAGTGTATAATAATAACATACATTCCACCCTCTTTACTCTCCGTACTGCCAGTATCCATTTTTCCTTTTGTAAGAATGATTTAATTAAAAGGAAATTGATTCAATATGAATTAAAATGTAAGTACATAGATGGCACACGATTCCACAATGAATAAAATACTATAGATAGGAAAACTAATAATTGTAATAGTTTTTTATCGACATCGACTCCGAGTTCGTCATCTCAAAACTGCGCTAAAGCCTAAGAAATCGACTGGAAAAATGGTTCTGAAGTTATGAATTTTTCTGTGGGTCAAAAACTATTGCAGATAAGTCCAAGAAACTGGGTGCGTTATATCAACAATTAAGTGGTGAATAAAAAAATTTAAAATGGGGGGTTGCCGTTTGAAAAACAGAACGCAGTTGTGTATCGTATTTTTGGACATCCGTTACATGAATATAAATATTTTTCGAATGTGCCTCATTGTCGATAGCTTAGATAGAAAAAAAGTTATGGAGCTTGCACGCACTCTTGGGTCACCCTGTATGAATGAAAAAAAAATATGGTAAAAAAATAATTTTGTATCTGAAAGCAACTTCTGGTGGAGATTTCCACATCTGTAAGATTTTTTTAAATTGTAGGTATTTTCATTTTTTAATACGAAATGGAAAAATAAAAAGCTACAAGTCACGTCCTTGTCACAAAAAATATTTTCTTCAGTATGTTTCCTATTGGATGGGTTAAAATCGATTTTGTCAGAATTCTGAGGGCCATGTTAAACATTTATTTTTCACATAAAATGAAATATTGGACGTCAGATATCTTCCTTCTACTCTCAAAAGGATGGAATAAAATATGTGGATAGAATGAATAGTGGTAGAGTATTTCAAGTTCCTCTGATAATTAGTTGAAATTCTTTTTCGGCTATGAAACTACAGTAAGGTTTTTGTTCCGAAAATTTTTACTGTTGAGTGAAAAAAATTTTGTTTTAAAACTCTACCTGAATAAAAACAATTTATAATTTTGTATTTTCACATCAAAATGAGTTTTTCTCAAATATTCGTAGTTTCAGATTTGTGTATCTAGTAGTAAAAGAATACATTCCCGAACAACCATGTAAATTATTGGCCGAGGCCAACAAGCATTGAAGTCTGAGAATGTGCTTTTACTACGAGGTACACATACTATTTTTTCAACATTATCATAAATTAAGGAATTTTTATAAATGGATAACGATTTTTGATTACCATCTTATTGCCTATGAGATCGTTATCTTGACAATCACTGTTTGTTTATCGTTGCGACGAAAGTCAGAAATTCACTACTTATTTCGGTTTAATACCTACTTATCGCTAAAAAATATTAAATAAAATAACTAATAAGAAACCTTTTTAAAGACAAGCTTTTATGGCCGTGTACTAAAACTTATAAAATGAGTTTAAGTCATCGCTGACAATAATTAAATTATTTTTTGTTGAATTATTTGGTTTTATAAAGCTTGTTGCGCGAAGTGTTTATAAAAGTCGGTACCAATTAATTTGATTGGGCAGTGATTGGTTGGTAAGTAAGAACTTGAAGTATTTAATTTTTACAAAGTATTTATAAAAGTAGATACCAATTAATTTCATTGGACAATGACTGCTTGGTAAGTAACAACTTGTCAAAGTATTAATTTTATTACAATTCGCGCGACAAGCTTTTTGAAGACAAATAATTTAACAAAAAATAATTAAATCATTGTCCGCGATGAATTAAACTCATTTTATACGTTTCAGTACACGGCTTGAATAAAAGCTTGTCTTAAATTTTTTTTTATTAGTTATTTTATTTTTTGCTTTTTACTTAGTTCGCATCGTTATTACAAGGTCTCTTCCCTGTGAATTTTGAGATGAAAGAAATCATGATCTCCGCCATCAAAAACTCCCACACACCAATTTGAATATTATCTGACCATAATCACAAAACTCGTCCGCCATCCTGAAGTCGCCATCTTGAATTTATAGATTTTGTCAAAAAATTCATAATCTAACCTGAAAACCCCCACATACTAATTTTGACTGAAATATGACCATAATCCATCTTGGGGCCATCATCTTGAATTTATAAATTTTGACGAAAAATTCAAAATCTCCGACGGCAAAAACCCCCGCATACCAATTTTAATCGAATCGGACCATAATCACAAAACTCGTCCTCCATTTTGGAGCCGCCATCTTGAATATATGAATTAAAAAAAAATCATAATTTCCAACCCCAAAACCTCCACATACCAATTTTGAATTGAATCGGACCATAATCGCAAAAATCGTCCGCCATCTTGAATTTATGAATTTTGACAAAAAATCATTATCTCCGACCACAAAAACCCCCACATACCAATTTTGAAACGATTCGGACTATAATCACAAAACTCGTCTGCCATCTTGAAGCCGTCAACTTCAATTTATGAATTTTGATAAAAATTCGTAATCTCCAACTCCGAAAACCCCCATATACCAATTTTGAATCGAATCAGACCATAATCACAAAACCCGTCCGCCATCTTGGAGCCGCCATCTTGAATTTAGGAATTTTAATCAAAAATTCATAATCTCCGACCCCGAAAACCCCCACATATCCAATTTTGAATCAAATCGGAACATAATTACAAATCTCGTATTCCATCTTGGAGCCGCCATTTTGTTTTTCTCCAAAAATTCCATATTTCGACCTAAAACCCCCTTTGAAGAACAGTTTAATACATTAAAAAATAACCATCTATAGGACAATAATACAACCCACTTTGATTATTGTGCTAGCTTACTGTACCTTTTGGACAAGAACTGTTTAATGACCTTACAAAAACTTCAAAATAGGGGTATGAGAATAATTCTGCAATGCAATAAATATGTTCCAATTGATCAGATGTTACGAACTTTGAACTGGCATAACGTAAACAAACGACTGTTTTTCATGACAATGGTGCTCATTTATAAAATAACAAAAAAGTTAGTTCCAAGTTATCTTAGTTCATTAATTACGTATAATAATGAGATCCACACTTATCCTACAAGAAACGTGAACAATTTCCATATAGCTCGAACTCGAAATACAAGCTCAATGAAAACATTATTCTTCAAGGGCTTAAATGATTTCAATAACCTCTCAAATGAAGTGAAAAATTCACCGTCTTTAAACACATTCAAAACTCGTTTAAATGAATTCATTTCACCACTGTACATGTGAAAATATGAATTATGGAAGGCATGTGTATGAGTGGATGTGCGTGTGTGTGCTATGCTACCCATGTATACTGAGTGTACATGAGTATAATATATATTAACTCAATCTCTGATGATTGTGACACTATAGGTGTATTTTTGTATATTTTTTTATGTTTTTTTTTCTTTATATTTTTTCTTTTTCTTTATATTCTAGTATTTTCTTTTGTTTAGCATTAAATATTTTTATTACTAATTACAAATATTAGAAATGTATGTAAATTAGGATGTTTCCTAATTCAAATAAAGATTTCATTTCATTTCATTGTCACCGGAATTATGAACATCTGCCAAACTTTAAATTATTCGAACGACTAGAAGTCGGTCAAAATTCACTTGCAAGATTTGACCCTAACGAACTAACTATCGAACGAACTAACAAGTGAAACTAATAAAAGCTTGTAATAATAAAAATATTGGAAATGGACATCACCAGAGTTAGTAAATGCTGCTGAAAATGTCATCTTAAATTCGTTGGTTGGGTGGATACTACCTCATCATCATATCATTGGGATTTATCTGGTTCATTCTATTGGCGGCATCAAGCACATGGCTTAATGAACTGCTATTTGGATATTTGACTCCTTGGTTATGGCGAGCATAACCAAGAAACCATAAAACGCTAGCAACGTGAGCACAGCATCCGACGGTCCTGGCACCCGATTTGCATGTGCAATAATATCCCTGTATTGACTCTTCATTTTCGTCGTTAGTGTACACAATCCAGAGCTGATACTTTGCTGCTTCCGGAATCTGGAATAAACTCTTACTCTCAAAAATCCAGGTTCCTCAAGTAACTCATCGAGTTGGAATATTTCCTGCTGTTCTCTCTGGAGTTTATCCTGTACATATGGTGCTAAATTAACCTGGTAAACACCGATAGTTAGATCTCTTAGATAGTCCATACTTATTCTTGGGAACTGTGGCACCTGCTGTTGATTCAAGGGTATCCACCTTCCATTCCTCAAATGAAGCCGATCCACCTCTACCCGAGCTTGCACAACATTGGGCAATCGCGATCGCTGAAGCAATTCCTCTGCGACCTGTTCTTTTGCTTCTTCCATAATGATTAGCGGACGATATTTATTGATGATTGCTCCAGCTATACGTTAAAATTGTCCGAGATTTTACACATGTGGCATATTGATTGTTTCATAAAAAAAACTGAAACATACTCTTTATGTGGCCATTTTGGGATTCCACTATCCATCTGCTCTTTGTTACAAATCTGGATTTATTGGCTTCTTCCGTACTACGTTGACTTTGTCCTCATGCATCTCATAGTGTATACCCATGTTATCGAACAAGAGTGTGATGTCTCGGTATCCTCTATCCAAAATAAAAATATCACCTTCCTAAAACCATTCCATTAACAGATTTCTATCGTCTTCGAACTCATGGCGTAACATATCCGCATCGTTATTATGATAGTGTGAAAAATATGGGCCTTCTGTTTCCAAAATGAAACCATCCGGGACAACAATCAGAGCAGGTTTAACCGAATGACGTCCTTTGTGCACGCAATAGGATTGACGCAAGATGCGAAAGTTGCTGCTTTTAGGTATATAATAGTAAGTTCCGTCAATTCATACAAAGCCCTAGGTGTGTTTGGCTCTGGGTTATACAGCAAATTGGGTGACGACATATGTGCTGCTATGATGTCATTTCTTGTAACTGATCTCAAACCAATATTTTGAGGGACGAATCGCCCCGTAAGGGACTTTCTTATTGTGGCAATGGCCAGACTCACTGCTTGACGGCTTGAATATCCAAAGATTACTTTCAAAAACTCGTCCGACAGTCCCTGTTTCAGTTTGCACAAAAATAACAAGAGATCTTTCTTACTGATGTACCTGAAAGATATTTCTTCATGAACATGATCACAATATTCAAAAAAGAATTTGTAATTGTGGTCCTTTTTAACCGACGAAACCAAAAAGGAGGAGGTTCTCTAGTCGACCCGTATATTTTTTTTCCATATTTTTTTTTATGTATGATCTCGCATAACTTTTTATTGAGGCGTCCGATTCCGATAATTTCAGTGGATAGGGTGTACTTCGAAGATGGTCACATTTGAATTTAAAAGATGAAATCCACCCCTAAGGGTAGCAAAATGAAGGATATTGATCACTCACCCTCTGAATTCTGGTTCGTTAACCGATTCTATCAGGCATAACTTTGTACTGGGTTCTTCGATTTGGATGATTCTTTTTTTAATAGATAGGGTATACCTTATATTTAGATTTCGAATGGAATTATATACCCTTACGGGTGGAAAAATAGGGGATAATTGATTTTTCACTTATGAACATTGGCACACACATACGTAGTTGACAAAGACAGATCGCTACTGACATTATTTCTGTACCACATCCGTCAAAACCATTATATTCTATGAGAAGAATGATATACAAAGTAATGAAATAAACTAACCAGAACAACAAAAATAATTTATATTACAACAAATAGTAAAAGTAGATAATCATATTATTTAACTGGTAATAGTTGAAATAAGGTGGGTAAGTAAGTATTTTGGAAGTAATTAAAAAACAAGTAGGTAGTAATTAGTATATTTTAGCCATAAAAAATTGAAAAATAAAAACTTTTTAACAAAAAATTAGACCGACAAAATACGGAACTGAAAAGTAAAAAATAAAATAAACCTTCCTAGTTTCAGTAACTAAGCTCCTAAACTAATGTGAGTAACTAATTTTGAGTCGGCGCCAAACAAACAATCAACGAACATCATTGAATTACTTCAAAAAAAATATCAGAATGTCACCGCGCAACTCGATGCCATCATTTTACGCCTTACCTAATCATTTGCTTGTTTGTTTGGCGCCGACTCAAAATTAGTTACTTACATTAGTTTAGGAGCTTAGTTACTGAGACTAGGAAGGTTTATTTTATTTTCTACTTTTCAGTTCCGTATTTCGTCGGTTTAATTTTTTGTTAAAAAGTTTTATTGTATAAAGACTGGTGATGAACTTCAAACCCGGCAGGAATACCCGCAGTAAACAACATTTCTCATCTAAATGATCGGGACAAGATCTTACGTTTTCTGGAACGTAAATATTCTTCGAAATAAATATATCAACTATACATTCATTCGATATTCTTCGAATATTCACAACTGAATTACAAATTATACAAGAAATGCTTGTTGTTTGCATTAAAACGGTTAAACGAATGCAAGCTGGATCTAGTTGGATAGGCGTGATTTCGTTCTGGACTGATCTATTACAATTGAGACAGATTCTTGTTTGATTTGTCACAGGAATTGGAGGGAAACCTTGCATATCACGTCTTGAAATCGCAATTTCCCGTTTAAATTCATTTTATTCACCGCGTAGAAGCTGCATTCGGCCAGGAGCAAGTCTCACATTACAGATGAAGCATTCAGTTCGATTCAAATATGCCATAATATCAATGTGTATCACTTTAAGTTCTTAGGATCAGTATTGATTACTGAAGAAATTGACAGATATTTTGATATGACAGTCTTGGCAATTGTTTCATTTTCATTCACGACGACTTTGATTCTCATAGCATGTCGATTATCAAGTTATCAAAATCGAGTTGAATGCAAATAGATAGTGCAAGATTTGCTCCGCGTCGAATGCATCTTCTCCGCTATGATGAACGCGAACCCATTACATTCAATTGGTATCCACTATAAGATTATGAGATGCATGGCTTTTGACGTAGCAGTAGGACAAAGTCAACTCAGTACGGACGAGGGCCTATAATCCATATTGGTAAAAAAATGCTGATGGATAGTGGAATCCCGAAATAGCCACATAAAGAGTATGTTTCAGTTTTTTTCTAAAATAATCAATAGGCCACATGTGTACAATCTCGGACGATTTTACCGTATAGCTGGAGCAATCATCAATAAATATCGTCCGCTAATCATCATCAGCAAATGAACAGGTCGCAGAGGAATTGCTTCAGCGATCACGATTACCCAATGTTGTGAAAGCTCGGGTAGAGGTGGATCGGCTTCATTTGAGGAATGGGAGATGGATACCCTTGAATCAACAGCACAGTTCCCAAGAATAAGTATGGACTATCTAACTATCGGTGTTGACCAGGTTAATTTAGCACCATCTTACGTACAGGATAAACTCAAGTGAGAACAAGAGGAAATATTCCCACTCGATGAGTAACTTGAGGAACCTGGATTTTTGAGAGTAAGAGTTTATTCCAGATTCCGGAACGCATGAAAGTATCAGCTCTGGATTGTGTACACTAACGACGAAAATGAAGAGTCAATACAGGTATATTATTTCACATGCAAATCGGGTGCCAGGACCGTCAAATGCTGTGCTCACGTTGCTAGCGTTTTATGGTTTCTTGGATATGCTCGCCATAACCAAGGAGTCAAATAGCCAAATACCATGTGCCCGATGCCGCCAATAGAATGAACCAGATAAAACCCAATGATATGATAATAAATGAATAAGGTAGTATCCACCCAACCAACGATCGAGTACTTAGATAGGAGTTGACATGGCGTAAGAAGCTTGATTTATCCTTCATATTGTTAAGATGATTTATGATTGGGTTACGTTGATATAGTTTTATGTTACCAAATAATTCATTTTGCTCTCGATTTGATTCATAATATTTCAAATGATTTCTTGCGATTGCTGAGATAGTTTATAATTGTTTGTTATTTATTATCATTCTTGTTATTATTATTATTATGAATGTTACTTTTATTATTATATTGTTTTTGATTGATCTACTCATTCATTTTACCAACGATTATATTGATCGTATGTGTGAACTGTAATGCAACATTCATTAAAAAATATAGTATTTTCAAGAATTCTGGGGTAAATATCGAAAGTTCCATTCATAGTTTGCTTCCAACACCTGGACTTCCCCTTTCTACCTGGAAAGTACTATAAGGTATCAAAGATGCAGACATTTTCACGGATTCGTTTGCCTCACAGACAAACGAATCCGTGAAAATGTCTGCATCTCACAAATGCTATCATCCATTTCGAGCCATTCTGAGGAAAATGTCTTGGCACCCCATTGTCAGATTATCGAGATTTGTGAGAAACAAATCAAATATCATTTGTAAATGATATCAATAGTGATCACAATTATTATCTTTGAGGATATATGATTATTAGTTTTCCATTTTCCCCCATTACAGCTCGCTGAGCCTCGTTATGAACATTTTGGAAAACATATTTGATATTATTGGAAATCAGATATATTCGGATTTAATTATCATGGTCTCTTTTGAAGAAATACCCAAAATATGTCGTTTCTCGAAAATGTGAATTATTCTGGCGTTATCTTGTAGCATGAAAAGATGTATGGAAGATCTTGGATTTGTATCTCATTTCATAGCCAGTGTGGAGCAGTGTATGAAAAATTATCGATAGCAGTGCCTAATATAACCAAGGAAGACCATTTCTCAGTCAAGTTCTGGGCGCCGAACATCCAAGTTACATCCCAACCAGAAATGAGAGCTCTCCGATTGATGAGCAAATACCGCAAAAAATGGAAAAAATCCATTTTCAAAGCTTCATATCTCGAAAACTGTCCATTTTTGAGCTTTGTGGCTTGGACACTTTTGATCAGCTTATCATGACCCAAAAATTCAGCCAAATTCACGGAAAGCCATTTCCCATAAGAAATGTGCGGGGTCCTGTGTTTATGAAATAAAGATAAGATCATCTATTCAGTAACCAGACTCAATATAGGAGAATATGATTCTATCCTACCCAACTTTATATCCGGTGCGAGTAGTTTCAGATTGGGCATAGAAAACATTGAGCGGTGCAATTGCTAGTCTGAGAGACTCACGATAGGACGATAGTACCTTAGATTATTGATAGTACGCACTAGGATAATTTTGCGTTATTGTCATTCTCATTGATCGTGAATTGTTCAACTCTTCGTCTAGTGCCACTTTTGGAAACATAATAATTCTTTCGTGGGAAAACTTTTCGCATTCTGTCATGTACAAATTGTATTCAAATATTCAGTTTTTTTAGCTTGATTGATTGACAGCTTCAATGAATAAGACCAAAATTATGGATCCGTTCATTATAATAATTCATATATTGATCCAACGCCAACGTCGAGCTTGTCGGTAACAGATTTTGTTATCCTTGTCCTATTTATTTCGACACAAACTTTTCATCCACTTTTTCATAATGTTATTTCATTATTCATAATGTGTTCTGACTATTTGTTGTATCCCTTTTATACTTTCCGCGATGTCTGGTATTTCCAATGAAAATTTCCATTTTAATTCTTTGTCTTCTACCGACTCCATAGGTGTGTTTTGAACATTGATTACTTCCATATGCTTCTATTCTTTAAAATTTCTTAATTTTGATAAAAGTAAAACCTGAACTTTCTTCTATGAATATTTTTTAAAACAAAAACAACAGTTGTTTGTCACTTCTGGGCATTTTAGATTTGACTACGAGGGCTGTTCTGATGAATGCCAATGGTACAGTTGTGTCCATAAAAAAGTCGTACAAGGTTTGTATGGTGTAAACCTGCCTATGACGTTCCATATTTCATAAAAAAGTAGTACACGTACACATTTGACAAAAATAGTTTCAATTTGACACTACTTCTCAAAGACTTATCAAAGTCGATAAGAAGTTTAATTAAGATTGACAAGCCTGACTCACAATAGCCTATAACTGCTGTACGACTTTTTTATGCACACAACTGTACGTTATGAAAGCAAACAAAAATAAAATTGTTCACGTCCAATTTTTTTGTGAGTGTGCAGATACAATTCTAACATACGCTAATTTCAAATTTCTGCCCAAATTACTATATTGATGATTATCAAAAACAAATATTTCTATTTATTTGATGCAACTGGATATGTCCGTTCCGAACAAAGCTAGACAAATCCACTGTAAAGGGTCTTTTCCCCTCACTATCACACTTTGACGCCTTTCACTAGTTTCGGTTTTTCCTCGGGCGCCACCTTCAATTGAGTGTGAAGGACAGTGCTCCGGGCAGCCTCAGTGGAGAAAATATAACACTCCAGGGGTCAATATAGTAGTGACAAGACTTGACGAGGCCAGAAAGGCAGACTTTACTTGCCCTTGACTGGGTTTGCTACCTGAGTGTAGGCTGCGGGGTGATTAGTTGTTGTGCCAATAATAACGTATTCAAAGGTGCACAGGGAAAACAATTTATTTTAACTCTTATATACATAGGCAGTACGGCTGACCGCCGTTTCAAGTTATATACAAGGCCAACTAAACTACTCGCTAGCGGGACGGATGCAAAGCTTAATCACTAATATATACAAGCAACACGGCTGTGCCGTTTCGAATTAGCCACAAAACAAGCAGAATTACTCGCAAGCGGGAAGGGTGCGAAGCTTAACTCAGGAATATGATAACAACCAAAAGCACATGCGGTGGGGGTGGGGGGGTTAGTAGTGCACAAGCTCAAAAACCAGAAGGCAAAACGGCATTTCTCAAGTTCTAATTTTAGGCAACAAAGCTTTTACGGGCGGCCAAGGATGTGTGAGTAGTTCGTCTTGTTCCGTGTGTACGATGTTTTACTTTATTTCTGACGTCATATCTCGGTTTCGCTTTATAGTAATTTTATGCCCTGTTACTACTCTACACGACCGTTAGTGTGGCTTGTCCTTAGAACATGGCCCAACTGACGGTTTCTATCCACTTCGGCTAACTGGAAAACTACCACGGTGTTTCCTACTCCTAATCCTATCCTGCGCGACCGTTAGTGTGGCTTGTCCTTAGAACATGGCCCAACTGACGGATTGCACCCACTTCGGCTAACTAGAAAACTTACACTGTTTTACGCGCACGGTACACTCGTCGAACTGCCTTACTATCCATGCGCAAGCTCACCGGTACTTTGGCACTTTCCACTCACTCGGTTTACTTTCGGAGGCACAAACTCGCGTGGTGATCAGTTCTCGATCTCAAACGGTTCTGATTCCTTGAAGTGTGCTTGAAGGAGACCTAGGCGATTTTTCCCCCTCTACTCTTTACCTATGCTCTGACGGACACTTGCTGAACTTGTGATCTTATATTTACCAACGGAATGACGTCAGGAAGCGGGCGTCACGACGGCTAAGGCTTCTTTTCGGAACTCGTCTGGTATCGTCCACTGGTCGAGTGCTACTTCTTCAACTCGTGTCTGTAGGTCGGCCGTGGTACTCTCTGTCGAGCTCGGTGATCAACTAACTCCTTGAAAAATCGCTGCCCAGAATATTCGTCGGTTTACTTTCCTCGAGCTGTCTCCCCTCCACA
Source organism: Gonioctena quinquepunctata (assembly GCA_018342105.1). NCBI lineage: Eukaryota > Metazoa > Arthropoda > Insecta > Coleoptera > Chrysomelidae > Gonioctena > Gonioctena quinquepunctata. The sequence goes on along the minus strand of JAFIRS010001675.1, from coordinate 52,504 downwards.
ATTATGCGCGCTTCGATTTGTGGACATTGAAAAGTTTTGCTAAAACTTATAATTCGTATATTTACCCAGGTGTGACGTCAACAAGCTGCGTGCGACCCGAGAACGGACGGTCTGGTTTCTCTCGCTTCTGCCAGGGAACTCAATATGCTCCGCGACGTTTATTGCCAATACCGATCGATGTTGTTTCAATCATTCGTTCTCGATTCGCTGGCGCGCGCAACTACCAATCGCCCGTACTTTACAACCACGCTCGCGGTATCGGCGTGATCTACGGAGGGTATTTAGCCTATTTATCGGGTAAGGGGTGATTCACGGATTTATCACGTACATGAATGGTATTTTTAGACCTATTATTACTGATGGTGTGAATTTAAATCTGTACAAGGAGCTTTTGGTTGTGTAGAAAATCGGAAAATAGTGACTTCGTCACACCACCTAGCACTAGGTTAGCTATTTGACGGCCATGACTTGGCTGGTCAGTTTAACGAGAGTCTTCGATATATGGAGTGCAGAACTACCGAGCAATTTAGTACTTGGATGGGTGACCACCTGCCAGGAAGACTCGTATAACTGCAGTGTAGTATTATATTCACAGCTGCATGCGCTATATCAAAGAACACGAGATATAGCGATAGTTATGCTGTCCTTCGGAGGAGACGTTGAGGCGACGGTCCCGGTTTCATGGATGTTGAGCTCGTTGAAGATTCCTGGTGTTACCAACCAGAAGATTCCGCAAAATTTCTGGTTGGGGGAAGTGTATTCGCCAGCGTCGGTGATTAGCCCTGGTCGCAGAAATTGGCCGAATAAGATCAAAAAAATTGCTACTTGACATCAAATAACGTAGGGGCTTGGTGGAGCTACTCTATTGTTCGAGTGGCGACGGTCGTATACCTGCTTTTTTAAACCAATCAGCGTAAATGAAATATTTTTTGTATTGAACGTTCCTTTGCAGTGAATTCACGTGCTTTCTGCCGAAATATTTTTTATTGCAATTTGTGCCGTTTAATAAATTTTAAAAAATGGTTGCAATTTTGCTTTATTTGTAGTAAACCTTTGACTGAAAGTTAAATTGTTGTTGTTGATCGTGGAAACACTATTTTTGCATTGCAAAAAGGGTTGTAGTTTAAAATGTGTATGTAAAAAGGTCGGATTATTTTGTTCACCAGTATGTACCAATTGTCAAGGACAGTCTTGCTCCATAATATGGGAACATATTAGTGTCGCCGTGGAACGAAACGAATGTATATCTTAAGGCCGCTCCATGCTTGCACTGTTCTGGTACAAATATGCGATATTCCGGCCATATAGCGAAAATGAGTATGGAAGTATTCGTGTTCGTCAGCAAATATTTGGAGTTTGTACTTCATTACGAATACTTTCGGTCTCGAGGCGGTAAAGCAGCGCACTTCAAAGAACTCAATGATCCCTGTAGCTCTATTTGTAGTTGTATCCAGACCTACGTAGACAATTGAGTCTGCTCCACAATAGGAGTCATTTATTTCTATTGGGAAAATAGGCCAAAGCACAAAAAATCGAGAGTCTGATAAAGCCGATATGTATGAAGGACCGTTGGCAAAAAATATGTAAATATAATGAAGACCAACGAGATTAGATTATGCCACCAACTCCAATACCATCACCTTTTTGTATTGTACTAACTACAGTTCTCGGCCATCATCACATTCACACGAGTCACAATGGACTGAAAGCTTGTCGCCCGCACAATGTGATGCAATGCAGATGATTCTATACAGTATAGTACTGTTACTTATTTTCAACGTTTTGAATCACTTTGAACACTAAAAATCTGTAATATTAGGTTTTTATCAATACGTTGTAATGTTCCTTGATTCTGAAATGCATCTTACCTTCACTTGTGACTCCACTTGCTAGAAATCGGAGTAGCAGTAACAACTGCTAATCAATTTTCTGCTGGAATTGCTTTCCTAAATTTGGAATCTATTTCTGATATAACCGGGTGTCAACGAATCTATCAGACAAGTCATAACTTCTAGAATATTAGGTGTATCATTAGTTTACGTCCGATCATGGAGATTTGGTATAGGTAAATGGTATGTCACTTCCGGTTTCACTGGAAATGGCTCCAGTTTTAAATTTTTAAATGGAACACCCTGTATATTACAACGTTTTTGGATTTCTGAGACAATTCTGGATCAAAATGTGACATTAAAAAAAACTACGACCACTTCATTTTTTCAGAGTCCCTTTTATTATTGCCTCTAGGTGGCCATGATCGGACGTAAACTAATCTGAGTACCTCAGGTGATGTTGAAAAATTCCAATCGCAAAGTTTTAGTGACTAGTGTGATAGATAGGAATAAGACAAGTTGGCAAAATTACATTTTCGTGTCTAAATATTATTTTTCAAATGGCAACCATTTTTTGACAAGCACTTTCCGAAAAAAGGATTTTTTGACGAATCTAACAATACTAATTTATTTACGATTGAATTAAAAATAAGAACATAAATTAAATATTACCAAGGAAAATACTGGATAATAATTTATTAACTTTTGTCAAATGTGTCATAGATAATAATTTATTTACTTTCACTGTAGTAAATTTTCAAAGTTCATTCCTTCTTGTTCAATACACATTTCAGCTCGTTCAATTGTTTCTCTCAACACATTTCGTAACATTTGAGGCGTTATACTTCTAAATGCCCGTATAATTCTTTCTTCTGAGATTCCAAGAGTGGCTGGGGCTGTTGCATAGTAAACTCTTTAACATATCCCCAAATAAAGAAATCGAGCACAGTGAGATCCGGTGAGCGGGCAGACCACCGTACTGGACCGTTGGTTGCAATAACTTCATTATTAAAATGCGCTATTGAGTATTTAAGAACTTCTCTGGTATTATGAGGGGGTGCTCCATCTTGTTGGAAGTAAATTCGCCGTAAAACTGCTAAAGATAGATTATTAAGATGATCATCGATTTCATTTTGAAAAAAACCTAAGTACCCAACCCCTGTTGACTGACCTTGAAACAATATTGGCCAAATTATTCTGTTTCCAACGATACCAGCCCAGACATTGACGCAAAACCTTTCTTGAAAATTGCCCTCTCTCATTGCATGTCGATTTTGTTGGGCCCAGTACCAAGTATTTTGCTTATTGAACATACCATTATTTGTAAATCGTGATTCGTCGAAAAATAGAATCAAGTTGATAAAATTTGAGTTAAGCAGCCAATCACAAAACATCGCCATCGTCAGCATACAAATGTTGATGTAACTGATATTTAAATGCTCGAAATCCGTGCTTTTTCAGTATTTTTCTTGCTGATCCGTGACTTATCTGCATTTCTTGACTAATTTCTCTTAAAGAAACCGTTTTATCAACCTTAACGTTAATCTTAGTCTCTTCATTTATGATGAATCACTGTTCCGCCTCTTGAAAATACTGATGGGCTGGATGTTGCCGATTGGGATATCTCTGAGCATACAACTCAGCAGCATTCCTTGAATTCCTATGACATTCTCCAAATAATAATAAAATATCCACTTTTTCACTTTGAGTATACATTATTTTGAAGTAAAATTAAACTGAAATTTAACGAAAATTAAGAAACTCTTACTGTCCGCCCATAAAGCTTATGTCACTGTCATAACCTAAGTGAGTGTTTTGTTTTCCAAAGAAGACTTGTTAAAAATGACTGCAAAATATTATTCATCATGGCTATCCATGGCACACTTTACAAAAGTAAATAAATTATTATCCAGTATTTTACTCAGTAATATTCAATTAATGATCTTATTCTCAATCCAATCGCAAATAAATTAGTATCGTTAGATTCGTCAAAAAATCCTTTTTTCGGAATGTGCTTGTCAAAAAATGGGCGCCATTTGAAAAATAATAGTTAGACACGAAAATGTAATTTTGCCAATTTGTCTTATTCGTATCTATCATACTAGTCACTACAACTCTGCGATTGTAATTTTCTGACATCCCCTGAGGTCCTCAGATTAGTTTACGTCCAATCATGGCCACCTAGATGCAATATTTAAAGTAACTCTGAAAAAAGAAGTAGGCCTAAAAACTTTTTAAAATGTCACATTCTGATCCAGAATTGTCTCAGAAATCCAAAAATTTTACAATATACAGGGTGTTCTATTTAAAAATTCAAACCCGGAGCCATTTCCGGTGAAACCGGAAGTGACCGGAAAGCGAAAAATATCGAAACTCTCCTCTTCACATACCATTTACCTATACCAAATCTCATTTTGATACACCTAATATTCTAGAAGTTATGACTTGTCTAATAGATTCGTTGACACTCGTCCAATCTGCTGAAGAAAATATTCGAAATCCGAAGAAGACATTCACCAATAGTATCAAACTGAATAAAAATATATTATACAGGGTGACCCAGGGTTAAACCGCCAAACCTTTAGGATCGGGTTTTTAGGTGAAAATAAGATTTTTTTCTTACAAGCATTTCGGGGTACAGGGTGTCAAACAGTTTTTTATTAAATATTCAAAAACCTCTCTGATAATTTTGATAAAACTTAGCATGCTCATTTGCGGTGATGAGGGAATTTTTTGAATGTTATCAGAATGGAATTAATAATTCCAGTGGCGTCCCAGAGGGTAATCAAATTGATATTAGGACAAATCATTGTACGCCACTGTTTTTTTATATGTTTAATTTGTTCAGTTTAATCAAATAAACATAAACAAAATTTGTCTCCTCAATTTTTTGCGTATCTTGCTTTGATTTTGAGAACAAATTTAAAAACAGTTTCCCTGCATGTTACAGGAAAAAACTCATTTCAACAAAAATCAGATCAAAGGTAGCCGGGGTCAATCTCGAAAACAATTGCGGCTTTGTTTGTGTCAAAGTTTGACAGCCTGTGACATGTTAATTGATTAATTCGAGTTTTAATGCATTTTAAGCTGAACAGCTTTTCGTGTTGAACAAGAAAGAATTGAAATTGGTAACGAGACATTGTCCTCTGAGGTATCACCTCAAAAAAATGGATAAATCAGACAGTGACCTGTGCCGTTACTGCGAGAACTTCAGGACACCTGCTTTGCACTGCCAAGCCTGTTTTGCAAAAGGCCTGAGTTCCTCGAAGGGGTTTCACTAACGCCCTCAGACATCAGGAACTGATACACTTCGCAAGGAGTCTTGGAATCGTGGGTCTTGAATAGATAAAGGGTAATATATAAAGGACCTTACAGGTCAAGGAATGGAGAGGCTGGAGAGCCATATCGACCCTCCTACAATCTACAATCAACTCTATCTCTCCATACCGGCTGTATGATGAAGCATGGGTATTATCTTGATACTTAAAGCAAAATATCCCGCTTAAAAAAAATCTTTATTTGATTTTTCATAAAATGAGCCTATTTGTTCATTGACAATTGTTTATAGAGTGTACGTTTATATTTCAAGTCAGATAATGGTTCAACAAAAGCCACTAAAATTGTTTCGCTTCGTGGAGACTTCATCACAACTATATTTCATAATATTGAAACATTGCGACATTTTTATATGTTATAATCTAAAAAAACTAATAAAATTAGAGTTTAAAAAACTGAGAAAACACGCTTATGTAGCAATGAGGACTAATAAGTTGGAAATAATAAGAATAAATAATAAATAAATAAATATTTATTCGCATGAAGAAAAACATATACAATTGTTTTCATTGAATAATATAAATTTACGGATGAATATAAGTAAGTCACTGAAGTGTATAACAGTTTTGAGCTGTTATACTCCTTGTGTGTGACTAGTTATAATAATAATAATAACTGAACCTACGATCAGGAGGGTACCCATTAAGACCGATAAGGTTGAGTATGGGTTTTCTGATCGTATCTTATATTGGTATATAGGTATAATAAGGCATTTCGTTGAATAATCGTATACTTCATAACATTTAGTTTATGCGCTGTTTGCGGAATCATCTTGTCAAGTATTCACAGAACAGCTGAATACGCGAATATTGTGTTTGTTTATCGGTACTGGGATGCTAATGCGCGCGCTTCAGTAGTTGAGTACGCCCGTAGATTTCCTCTAAGGAGATTGCCTTACAGATCAGTGTTTGACACTACTTTTCAACGTATAATAGAAACAAAATCAACCGTATTGCGATCTCGAGCAGATGGAATTTTCGCACCTCTTCAACACAAAAGATCTTAGAGCACTTCGACGAGTTGCCTTCCAGTAGCACTCGGAGATCTTTATACGTGGAGCACTGAGAACAGGATTTTGATAGCAGATAGTCGTCACGCATATCATCTGCGGAAAGTACAGAATTTGCTTCCTGATGACTTGCCACGAAGAAGAAAATTTTCCGAAAGGTTCCTGGGGCAAATAATAAATGATGCTTTCTACTCTCGGAGGGTGATTTGGACTGATGAAGGAACTTTCACCAGGGCTTGTATCTTTAATCAGCATAATTCTCACATTTGGGCCCACAAAATCCTCGTGCTATACAAGTCATCCATTTTCAACATGAATTTTCGTGCAACGTTTGGATGGCATTATGACTCACCCATCGGTCCATATTTTCTTCCTCCGCGACTATGTGGTCCAGTTTACCTTAATTTTTTAGAAAATTATCATGAACCAGTGTTATAATAATAAATAAACAATTTATTCACAAGATCTAAAAATGACTACATATTGTATAAAGTAATAGAAGGGTGAATAAATATAGTTTAAACTACGAGGTATATTATGAATATCAGGATACACATATATACCTGTGTGTAGTGGAAAAAAAAAAAAATTTCCTAAACATAAACTAAATGAAATTAAAAAAATATGTTGAAATACTACCTAAACATAACTCAACATCATAACAATTTTTTATTATTCTAATAGTATATACATTTTCAGTATTATAAATGAGTATTTAGGCTACAATAATTTATTTCAATAAGCAAACAATTTGTAGCCATCACATTTCAAACAATTATAGCATTCGTTTTATTTATCGGTAATATTTTTTTTATTGCGATTGGACAGTATAGTATAAGGTAAAATTTAATTCTTTCAGTTTTCTATTATTGATTTTATGTACATGGATGGTAATTCTCTGATGTATTCCTTGAATGATTTATTGAAGCGTTGGATTGTGGGTTCGTTTTTAATATTTTCAGGTATGCAATTGAATACTTTCGGTCCCGGATATTGGTAACAACTCTGTCCGATTGATTTACTCATGAATGGTTTTATGACTGCTCGTTAGTTGTTAAAGCTAAGCCTTAACTATACTGGGCGTTATTGACCAATAACTGGACAACCTCCCAGAGCGGCTTGGGAAAGTTATCACCCTCAGTATATAATGAAGCGTGGGCCTTAATTTGACAGTACAGTTACCAATCTTAGATAGTCCAGAAACAATAATACACTTAGGACTTTTAATAATATATATGTATTTTCTTAAGAATAATAACAACAACTTATACCCATGGTATAATTTACGGAGAAAATGTATAGAACGTCACAATGAATTCAATACATGAGATATACTTGAATGTGGAACAAATATAGTATGCCTAGTAGAATAACTGTTATTCATTTACCTTGGCGATTGCTAATATTACTATTTTGTCGAATTATTAGTTGACTCGACTATGAAATCAAATAATGAATGGTTCCTTATTACCTTATATATTTACCTTCCAAATAAAAGTTTTATTTTCTTACCCTCGACTGGAGAACACACCACGTTTTAATGTTACTTGATTTTTATTTTGGATTGCCGGTTTTTTATTTTACGTTCACTGGTTCGTAATATGATTATTTAGCTTCTTTGTAAAATTTTAATTCTATTAGTAGTTATTACTGAGTAATTCTGTTGTTTACACTTCCACTATTTTTTTTGATAAACTGGCTACTTTATGAATATTTACGAGTCTACATTGTTTCTATCAAAGATCGCAATGCTTCTTCCTAGATGGAATTTGATTCTGAAGGCTATTACTAAACTAACTCTCTTTCTCTCTGAACTGTGTTCTTAACTGACTCTTTACCTTTGACTTTGTTCTTATATAGCATCTCCCCACTATGATCCCTTTTCCGGTGTTGAATATGAGCGGTGTTGTTCCCACAGTAATAGATTATAACTTCGGACATTAATTTCCTCCGCGGTATATTTCATTCGCGTTCTTTGCGCGTTATTTTCATCCCGGCTGTCGAGGAAATTATCTATCGCGGCGTGGAGCTCAATAGTAATAAAAATAAATGTCCTGTCGTGATTTATTTCGGTCTGTTTTAACTTTTAGGTCGTCGAGGTCAACATAACATATTCATAAGGCATTTTGATGAGGGGTGTATCATATCGAATATTTTACGAGGTTTTTATTTCTTTGTCGGGACTCATTCCGCATTCCTGCCTTCTAATTCAATAGCGGACGAAGTTAAACAGTCGTTCTCCTTATTGTGTCGCGTTGCTTCAGTCAAGGGTATTACGTTAAAATAACTTGGTTGATCGCAGCATACAATGGGTTTAAATTTATTTTTCTGTCGCTTCTCATGATAGTGAGAATGAGTTAGAAGTTCGTTCATAGGCAAATAGTGTGTTTGTCCTAATTTCAAAAAATAAAGTTTTCCATAAATCATAGATCTGGCTTCGTATAGCGCTTCACTTGGTTATCGGTTACTTCTATACATAATTTGTTTCAAAATTCGCTTTTGTATGATTGCGAGTGATTTCAGGTATGTTTTAGATACTCCACCTCATCCTATAATACCATAGTCTAGATGTTCAAATTTTGTTAGAGTATATTTGCAACTTGTTTGATTCTATATAAAACACTACGTAATTTTTTGACAAGATCATTTGTATGGAGGTGGCTGTCTATCATTACACCTAAGTATTTAACGCTTTTGGATGGTGAGATTTCGGGTCATCTTCTAGTGATATCTTTTCAAATGTTGGGAGGTTCGTGGATAGCTACAGAACGGCAAAAGTAAGTTTTTTTGAGAATAATTTATAGGAGTCTATTATCGAACCATTTTTTGATGTTACTAAAATCAGTTTCTATTTTATTTTTTAGATCGTGTCATGTATTACTTTCGTGAAATATGACAATGTCGTCTGCAAAACTTATGATGCTGTCCTGTGTTCGGATGGAGAATATATTATTTAAATATATATTGAAGAGCAAAGGTCCCAGTACTGTTCTTTGAGGTACACCACACGATTTAGTTTTTTTTATCAGTATGTTTTGTATTTTTGTTTGTTGTTTCCTGTCAGCTAAGTATGTGGTGAAAAGGTCGTATGCTTTACTACAAGATCGTCTAAACTTGATAAAAGTATGTTGTGGTCCACGGTAACGAATGCCTTTGCTAAGTCTAGGAAAATTCCAATTGACGGCTTTTTTATCTATGGAATTATATATTTTGCTCGGAGTTCTTTTATCGCATCATTGGTGGACTTTTTTTCTGTAAAGCCATACTGCGCTTCTGACAGCAGATTGTGTTTCTTCAGGAAGGAATTCAATCTTATTTTAATGATTTTTTCCAGAATTTTGCCCAGATTTGATATGAGTAATTTGACACTTTTGTTTTTCCACCACTTTTGTAAATAGTTACTACTGTTGACATCTTGAACGCAGAAGGAAAGTGATTTATTGATAATACAACGGAGGGGTTTGGCTATGTAACTTGATATGAGTTTCAGTGTTTCAGCTTTGAAGCCATCAGGACCCGGTTATATTTTATTTTTTAATTGTGAAATAATTTCTTGTATTTCATTTGCATCAGTGGGGAAGAGAAATAAGGTATAATTTGATTTGATTTTGATTTCTGTAGAATTTTCATCCTGCTTAATATTTTTTGCTAGATTTACACCTACACTGCTAAAAAATGCGTTGAATTTCTTGGATATTATGCTCGGATCGCAAGTTACATTTCCATCCTCAGTTTGTATCGATGATGTATCGATCTGAATGTTGTCTTGCTTTAGTTAATTCATTTACTACTTGCCATAATCGTTATGAGTCTCCACCTTCACGTTCTATTTTATTGTTGTAGTATTTTGTTTTTGTGTCTCTTATTGCTTTCTCAAGTACTTTTTTGAAGGAATTATATTCATTTTTCAAGGTTTATTGTGTGGGGTTATCTTTCGCTAGCATGCATTGTATTTTTTATTAATGGATTTCAATAATGATCCAGTGATCCATGCTTTCCTTTTAATATATTTGTTTTTAACTTTTATGAATTCCGTAGATCTACCTACTGCACTTTGAACAGTCCAATAAATTCCTATTTTTAATGTTTTATCTTTTTTTTTCATCTATTTGTTTATAAATTTTGTTGGTTGTGCTTTTTTTGGGTACTTATTGTTGAATACCATTGTTAGATGCATACCTATAATTAATGAGCAAACAGATGCTTTCAGTTAGACAGATGTACTGCTCATTACCCTCTACCAGTTCGACGATGGCTGCACTACTATTTTCCGGAAAGATGGATAGGTCGCGGTCACGGGGGCGGATCTACTTGAGAGCTTTTTGGGCTGCAGCTCAGGGCCATGTGGATAAAGGCCCCCAGGCCTCCATTTGGTGAAGAAAAAAATCTAAAATAAAAAAAAATCCGATCATAAGGATGGCAACCCTGCGAACAATCAACCCGTGTGCGCTCTATCGAACGGAACGGGGTCTTCCCGCCGCTTAGCTCCCGACGCAATTTTTTTTTCTGCACTTCTCGTTGTCAAAGTGACAAATTGACTTTGTACTTTGTTAGTATTAGAACTGTGTTTTATGAGTTTAGTAGTTTACTAATAAGTGATAACTTAAAAGTTATAAAGACCGGACCTTCCTTTTATTTTACTTGAATTGAAAGTAATCAGCATAAGAAAAGACTTCCTGCTTTTAGTAGGTAAGTAAAAAGAATCATGAATCATGATTTTTTTTTGTTTTTATTTTATTTTTCAATGCTAAATGAACTCTTTAATCGATTTTTAATGATAATTTGTGAATTGCTACTTTTATTACAAAGTATTGAAATGTGACGAGACGGGCAATATTACATCATCTCGCTCGCTCTGTTTATTTTCAGAAAACTATCAAGTTCTTTGTTTATTTTCAGAAAAATATCAAAATTATATTTTACAATATGTCTGCTAGAAAATATAAAAGTGGAGCTGAAAAACGAAAATTACAGTTAGATCGAGAAAAAGAAAGAAATAAATGTGCAAAAATTGAAACTTTCTTTAAATTAGAACATAAAAACGAAAATGAAATAGCTACAGATCCATTAAACAGCGGAAAGGAAGGGATCTCATCCGAAGAAATCTAACCGAAGGTAGCAGAAAATTGCAGAACCAGGAAAAAAATATAAGTGATAAAAATGTGCAAGATTTTGAAAAACAGAAAAAAAATACAGTGATGAGAATGTGCAAGATCTTGACTACCAGCAACCCTCTGATCCCTCTGAGAACGATATTGGTGTTCAGCAAAAGGACGGTAATACCGTTTAGAAAATTTTGAGTTTGAGAAATATGACGTGGGCTTGTGGCCAGTATTGCTATATAATGATTTTATTAATGACGTCCTCTCACATGAAATGACTGACTTTCAAAATAAAGATCCGAAAAATATACATTCAGCTTCAATAAAGAAATACAAAGAACAAAACAGATGTTTTTCAAATAGGTATTTCATTAAGAAAATGAAAAATGGCCAATTCTGGAAAATCTTGGTTATGTTATCAACAAGGTTGGTACTGTTTTTTGTTTGACTTGAAACTTTTTTCTAAAACCCCATCTCAATACACAACCGGATTTTCTGATTGGAAACACATAGGAACTTGTTTAGAAATCACGAGAATTCTAATGAACATAAGAATGCAATGTTAGTGTGGTTGACACGAAAAGAAAATAAGTCTGTTTTAGCAGCTTCAGGAGCAATTAAGGAAAGAAACAGAATATTATCATAATATTGCAGTGGTAAAATTTTTGAGTACAAGGGGCTTAGCATTTAGAGGTCCCGAGGAAGTATTTGGTTCTCCACATAATGGTAATTTTGGGAGTTATTGGCAGCGTTCGACCCATTCATTCGTGAACATATTGAACAACGAGAGCTGCGACCAAAATCGATAATATCGTATTCATCAAAAACAGTATATGATAAAATAATTGAGATTATGGGTAAACAGATAATCAAACAAATTATAACTCAAATAAATAACGATGACACAAAGTATTATTCAATTGTGATGGATTCAACCCCAGATCTGTCTCACAACTTGCTATTGTATTACGATACTGTTTTCGGGGAAAAGTGTATGAAAGATGTGTATCGTTCATTAAAATTAGTAGTCATACTGCCTTATATTTATTTAATATTCTACAAGACTTTTTAGAAACAAATGGACTACTACTGGATAATATGGCGCTTCTAATATGGCGGGTCACTACAATGGTGTACAAGCACTACTAAAACGAAAAATAAATTCGCAGATTATGTGCTGGGCATTCCCTTAACCTAGTTGGTGAAGGCTGCAACCGAAATTGTAAACGTTTTTGGAGGGTGCAAAAAATATATGTTTTCTTTTCTGCTTCGACCCATAGGTGAGAACTGTTAGATCGTGAAACAAAACTAAAATATACGTTAAAAAGTTTAAGCCTGACCAGATGGTCTTGTCACTATGATGCTGTCACAGCTTTAAAAAATAATTATGATGACATGGAAATTTTCAAAAGTTTCAGCGAAAATGAGGATGAAATGTTGATCACCGAAAAGAGGCACGAAATGTATTTATTAAACTGGCGAAACTCGAAACTGCAATTTTGATTATTTTTTGGAAATAAATTTTGAAGCGATTTAATTTAGTAAATAAAAAAATACAGAGCCCATTGAAACAGTTCGTGAACAACATAAGGCAACAATCAGATCGGAAGCTAAAGAAATACGAAGAGAAAGCTACAAAATTAAGTACTACTGTGGGAACAGACTAAAGTGATATAAATAAGAGACGCATTACTTCAAAATTTTCTGATATGTCTACAGATAAAGTCTCAGTATACGGCGCAGAAAAATTGAATAAGCTGATTATGGATTTAAATAAAAGAAGCCGAATCTATGAGACATGTAGCAAAAAATTAAAATTTTTTAATGGATTTGCAAGACAAAAATATGGAACACACAGATCTAGAAGGTGATTATTATCCAGATGACGTAGAGGAACATTTAGTGAATGAGTGCATTCAGTTGAAATCTTATTTACTACAGTCTAAGAAAAAGTCTTACACCTCTTGCAGTGAAATTTTTATGCTAATTTATGAAAAGAAATTTGTTGATGTTTTCCCAAATTGCTATACCATCGTAAAGATTTTTTTCAACGTTGCCAATCACTAGCTGTGAATGGAGCGCTCTTTCTCCAGGATGTCGTGTATAGAAAATAAATACAGGACAACAATGTCGAACTATCGACTAAATTATTTATCAGTTCTTTCCACAAATTGTGATTTAATAAAGGACTTACAATGTGATAAGCAAATAAAGGAATTTTCAGCACAAAAATGCAGAAAGGTGCTTTATAATTTGTGTAACATAACCACACATAACCTGTCAATTTATTTTACAATAATGTCGTACATTTGCTGTTTGTATACTGAGTCATATTATATAAATACAATATTTTTTTGTCCTATGTCCTATTTTTTTCCTATACCGTTTACCTACATCACTATAGAAAACAATTTTTTGACAAAATGGCAATTAGTTGAGTAATTAGGTAGGCCCCTAAGTAGTGTTAGTCCAGGGCCCCACAAATTCACGATCCGCCCCTGCGGGGTCAAGACAGCTCCTTTCCTTGGCCTGCGCGCTCTCCTGGCTTAACCCCTATGGATGATTTTGTATGGGGTACCATGAAAACCAAAAACCCAACAACGACGAAAATTCTCTCCGGAAAAGGATTGTTCAAGCAGCACGAGAGATCACAGCAGCAGAGTGCCGTGCAGCTGCAGAATCTATCGTCCGTAGGTGCGACCTTTGCATTGAAGAAGATGGTGGTCATTTTGAGTAATTTTTGTGAATTTTCGGAAGTTACCCGTTTTCTAATAAAATAACATAAGTAAATAAATTTGTTCTAATATCAATTAGATGGTTTTTTCCTGTTACATGCAGGGAAACGGTTTTTAAAGTTTTTTCTCAAAACCGAAGCTAGGATACGATAAAATTCAAGGAGAAAAAAGAATTATTCTCGATTGCTTACTTCAAAAAACAATTAAACATACAAAAAATCAGTGGCGTGCAATGATTTGTCCTAATATCAATTAGATTACCCTCTGGGACGCTACTGCGAATGATAATTTTATTCCGATTACATGAAAAGAAGCCGCTTATTACCGCAAATAAGCATGCAAAGTTTTATCAAAATCAGTAAAAAAGTTTTTGAGTAATTAATAAAAATTTCGAAAACGAAGCAAGTTCGGATTCATTCTAATAGAAAAAAAAACTAATTTTTACCTATAAAACCGAACCTAAATGTTTGGCGGTTTAACCCTGGGTCACCCTTTACGTGTATTTTGAAATAATTATAGCACTTGAAAAAATGACTTAACACTACATTATCGTTCATATTTGCGAATATTTCCATCCTACATTAAAAATCCCATATGAAGCAGGACATTTTCGAATAATTACAGCGACATTATCCCATATGAAGCGGGACATATTCAGCGATAATTGCCGGTAGATATCGAAAATTTCCCTATAGGTCCGTATCTATAGTAACGATTGAAAAGAATACAAAGCGCTGTATCATTCAACTACGAGGAGTTCAAAGCCATGATACAGAACTGTGATGAAAAAACGCCTGATGACTTACAAAAAAAAATATTTTTTGTTTTATCGTACGAATTAGCATGGCAAGGAGAGGGAGTAAAATGTTCAACTTACTATTTCAAAGAAGACATTAATAACGCAGGGGAAAAAACTAACAAACTGGAATACAACCCAATATTTGACAAAACAACGCAAGGGATAAACCTTGCGCTCCTTCCAAGTGGCTGGTTAGAAACATAGTTAACCCTGATATGTGTCCGGTAAGGTTGTTCAGAAAGTTTATGGAGAAGAGAAATTATATAAGATTCTTCTTAACTGTTAATCCTTTTTGGATATTGGGCAAGTGGAACAAGAACATTCCTGTCGGAAAAAACATGATCTCTCAGTGGACGCCAACGGTGGCAAAAAAGTCAGGTTTGGCGACTGAAAAAGTTAAAATAATCATTCACACAACAGCTGTTTCGAACTTAGCAAAGAAAGGGGTTGAAGAAAATACGTTGATTAAAATGACTGGACATTCAAACCCAAAGTCCATAAAGCCATATCTCCAACTGGACGAGGAACACCATGCAAGTATAGTATAGAAAATGAGAGATACTACTCACCTAAATAAAAAAGAAACTAATGTAGCTAATGTGCCTACTATAAGTTCTTCAAGTTATAATTCAATAGCAAACTCGAATACATTAATTAACAAGTAGTGCACCAGGCCCAAAAAATACTAATTTTTACAACTTTGTATTCCACTGCAATTCATGCAATTTTTAGGTTGTATTTAATTTGTTAATTTTTATATAATTTATATGTACCTACCTGCATGTAAATTCAAAATGAAATTTCAAACTTAGCACATACCTTTTTTCTTTTAACTCCGGAAATATTCTACCGAATTACATTCTTGCATCAAAATAAACCTGATAATTTTCCGTTCAAGCATGTTGTCAGTAAAAAACTGCATTCGGTTATTTTCATATTTTGTTAAAAACTTTTTGACAAAAAATCAAACCGACGAAATACGGAACTGAAAAGTAAAAAATAAAATAAACCTTCTTAGTCTCAGTAACTAAGCTCCTAAACTAATGTAAGTAACTAATTTTGAGTCGGCGCCAAACAAACAAGCAAATGAATTAGGTAAGGCGTAAAATGATGGCATCGAGTTGCGCGGTGACATTCTGATAATTTTTTTGAAGTAATTTAATGATGTTCGTTGATTGTTTGTTTGGCGCCGACTCAAAATTAGTTACTTACATTAGTTTGGGAGCTTAGTTACTGAGACTAAGAAGTTTATTTATTTTTACTCTTCAGTTCCGTATTTCGTCGGTTTAATTTTTTGTTGAAAAGTTTTTATTTTTCAATTTTTCATGGCTGAAATATACTAATTATTACCTACTTGTTTTTTGATTACTTCCAAAATACTTACTTACCCACCTTACTTCAACTATTACCAGTTAAATAATATGATTATCTACTTTTACTATTTGTTGTAATATAAATTATTTTTGTTGTTCTGGTTAGTTCATTTCATTACTTTGTATATCATTCCATCATTCCTTTCAATATAATTGTTTTGACGGATGTGGAACAGAAATAATGTCAGTAGCGATCTGTCATTGTCAACTACGTATGTGTGTGCCAATGTTCATAAGTGAAAAATCAATTATCCCCTATTGTTTTACCCGTAAGGGTATATAATTCCATTAGAAATCTAAATATAAGGTATACCCTATCTATTAAAAAAAGAATCATCCAAATCGAAGAACCCAGTATAAAGTTATGCCTGATAGAATCGGTTAACGGACCAGAATTCAGAGGGTGAGTGATCAATATCCTCCATTTTGCTACCCTTAGGGGTGGATTTCATCTTTTAAATTCAAATGGGACACCTGTGTGAAAACAGCAGCTAAAAGATAGCAGCCAATTTGCCGAAGATTGCCGAACGATCAGTGGCGTCGGACTTGAAATTTATTTGGGGTTCAGCCAAGATGTAAAAAGTATTATCCTCATTTTCTCCTTCACAAGACGGAAAATCGTAAAATACTTATGAATTACGTTAAGAATGATTCCCAATACCTTTCAATCCAAAAAATGATAATTCTGCATCATGGTGGGATTATAATGTGCCAAGTTGAAAACTGCCTCAACGAAAGTGGAAACATATTATTCTTTCTTATACATAGAATCATTTCGTGTGAAAAAGTTTGCATTACTTGCAGAGAGGGTAAAATACCAACCCCAATTAAAAAAAAAACTCTTTCGGGGTTAAGACCTAAAACTGCCCCAACGAAAGTGATAACAGATCATTTTTGACAATGCAGAGAATCAATTGGCGTTGAAAAAAATTCTTGCATTACTTGCAGAGGGGGTGAAATACCAACCCCAATTAAAAAAAATCCATTTTGGGGGTGAAACTAAAACTGCCCAACAAGTATACAGATCATTTTACATGCAGAGAATCATTGGTGTGGAAAAAAATTCTTGCATTACTTGCAGAGGGGGTGAAATACCAACCCCAATTGAAAAAAAATCATTTCGGGGTTAAGCCTAAAACTGCCTCAACGAAAGTATCCCAGATCATTCTTGACGATGCCGAGAATCATTCGGTGTGGAAAAAAATTCTTGCATTACTTGCAGAGGGGGTGAAATACCAACCCCAATTAAAAAAAGAAACGATTTCGGGGTTAAGACCTAAAACTGCCCCAACGAAAGTATCCACAGATCATTCTTGACGATGCAGAGAATCATTTGGGTGGAAAAAAATTCTTGCATTACTTGCAGAGGGGGTGAAATACCAACCCCAATTAAAAAAAAAACGATTTCGGGGTTAAAACTGAAACTGCCTCAACGTTAGTATCCACAGATCATTCTTGACGATGCAGAGAATCATTTGGTGTGGAAAAAATTCTTGCATTACTTGCAGAGGGGTGAAATACCAACCCCAATAAAAAAAAACGATTTCTTGGTTAAGACCTGAAACTGCCCCAAAAAAGTATCCACAGATCATTCTTGACGATGCAGAGATTCATTTGGTGCAGAAAAAAAATCTTGCATTACTTGCAGAGGGGGTGAAATACCAACCCCAACTTAAAAAAAAATCGATTTCGGGGGTAAGACCAAAATCTGCCCCAACAAAAGTATCCACAGATCATTCTTGACGATGCAGAGAATCATTTGGTGCAGAAAAAAATTCTTGCATTACTTGCAGAGAAATGATCTGTTATTACTTTCGTTGGGGCAGTTTTAGGTCTTAACCCCAAAATGGTTTTTTATTAAATTGGGGTTGGTATTTTACCCTCTCTGCAAGTAATGCAAATTTTTTCACACGAAATGATTCTATGTATAAGGAAGAATAATATGTTTCCACTTTCGTTGAGACAGTTTTCAGCTTGGCACATTATAATCCCACCATGATGCAGAATTATCATTTTTTGGATTGAAAGGTATTGTGAATCATTCTTGGAGTAATTCATAAGTATTTTACGATTTTCCGTCTTGTGAAGGAGAAAATGAGGATAATACTTTTTACATCTTCGCTGAACCCCAAATACATTTTAAGACCAACGCCACTGATCGTTCGGCAATCTTCGGCAAATTGGCTGCTATCTTTCAGCTGCTGTTTTCACACAGACAAATGGGACCACCTTCAGAGTACACCCATATAAGAATTATCGGAATCGGACGCCTCAGTAAAAAGTTATGCGTAATCATACATAAAAAAAAATATGAAAAAAAAAAAAATACGGTCGACTAGAGAACCTCCTGCTTTTTGGTTTCGTCGGTTAAAAAGAGCCCTCCTGCTTCGGAGTCGGGCTTTTTCGCCAAAATTTGAAAATAAACTCATGCAGTTTTTAGACAACATGCTTTCATGGAAAATTATCGGTAATTTTGATACACTTGTGTAATTACTTCCGAATAGTTTTGGGAGAAAACTAATCAAATTCAAATATTCGGTAACAGCTTGTTCTAAACAAACATTTCTCACATATTCGTCAAATCAACGAGCAAGTATGAAGCCGCCCTTTATGGTTGTCATGTGGTGCGATAGGTATGAGACGTAAGGTCGTATGTGACTGATTACACGTTTTCTAATCAAAATAATTATTGTATTTTTATCGCCAGAATCTGAACTGTATGCTTTTTGAAAAGTTTTTTCGCCTAGCGATTTGTTAACACCATCATTCTAGCGAAAAAAATGTTAGTTTGAACCTCAGAATTTCGCAAGATTAAAGTTTTTAAATTCGTTTATTTTTTATTAAACATTATAAAACCCCGCGGAATACTTTTCGGGCTATAATCTTTTACGATTTTGAACGAAGGTGTAAACATACAACCCGTCATTAAAAGTGATCCGCATTACTGCTATAAAAAGCTGATTATTGAAAATGTGCATATTGTTCATAAAAAGATTCAAGAAAAACTATGCATCGGATCAACTGGAGTAGATACATATTTATCTAAGTATTGGGAAGATGATGGATTCCACATTGCCAACCAGAAAACAAAAATAAGCACGGGTAGACTCATATAGATTCATGCCAGAAAAGTTCCATGGATGATCATCGAATTACATATTCAATATCCTAAATATTCAATTATATTTGAAATGACGAAAAGCCAACATAAGTTGTTCGAGGTAAACGCGCAAAAAACATATGATTGCTGCTTTACTTAGATACAGATAAGATTGTTAAACTATGAATTCTGATTAGAATAGAGAGGTTTGTATTTCTGAATTCTTGAAAAAAGTATGTATTGATTAGTGAATGAAAATCAGCTTTGTCGATTTGATAGTCTTCGAACTCAATTTATAAAAGTATTTTTCTGGGACCATGACAGGTAAGGATATACCGAGTTTCTTCTACGTATTCAAGTCAATAGGTTGTATTTCTATGGAAACTTAAAATCTACGCAATACTTCTTAAGTGAGGAACTTCCCAAAATTTTACAACTTTCAATGAATTATTCAGGGTTACACGCTATAATGAGTTTATAAAAATACCTTACTCCTGCCACATCTTCCACTTGAAATGTTTGCTCGTTTCTATTTATATTTCCAGAAATGATTGATCATGCATTGAAATCCAATCGTCTTGCATATAACAATGAAACACAATTAATGCTATGGAATTAATAATATTGTAATCATTGTTCTCTAGGCAATGGTGAAAGTTTCCATTAAATAAACTCAGAGTTGGAAAAGTTGATAAACTGACCAAACAAACCCTTTATATCCCCAATGTGGATTATCTCTCTATGATTATAAATATATATATATATATATATATATATATATATATATATATATATATATATATATATATTACTAGCTATTGTTTGCATTAAATCGACAATCATGGCTCAGATGTTCATTTAGGCTATAAACGTGATGACTAGTCGGTTTCTTTATATTTTTTATTTTATTTATATAACTTATATCCTAGACGACGTCGATAATAATCAAAATGGCGGATTTTCAGAGGAATACTTTTTCTTTTCGAAACCTACCAAATAAGGTATCACACAAGGTAAAAGGTGATTACAAAAATGTATAAAACATATTGGATTTAGAAATTAAAGTGAAGTACATGGATGGCTCGATAGTGAATAAATAAAGCCGAAAATACGGGCATGAATAATACCCTAAAATGTATTGTTAACTAAGCAAACCTTAGGGCAAGGTGGCATGCGAACATCACTTTTATGAGTTTAATTGAAATATATGAGTTGTCTACTTATTAGACGATCAATAATTGAATAGTTGTTGGTTAAGCATTTCAGACAAGGAAATTTTCTTGTTTTGTACTTTCCAGAGCGCGATTTTTTACCTAGTTTTTGAACTTGTTTTTTTAAGTCTAATCATTAGCTCTCAAACAAAAAAAATCGGTCCAGTAGTTTTTTGTGATGCTTGAACAAACAGACAATTACAATTTTATGATATTATATATATATAATCTTGAATCATATATATATATATATATATATATATATGTATATATATATATATACATATACGAGATAACAGGAAACGGGAAACAGGAAAACGGGACATTGGGATAACAGGTTACCGGGAAACGGGATAATGGGATGAGGAAAAACGGGAAACGGAACAACGGCATAACAGGATAACGGGTACCGTTAAATGGGATAACGGGAAACAGTATAACGGGATAACGGAAACTGTTGAATTATAATCTCGCAATTGCTCAAATACAAATATTTCACTCCTGGTTTTAAAGAATCCTAGTTCTATTTCAATAACAGAATTTGTTGGAAAACATGAAGATTTTTTTAACTTTACTTTGATTACTGACGTGACAACTTCACCTTAGGAACATTCGAATTCTACTGATTCAATTCAGAAATGTATTCTCGCCAATTGCGTAGATGGAACCTTTAGTACATTTACACTACCACAACCAGGAAGTTTTCCGAGTTCCTTTTCTCAATGCAAAGAATCTTCATGAGCACCCTCATGGGTTCCTTATTGATCTGAGCATCAACCCGTTACCATCCTTGCCCACTCTTTGTGTGTGATGTGTTTGATCTTTTTTTATAGAGAGTAACTCAGGAGCAATATAAACAAACTCAGTGCAATCATTTCACAATTCAGCAATAGATTAATGAAATCATTGCGGGATCATCTGCTACCATATAAAGTCCAGACAAGTGCATCCTGTTGATTTTATCCTCAAGTGGGTTAATTGGATTTTATTGTCACAGAATATTCTTATTAGTTGCAACAGAAACAGTGGGGCCCTCCGGCATTGAGAAACTTTGATTACCTAAAATCATCAGACCGAAAACAACTATTGAATAAATACGTCAGAATGATACAAAACGAAAACATTTTAATACAGTAAGGCCCGGTATTTTCACCTCCGGTTATACTAGGATAAATTAACCAACGGTTAGATTATGCTTTTGTTTTAAGTTTATTGATAAGCAAAACACATTCTAACCATTGGTTAATTTCCTAGTATAACCGGAGGTGAAAATACCGGTGGAATCTATGAGAAACAAAGACCTAGAAACGAATAATTATTCAAATGAAAAATAATAATATACTACGTTTTTAAAACAGACTAAAAACTATAAAATGTATGTCATATTTGGTATTATACAACTCACACTCGTAACGCATACAGAAACTCCTTGTCGACTTCCACCTCACTGGTTTATTTATTTATTTTATTTTCACCTCTTTTGCTGAAGTGAAATAATGAGATTTCCGAACTCCCAATTTTCATTTTGTTACATCATATAATTTTTTGATATTGGGAGTGTTTGTGGTTTTCTTTACCTTGAAAATAGTGTTATTGAATTATATAAAATTCAGTTCATATCGAATTTATAAATAGCCTTCATTGATAGGGAAAAGCGCTAGTGCACCACTGCGTAATTGCGATTGAAGCCACGTGGAAATCCTTCGAATGTAAATGAATCATTGCACAATAATTAATTAACATCAATCGTCGAGTCGACAGGGTATATTCAAAACACTCATAGAATCCATGCAGTGAATATTGACAAAGCATATTATTAACGAATGTTCATTTACATTTTTTTGTTCCAATTTATTGGAGTGCAAACCATTTCTGATTTATTTCACTCTTCTGGTCGGTAGATAAAATTAACTGGGTTAATGCGATATTGAAGTATTCTTATGATATTCCAATACCATTTGGGAAAAAAAGGAGTAATATCAATATTCCAAAACAATGTTAAGTTATCATTTGAATGTTTAGGTACTTTCAAACGACGATAGCCTATGCCGAAAATATTGTAGTCGGGTGTGTATCAGTCCATTTTGATTTCTCTGAAAATATGAAGACTACCTTTGTTCATAAAATCAGATGCGGAATTATATATATATAATATATATATATATATATATATATATATATATATATATATATATATATATATATATATATACATATAATGCTCGACTAAAGTCCGTTCCCCCCCTACTAATTTTCGAACCACCTGGTATATCGCAACGAAATTTGGAGGGCTTAAATAGGAGATAGAAACCTACTTTTTCATGAAAAAATCACAACTAAAAGTTTCAAAATGGCGGCTGAGCGCCATCTTCAATAAAAAAAATTAAATAGAACACCCCGTATATTATTCCATTTTCGAAATTTGCTCATAATTCTCAACAGTTTTCTCTTATACACTTTACTCCTAATTTCAATTGTTTTCGAAATATTAATGTTTGAAAAGTGACATTCCGGTTTAAAATTAAGTATGGATTTTAGTCACTTCCGGTAAAACATTTTGCTAACTAAACGTTATTATTAATTTGTAGTTAAATCTCTCAATGAATTCGACTGATAAGAGGCGTAAAGAGAGTTTATTAAGGATAAACAGTACCGCTTACCGGAAAATCTCGAAGCCTACGAATGTGTTCTATAAATTCACAATCAAAACAAGTTAGTTGGCTAAAAATTATAATTTATTTTTGAATAACACTTTTATTTAACCCCAACAATTATTTCAACAAGTGTTTAATGTGGCCCCCTCCCAAATCTTGACAATAAAGTGCCCTATTATAAATAGCTTCTCTCAAGTTGATGAAAGTTTGTTCATCTATTTCTTCACATGTATCTATTATTCTGCGTTCCAACTCTTCTATTGTTTGGCATTCAGTGGCGTAGATTTTTGACTTCAGATACCCCCAAAGGAAAAAATCTTGAGGTGTATGATCAGGAGATCTTGGTGGCCATTCTGTACTTCCCCTGCGACCTATCCATCGCCCAGGAAATTTTGTATCGAGTAATTCTCTAGTCATGTGATAGAAATGGGGAGGTGCCCCATCCTGCTAAAATATGATTTCACGATTTTCAAACTCTTTGTTTGATACAATTTGTCTTATTCGAGGTTCAATTTCAGTTTCTAAAAGATTTCTGTAAAGAACTCTTGTAAGATGGTCTCTGATGAAAATCGGTCCAACAACGCGAATGCCCAAAATCTCCGCCCAAACATTCACCTTTTTAGGAAACTGGGTAAGTCCCTCTCTTCTGAAAATATGCGGATTAGTATCGCTCCAGTATCGTACATTCTGTTTGTTGACTTTTCCATTGAGAAAAAAAGTGCATTCTCTGCGAAACATACACGTTTTAGGAAGCCCCGTTCTCCTTCAATTGTTCTTGTTAACCACAAAATTCAACCATCCGGTCTGATCTTCCTCCGTTAGAGCATGGAGAATTTTCATTTTATAGGAATGAAACTTTTCTTTTTTTAGGACTCTTTGGACACTTTTTGAAATTACTCCACAGGATTCAGCAACTGCAGACGTCGACTGAGTCGGATTGATTACCATTTCAGCAACAATTTCTACTTTTTTTACACGCTTTATATTAGCTTTATTGTATGTTTGTTTGTAACAGACCCACTTCCAGACGTCCGAATGATTTGAAATTTGGCAGGTGTACATAATTCCGGTAACAATGCATTAAGAAATTTTTGTGTGGGAAAAAAACAAAATGGCGGCTCCAATATGGCGTACTAGTTTTGTGATTATGGTCCGATTGGCTTCAAAATTGGTATCTGAGAGTTTTCATGGTCGGAGATTATGATTCTTTTGTCAAAATTGAAAAATTCAAGATGGCGGCTCCAAAATGGTGGACGAGTTTTGTGATTATGGTCTGATTCTATTCAAAATTGATATGTGGGTGTTTTTGGAGTCAAATATTATGATTCTTTTGTAAAAATTGAAAAATTCAAGATGGCGACCGAGTTTTGTTATTATGATTTGATTCTATTCAAAATTGGTATGTGGGGGTTTTTGGGGTCGGAGATTTTTTTCTGAAAGAGGCGGTCTTCCTGATCTTGGAGCATCTTTCAGCGTACCAGTTGCTTGGAGCTTATTTAAGAGTTTGTGCAAATATGACCTCGAAATAGGATTCTCGGGAAATCTATCACTCAACATACGGTCTGCTAGATGATAATTTCTTCCAGCTTCTCCAAATATCAAAACTGCTTCAAATTTATCGGCTGACCTACGAGCCATGATTACACTTTTCATAAAAGGATTTAGGCGCTCAGCGGACTATTTGACAGTTAGCACTTCAGTTTGACAGTAAACAAGATGTTGCCGCGACAACGATTTTTTCCAATGCAAACTTGATAGAAAGCAACATTAGTGTTTTTGGTTGGATTTGATGACGAAATTGTCACTTTTCAAACGTTAATATTTCGAAAATAATTGAATTTAGGAGTAAATTGTATCAGAGAAAACTATTGAGAATAATGAGCAGATTTTTAAAATGGAATAATATACGGGGTGGTCTATTTAAAAAAATTATTGAAGATGGCGCTCAGCCGCCATTTTAAAACTTTTAGCTGTGATTTTTTCATGAAAAAGTAGGTTTTTATCTCCTATTTGAGCCCTCCAAATTCAGTCAGATATACCAGGTGGTTCAAAAATTAGTAGGGGTGTCAATTAACTACGTTGGCAAACTCCGGGAGGTGATTCTTTGGAAGATTTCAGGATAAAAACTTCATATAAAAATATGTCCCAAAAGGCTTAGTTTTCGAGATACAGGGTGATTAATATAAATTTTTTTCAAATTTTTGGAGTTCACATCGACATTTTCGCCAATAATCAATTCAAATTAGGCAAGTACAATCCATTGAACAGTGTGCACGATATAAAATAATTCATTTCTCAAACAATTCACAGGGTCCTCCTTTTTTCAGAGTCAGGCCAGATTATGAGAAAA
This sequence comes from Gonioctena quinquepunctata, assembly GCA_018342105.1. Classification (NCBI taxonomy): domain Eukaryota; kingdom Metazoa; phylum Arthropoda; class Insecta; order Coleoptera; family Chrysomelidae; genus Gonioctena; species Gonioctena quinquepunctata. Next base: position 27,006 of record JAFIRS010001675.1, on the reverse strand, counting down.
TCATATTCAATGTTGTTTCATTTAACATCTTTTTGTTCTCCTGAAGTTTTTTATTTTCTTGTACGGTTTAGAAGCTATAATGTAAAAATGAGTGCCAACATTTTTACAGTATCGCGTAACATAATGGGATTTTTCTGCTCGTGTACAGAAAATGTAATGTTATGGAGTACCCATACATTTTTCATCAGAACTCAGGGTGAATATGTATTGCACAAAGTTGATTATTATGGCAAAATAATTTCGGACATTTGTATTAGTGAACAACTTTTTTATCAAAATAGTAGAGCAGAATAAAATAAATTTCCTAGGAATAAAGAGAAGTTTAGGAAAGGACCATTATTGAAATTGATAAGTCAAAGCAACTGCTGGAAATGACCACCGCCGACTTCAATGCATGCGTTCATGCGCCTTACCATAGACTGGCGGACACGCTCAAAAACACCCGGAGTGTTTCTAATAATTGTGCATGACTCTTGTATGCGATTCCTCAGGTCTTCCTCGCTTTGAACTGGAGTTCGGTACACTTATGATTTATGGAAAAGAAAAAATCGAATGGATTCATATCGGGTGACCTTGGCGGCCAAGGTTGTGGCCCACAACGCCCAATCCAGCGATCGGAATAATTTTTTTCTAAATGTAGGCATTCAACCAGTCTGAAGTGTACTGGAGCACCATCATGCATAAACCAAATTCGAATTCTTTACCTCTCTTCTAGGAGTCCAGGTAAGATAAATTCAAGAAAATGGCGGTAATTTATTTAGTTATTTAATTTAATACATCCAGCAGGCTCATGCCCATTTACAGGTGTATATGATTATTACACTATTAATAATTTGTAGTAATTGCTAAATATTATGCAAACAAGTAGATAGGAATAAATAGAAATAAAGTGACCCTAACATTACATAGCTAATTCTGTAAAATACTAACAATTTGATTTTTAAACTCAGATAAGGAGAGAAAGAAGATATCGATACATTGTAATCTGTTATAACTACGTAATGGTCACCATTTAGTCTATGAGGCAGAAAACGTGGCCCGATAAGGAAATTCCCCACAATTACAACCCAACCATTCACAGAAAAGTCTCTTGAAAATGGTTTTCAATCACGGCGTGTGGGTTTTCATCAGCCCACATATGATTGTTGTGGAATTAATAATGGCATTACGGGAAAAACATCGGTGACTAACACTTGAGATAAAACCATGGATTTCTCCCAATTTATTTCGAATCCAAGTGTTAAAAGCTGGCAGAAGAGTTTGAACACGCTGTATGTGATCGGGATAAAGTTGTTGCTGTTTTTAAATTTGCCATACCAATATATGGGTTAGCTTCCTCTATCTGAACTGTTATAACTCTCCTGGAACTTCCTATGAGAACAGCAGACCTCTTGAAAGTACCCGTTTCACGAAGACAAGAGTGAATATTAATGAACATTTTTGTATTGGGAATAGGATGTTATGGAAATCTTTCTAGATACATTCGTCTGGCGCCACGAGCGTTACATGAGCCATTCCATACATTGAGGGCATGTCTGCCATTTCTGAAACCGTATATTCAACCATTTTATCCAGAGGGATATTGAATGCATACTACGTGCACTAATGAAAAACTGACACTGAGACACCTTCTCAACTTTCAATAATTGTCAAGTTGTTATATCTAAATAAATGAATTCATACCAAAGCCCACTTTGCTATTTTTATGAATTGAAATTGATTACAAAATTTCTGCGTTACTGCAGAAGAAATAACAAACTATTCTTCATGAAGAATGGTCGATATAAAATTTTTTTTTCAAGAATTATTTTTGAATAAAACTGAAATTTCCGATACATACTGTATTTCACACGAACAGAAAAATTTCATTAATTTACTTTTAAGGAGTTATGACCGGAGATTCATAAAATCAAATGTGGTCTCATCTGCGACTGTAAGATAAACCCTAGTAACTATCTTCCATCTACAAGAATACCTTTTGGAAGATTTTTCATGTTGAAAAGGAAACATTCAATTGAAAATTGGAAAAAATCTTTTTTTATAATAAGAAAAATTCTACATGAGTTCTCTATCAAGACTGGATAAAAAGATTTTCAATCAAATATCGGAATGAAAATGCAAATTTTTACTATCAGAATTTCCAGGTTGAAAGTTAGGGTTTTCACAATATCTATCAGATGTAGTTCAATATCCAGTGTGCCGTTGTTTTCTGTTTGATATCACATAAAGTAACTTCATTTTCCATCGTAGATTTTTCTAATTCAAAAAAATATTTTTTCAATTTTTAATTGAAAATGTTTTATTTCCAAATTTTATAATGTTATGCGATACTGGAAAATGTTTGCATTAATATTTTTATTATAGCTTCTGATCCGTACAAGTAAATGAATAACTTCGGGAGAACAAAAAGATGTTAAATGAAACAACATTGAATATTCCTTTCTCATAATCTATCAGTGGCGGCGGAAAAAAAAATCTGAAGGTTGAACAAGGCTTGACTCTGAAAAAAGGAGGACCCTGTGAATTATTTGAGAAATGAATTATTTTGTATCGTGCTTAAGGTTTTCCAATTTAATTATTATTAAAAAAAAAAATTATTCACCCTGTTGAAGAACAGCCTTTGGGACATATGTTTATATGAACTTCTCGTCCTGGAATCTTCCAAAGAATCACCTCCCGAAGTTTGTCAACGTACTTAATTAACACCCTGTATATATGTCATTGTTTCACGTGCAAAAATGTTAGAGTATATCAAGATCAATCCATTTGTTGCAAATTCCCACTAAGGTAACATAACCACTAAATTTTGGAAAGGGAAACATTCTCAATTGAATATTGAATAGAAATATATTTCTGTGAATTGAAAAATCCATGATAAAAATGAAAGGTAGTGACTTAAGTTGAGAATGATACGGGAGCAGGAGATTGTGATATCTATGATCTTCAAAACGATAAAAGGGTTTCTTATCACTATTCAGAAAGCTGTACTGAATGCATTAGTGCAACATTCAATAATTGGTAATAAAGTTTCTGAAAGACAACTTCAACCAACACCAAATGCAATTATTAATAAATCAAATAAGTTGTTCTCCTAAACTGAATGTTGTTTCATTGTCAACTAAATTGGTTTATGTACAAAATATGTTTCCTGGTCTAATATTATCTGTCTGGTTTCTTTTACTCCCGCGATATCCGGGAATTGTTTTCTACAAACTTTCTTGCACTATTGCCACCAAATACAATTTAGTTCAGTCGATCCTGTCAAAATAAATCCATATCTTGGGATAATGGCCCATTCCCAAAAAGTATTTGAGTTGTCTTCTTGACAGATTTCAAAAACCATTTCTTTACAATAATAGTTCTAAACTAACTTATTCTTGAAATAAAAATATTACCTACCTAGTGACTGGTGTGATACGGAATGAATAAAATTTATCAGTTTTTGTTTTCCGATAGTTACAGGTGCTCCAAGAATCTCTCTTGGAAGTAAAATTGGGCCACATACACTTGGAAAAATATGCTGTTCTCATAGATCATAAATCCCAATTCAATGGTAACCAAATTACGGTTTTAATCAACCTCTCAAACAACCTGAAAAACTTCGAACTATTCGAACAAAATATCTAAGGACAACATTTAACGAAGGGAAACTTGGCAACATTTCATTTGCCGTACACCGTCCCAATGATTGCTGTGTTTTTCATCAAGCTCACTGCTTGCCATCAGGCATGGATATGAAATTACATGTGCAACATTTTATGAAAAATTAGGACCTATATAATTTATTGAAAGAAATGAAATGTAATTTACTGTATTTCATTTCTTTTAATAAATTATATAGGTCCTAATTTTTCATGAAACTTTGCAAATGTAATTTCACATTACTTCTTCATTAATGTAAACACTAAAAAATAATTTTTTTAAACTTACCCATGATATTATGAATATTTTGAAAAAAAAAAATAGTTTTTTAGTATGGCGGCCATTTAAAGACCTCCTATCAGAATGACATTGCTTCTATTCATCAAAATGGACCTCGGGGGTCATAAAAACTGACCGCCATACTTGTGCCTATGATACATGGTTAGTGAAAAATTTGATATTTTTGAATCAGTATGGCGGGTACTTAGCGACCCAAACATTATGGCATGTCATAATCGGTTATGAAACATTTTTTATATCATTTGGTGAAAAAATTAACTTTGAGCTCGTATTTCACGAGAGCATAAAAAAATTACACTTTTAATTGAGTATGGCGGACAGTTTGAGACGCGGCATCCGTATGGCATACAACTCCTTCATACTTTGGCTGTCTTATGTATGATATAAAACAAGAATTAGCTTTGAGTTTATTCCCCAAGAGTAAGTAAGTAAGTAAATTTATTCAACAACGGTATAAAACAGATACAGATTCATTTCTAAGAGAAAAGGAAAAAGAAAAAAATATATATACATATAAATATAAAGATTACATAGTCCTAGGAGAACAAATGAAAGTTTGAAAGTTTTGGCTACCTAAGCAAGCTTGTATTGTAGCCAGCAAACAAAATAGTGATTCTAATCCTATATAACCAGACATATAATATTGCAGGGTGGAGAAGGGAATAGATAGAGAGAAGAAGAGGGAGGACGAGAGAGAGAGAGAGAGAGAGAGAGAGATATGTTTGTGATGCGCTCTGGAAGGCACCTCTAATAATGGTTATTTCTTATTCAAGTATCAGTAGAAGCATCTGAATCTTAAAAAGCATCCCACGCTTTTTTTTAAATAAAATAATTTTTTTTCTCATTTACATTATTATTAATTCATATGTATTAAAAAAATTTACACTATTCTTAATTCAAATTTATTTAAAAAAAAATTTTCTATTTTTTTAGTTTAGATTTCTATGAAAAGTGTGTTTTTTAGTTTTTTTAAACTATTATTTATTTCTATAGGTAATAATAAAGATGTAACCCAGTACCATGCCATAAAATTTATTGTATTGTATGCAGATAAATATCTTCTTTCAAATGACACCATCAAATACGAGGGTTGCTATTGAAAAAACATGTCGATGACGTCATAACTGGCACAATTATGACGTCATCCAAGAGTTATATTTCAAAACGTACAATATTTCATTGACCTGTACGAGCGAGTTTTCTCTTCTGGTCCTGTAAAGACTTTAGCGAATTTATTTTAACCTTTACGTGCTCACTGTATGTATATACCAAGTGACACAGGATATCGGACCACCCCTGTAACTTCTGCATTCGTGAACGGATTCTTCTGAAATTTGGTACAGTTATATAAGCAACCATTTTGGATTCGATCACATTACAATCCAATATGGCGGACTTCCAGTTTTTCTGGAAATGCCAGTACTTTGTTTTTTCAAATGGAACACCCTGTATATTTTTACATATTCAAGTTCAACAGGACAAAACAAGTCCAAACCTCATGTCAAATGTAATTTTTTTGAATTAATTAAAATTAAAATTGTTTTTTCAGTTTACTTCGTGGATAAATGAGATTTGGTCGAAGCTAGTCACAATGAGTCGCACATAACAGAGAAACATAATTTTTTCTGAAAAATTATTTTTTGTGTCATTTATGGATGAATCAATTCAGTCACACCACATTTTGTCAAAAATTATTTTTTTTCAAATGAAACCCCTATGAGCCACCTACCTGTCTCTAGAACATTCATTAAGGAAAAAAATTACATATCATTTTTGTATTTCGGTGCAGTAACAAATTGTATATATTGAAAAATCTACAACTAGTTCATGAGTTTCCTTGCAGTTGGAATAATTTTTCAACTTAGTAAGCTGTGGAAAACAACATTTCTGAATCTTGTCAACTAATTGTGTTTCGCTGTCATCTTTCATCTCAACTCTTGAAAATTAGTTAACTTCCGAGAATTAGTTTAGTAGAAATGTAAATCAAAATTATAAGTTCACAAGAAGTGAACAGGTTGATATGTTATTAATTTACGGAGAATGTCTTTAAAACAGTGTCGCCGCTTGTCAGTTATACGCTGAACGATACCCACACAGAAAAGAACCCAACAATGGAGAAGATGATCGTAAGTGAGGAGGCAGAAATGAACGTTTTGCTTATGTTGATTTTGATCCAACCGCTTCGACGCGGGAATTGGAATACCAATGCAATGTAAGTCGAGAAAACGCTAGAAGAATTAAAAAAAAACACCATTATCGTGCTTATAAGTATAACTTACACAATTAGTTAACAAGATTCAGAAATGTTGTTTTCCACAGCTTACTAAGTTGAAACATTATTCGAACTGCAAGGAAACTCATGAACTAGCTGTAGATTTTTGAATGTATACAATTTGTTACTGCACCGAAATACAAAAATGATATGTAATTTTTTTCCATAATGTATGTTCTAGAGAGAGGTAGGTGGTGGTGGTAGGTGGTGATCAAAATGTGATGTGACTGAATTTATTAACCAGTAAGTGACACAAAAAATAATTTTTCAGAAAAAAATAAGTTTTTCTGGTATTTGCCACTCATTGTGAATAGCTTCGACCAAATCTCATTTATCCACGAGGTAAAATAAAAAAACAATTTTAATTTCGATTAAAAAAAAACATTCGACATAAGGTTTGGACTTGTTTTGACCTGTTGAACTTGAATATGTAAAAATATACAGGGTGTTCCATTTGAAAAAACAAAGTTACTGGCATTTCCAGAAAAACCGGAAGTCCGCCATATTGGATTGTAATGTGATCCAATCCGAAATGGTTGCTTATATAACTGCACCAAATTTCAGAACAATCCGTTCACGAATGCAGAAGTTACAGGGGTGGCCCGATATCCTGTCTCACCCGGTATATGGGGTTGCGAAATGCCTCTGATCAACACAGTGAAGGAATACCATACTACATCCAAGCCCAAAATTTAGGAACTCATGTATAATGTGGGATTTCCTTCTAGATTTTTCAAGAGAACTGCATCTTTTAGCCGCCGCATACTGCCTGTTGGTAGTTCCCATATTCGTACATGGTGATTGTTTTCATTTTCTGTTCCAAGTATGATTAAACGAAATAATCTGATTAGATAAGTTTGTTGGCTCACACCTCAATTGCAGTGAAATTGGTTATTGACAAACAAAACGAACACCTGTCGAGTTTCACATGAATACATGTAAACAAGTCACAATGAGAGCTTTTGAGCATTATAATAAGCTAGATACCAAGTTGAAAAATTATTTGCATGGCCTAGGGTAGTCAGGAAAAAGTGTCTGCACACCTCGATTCTTTCACCACTCGAATCCTTGAAGAAGTATTTGAATATATTTTTCCGTCGAGAATTAGCAGGGCCCTTATGACGTGTCACATCTGTTGCAGTAATATAACTTCAAACAAAATTTCTTCTTTCAGAAAACGACATATTCCAATATTCTGAGTAGATATCATTTCTATAGATTTCAGTGAAGCTAGAATTATTTTTTACAGTTGTCAGCACAGGAGAGTTGCACCGAATGCTTCAATTTTTGTTTTTTAATTTCATTCTAATTTTTTGCCTCTTTCACCCGCTTGCGATTTCGAATAGTACCTTTCTTTGTACAGGGTGATTCAAAAGTGACTTTGACAAACTTCAGGAGGTGATTCCTCACAATATTCTAATATGAATTGTCCACATAAATATATGTCCGGAAACGCTTCGTTTCCAAGATACAGGGTATTGAAGTTTCATTTTTATTTTCGTTTTTTTTTAAATAACTTTGGAAATACTGACCTTAATCAAACGCAAATTGGTATTGAGAAGTTTTTTGAGGTGTCGAATTCGAACCTGATGTTATTATTGCTCTTACTCGTAGGGGGCGCCACCTACACGTCTTTCTCTTTTTGAAGATTCATAACTTTTTGGAGCGTACTTCTCGTACATTTTTAAGTAAAAAAATCAATTTCTCTATCATATCTACGTAAAAAGGCTACCCTTGTACAAGTTGCTATAAGCAACCGTTTTCTAGGTATTTGGACTTGAAAATTTCAAGTCGATTATTTGATAATCGATGCGTGTTGAAGTTATTACCATTATTTGGCATTTTTCACAAGAATGCTTAGGAAATGAATTGGACGTTTAAGTAAGTAGTTTTGGTTTTTTGTAGGGTGCGCCACCTATTCTATTTATTTTTACTCGTTTGAAATAGTTATTTTTGTATCAAGGGTGCAAAATCTGTATTTGTTTTAATAAAATTTGCAAGAAATATCAACATTCAATTTCAAGAAATTTTGATTATGTAGAATAAAATAAAATAAAGGAAACTAAATTGTATTCAAACAAATTGTTCGAAGTGTCCACCTTCAGCGAACATACAGGCATTCAGTCTTCTAGTCATTGAATCTCGTACCCGCTCAAAAATTATTGGTGTGTTTCTTATTGTTTCACAGGCGTCTACTATTCGGTTTCTTAGATCTTCATCGTTCGCTACTGGAGTTTTATAAACTAGTGACTTCAAATATCCCCAAAAACAAAAATCTAGCGAGTTAAGATCTGGGGACCTTGGTGCCCACGCCTGGTTAGATTCTTCTACACCTATACCGATCCATCGATTTGGATAGACAGTGTTAAGGAATTCCCTGGCTACAACGCTAAAATGGGCCGGAGCCCCATCATGCATAGACCACATGCGGATACGAATTTCTAATGGTACATTCTGAAGTAGTCCCGGCAAATCATTTTCTAAAAAGTCTCTGTAAGTTTTGCGCCATTCAGTCGGAACGGAAGAAAGAAAGGACCTATCATGTGTTGTTACACTGAATGTCAGCACCAATACCTCAAAGTGTTCATCACTTAAATTGTTTCTCTTTGGCGTATCAATCATGGTTGCCTTTCTACTGGTGCTGACGAAGGTAAGCATGTGTGACACTTTTTTTAATATTGGGTACTCATTTGAGACTTGTAAATTCGTTCTTTTGGCTTCTAGATATCTTAATAATTCCAGCGGAATTTTTGTAGTTTTATTGCTACTTTCACTGGTACCCTGAGTACCCTGTTCGTTCATAGTACTACTATTGCCTACTTCTTGGTTATCTTGGAAATCCGTAATAGACTAATAGTCTAAGAGCCAGTGAACGGCAGACCACACATAATTTAGGAAAGCCTAAAATTTCCTCAGTGAGTCTGTTATACCTACCAACCATGAGGTGGGGGCTAGCTGAGCGCGGTCGCGGTGGCGTACAGCGACAGGTGTGATAATTTAATGATCTAAAAAAGTATTTTAGGAAAGCTGCCGTTTATATATGTCAAAATATACTATTATAGCTAATTGAAAAAAAACGGCAGACGATTATCACGGTTCTAAAGTAATAGCAGACATTTTGAAAATTAAAAAAAATAAAAAATTTCAAAAGTATTTTAGAAAACTTGAAATTTATATATATTATTTTTTGAAGTTTCAAAAGCTTATGCTTCTGAAGGCAGACCTTGACGTCGGTTCCTATGACCTGGCACACCGTAAAATCTCTCTCCTCCGCGAGTTTAAAAATATATAGAACTACTTATTACGGTATCAAATCAGCTAACTATTTCATGAACTACTATCAATCTTAGAAATAATATGAGTTATATAAATGAATGAACGTACTTACTGTCTTTGAATGGATTATGGGGAAAATGGATCATTACGAACCAATATTAAATTTCAGAGGATAATAATGATATTATGAAAATATTAGTGACATAATAATTTTTATTTTTTAACTCTTGAACACAAATATGAATTTAAAAAATGAAATAAAAAAATGTAATTAAAAAAATATAAAAAATCAATTGAAAACATTATCAAAACATGGAAAAATTATATTTTTATCTCTATTTTCTCTTCATACTTCAGTATCATCTTCTGAATCATCGTCTTCATCATGAGAATGAATTTCATCATCTGCTTTTTTAGTTTCTGTAAAGTAAAATTAAAGTTAGCAAATCGAGTCTCTTATTTAAAGTCAATTTTATAACTATATAATTACCTTGAGAATCATCAATCAAGTCACTGACTAGACATGGGAGTTGATATCCCTCAAACCAATTAAACATGTAGGAGTTTTCTTCCTCTACCCAACCATACTCAAGTGGAGTCAACGTTGTTGGTTGTTTTTGAGAAGCATTTTTCCAAATGCTTGAAATATAATGAGCTCTCAGAAACTGTTGAAATAACTCGCTTTTACAAGGAGGTATAGAACTTGCATCGAAACTTTTGACCTTTTTTGTGAAATTTTTCATTAACATCAGTAGCTTTATAGCTACTGACGAAAAGCTGGAATCTCCCATCATCCACGTCCACTGATTTTTTTGCACCATACATTTGGCAAGTAAACTTTTGGATGATGTCGAACAAACTTTGTAAATGCTCCTCTGTTAAATTCGGATCACCAAGATCTGCAAAAGCTTGTTGAAATTCCACACATTTTTTCAATAAGCCGAAAGGTCTCTTCTTTCCTTTGTTAAAAAAAGCTGGATTAAAGTCCGATCCGGTAAATGCATGGAATCCACTCAAGCTTTTTACTAATAATTCACCCAGTTCTTCATATATTTTGGTGATGTCAATGAATCTTTCATGATTACCAGTTCCGATAAGCATCGAAATATGGGAAGAAGCATTTTTTTAATTCTTCATATTAGCGAGCATAATTATTAATACATCAGTATAACTGGCTCTAATGACAACATGAGATTGGTTACATGCATGGTAAATAATTTTAGTATCAGCCTCTTCAGGCAAGTCGCAACTAAGATCTTCAATAATAGTTGATTAAACTTTTCCATTATTTGTTTTGTACGATCGACAAGTTCGGAAATTAAGGTGAATCAATTTATTGCCAATAAAAGGAGCAATTTCATCATTTGTACAATGAGTTGAAAAAAAATCAATTAAAGCTTCTTTGAAGTTTGTGTTCTTCAGTTCTTTTGAAAAATCTGTTGGCCTCACTTGATCAGGCCCGATAATTGAATAATTAATTAGTGGTGCCTCTTTTCGCAGTTGTCGCTCGTGATCTTTTATCGAGGGATGCCAATACTGATCGAAGATTACATTTTTAAACTCTTCTTCCAATCCTGGGTGAGTTTCAGCCACTTTCATCAGACTATAATGATATTTGACAGTCCATCTGGCATAATTTTGATGCTTACAAGCAAAAAATAAGTTGGCAATTTTCGGTAAAACATTCTTAAACAGCTCAAAATCTCCAATCCTAATACTCCTACTCAGAGTCAGAAAATGCTGTACTAGCTTCATGTATACCATATAAAATTGAGCCGTTTTCCCGAATTCACCGTTGACTGTTTTTTCTTCATATGTAGCATACTTTGTACACAAATCTTTGAGCTACTGATCATGTATAAAAAATATTGGTGTTTGGCAAGAACGTAGCCTTTCAAGTTCTTGAACTATATCATCGGTGATTTGTACATTCTCACGCTCTAGGAACGACCAAAAGTGAAGTATTTGTAACCCCACAGCTATTATTACTACTACACCCATACCAGGTATACTCGCGGAGGAGAAATATTTTACGGTCTGCCAGGTCAAAGGAACCGACGTAAAGGTCTGCCTTCAGAAGTATAAGCTTTTGAAACTTTAAAGAATAATATATTGAAATTTCAAGTTTCCTAAAATACTTTTGAAAAAAAAATATTTTGAAATTTTCAAAATGTCTGCCACCACTTTAGAACCGTGATAATCGTCTGTCGTTTTTTTTTTAATAGCTATGATAGTATATTTTGACATATATAAACGGCAGCTTTCCTAAAATACTTTTTTAGATCATTAAATTATCAGACCTGTCGCACCTAAGTGTAGCTGGGGCCACCGCGACCGCGCTCATGGTTGGTAGGTATAACAGACTCACTGCGGAAATTTTAGGCTTTCCTAAATTATGTGTGGTCTGCCGTTCACTGGCTCTTAGACTATAAACATTGCGTCTATTTCACGTTTTGTTTGTCATGATCACAAATGACAAATGTAGAATGACAGATGAGTGCAATAAACATTTTATTGCACAGTGCCATGAAAAACCACTTTTTTCACTAAATATAGTTCAATAAAGTTTTGTTTTTTGCATGAACGTAGAAAATAGTTATTTATGAGACAATTGCAAAAACTAAGTGTTTATCGCACTCGACGTGAAGTTGTCCGACGAGGCCGCCAGGCCGAGTTGGACAACACGTCGAGTGCAATAAACACTTTTTGCACGAGTTGCATACAATATTTTTTCTACGTTCATGCAAATACCAAAAAATAATATGAAATATGCAATTGTTTAAAATGTAATACAATATCACAGAAAAAAGACTAAAACTTGCGTCCATTTGACGTTTATGTTTGTCATGATCACAAATGACAGATGTAGAATGACAGATGAGTGCAATAAACATTTTATTGCACAGTGCCATGAAAAACCACTTTTTTCACTAAATATAGTTCAATAAAGTTTTGTTTTTTGCATGAATGTAGAAAAAGATACATTGTCATCGCCTTGTAACAAATCTAACGTTAAAGCCAAAGGTTTCATAACTAAGCAGTATTCTTCCAGAAACAATAGATAGATATAAACATTTGTCGCTCCTAAAAATACGACGAAGATCGAAAAAAGTATTCGGATACTGACAAATTTGGCTACGGATACAGATACTGAATACAAAATTTGAAAAATATCCTCTTTTCCTCTCGGGAAGAAATAGATGGGGTCAAAATATCACCAGTACTTCATATAACTTTTGTTCCTAAAAGCCTTCGTTACCAAGTTACGGGCCCTCAAAGTTACAAAATGAAAAATATTTTTCTTTGATAACTTCCAAAGTAGTTCAATGTCCAGCGTGGCTTTAGCCGGGGAAGTAGTTGTTTTCTGTTAGAGATTCACAAAAAATAACTTCTTTTAATCGTGGATTTTTCAATTCACAGAAAAATCTTTCTATCAATATTTAATTGAGAATGTTTCCCTTTCCAAAGTGAATATTCAAAATCATCTAAATTTTGGTGATTGACTAAACAAATGAATTCCTTCGATGAACTTTCATGCATGAGTCAGTTGTTTTGCTACAAATGACTGGGATTTGTCGATATGTTTTAACAAAACAAGGTTACTTGGACAATTTCCTGAGTAGAAGTACTCGTGTGGAAAATCGATCGGAGTAACGATTTTTGATAAAAATGTATTTTTGTTCGACGACATCCAACCTGAGATGTCTACCATTATTCGAAAAGATTAATTTGTAATGAAAATAGAAATGATAGGTACAATGTTCATAACGAATTTTTATCATGCAAACACGTTTACCTTACAAAACTCATAGTGTAAATAATCAATCGCAAGCCTCAAGAGCAATCAGAAATGCAAAATCCGCTACAAAAACTGCTCGGTATGACCCCCGTCTCTCTCAATACATTTTCTTAGTAGGCGCAAACACCCTCTCTAAACTTGAAATAGCATGCCAGGTTCGTTTCGTATGGCTTCACAATGTAATGTAATTCTATTCAACAAGGCATCTCTGGTGTGAATAGGTGTAGCGTAAACGAGGCTTCCAGGATGCCCCCACAGAAAGAAATCCAATGGATTTAAATTAGGAGACCGCGGTGGCCATGAATATCGCCCACCTCTACCAATCCATCTATTGGGGAAAATCTGGTTCAGATGGTCCCGCACAATCAAATTAAAATGAGGAGGAGCGCCATCATGCATTAACCACATATCTCTTCAGGTTTGCAATGGAACATGTTCCAAAAGTCCATTCAAATCGTTCTGAATGAACTCCAAATAACGTCCTCCATTCAATCGGTCATGTAGAACGAATGGTCCTATAAGATGGTTTCCTATGATTCCTGCCCAAACATTCACGTTGAATTTCCGTTGGTGTTTGGTTTGCAATATCCCATGAGGATTTTCTTCGGCCCATTTGTGGAGATTATGAGAGTTGACTACTCATCTCTACTGAAACCTGCTTCATCAGTGAATAAAACTCGAGTAATAAAAGTCATATCCTCTCTTTGCTTATCCAGGAAACAATTGGCATATTCCAGTCGTGCTGGAAAATCTTCAGGTGTCATGGCATGTACCTTCTGGATGTGATATGGGTGGAGCAGTTGTTCCCTTAATTATTCTATGAATAGTGGTCTTGGATGTATGGAACTGTTCTGATAGGTTTCTGATGCTCATTGAAGGATCATCAGCGACAGCTTCCAAAATATTTTCCTCCAATACAACGGTACACACAGCCCTAGGAGCGCCCTCACCACCTCGTTTTGGCAAAACTGAACCTACAATAATATCGAAATAAAACAACAGGCTCCAATTAATCATCCATTAGACATACCTGTGTCCCCCAAGCTGCGATCGACACGCTCGAACGTTTCTCTTGCCGATAACGTTCGATTGGGAAAATGCTCGGCATACAGACGACGGGCTTCTGCAACATTACCAAATGCTCGTCCATACAATGCATGCATATCTGCATATTCGTTGAATGTAAACTGTTCGGCCATATCAAAACACTTCAAACTGTCCTATTAGAATATTGACAATACAACGACAACGCACCACTCAACAAAACCAAATCTCATTCCAGTTGTCATTTTTTATCCACACTAATTTTATTTCTTTCTACAAGGTGTTTTTGTCAACATATGTGGAAGAAATGGAACATAAATTTATTCACCGGATATTTTTCACCTATTCATGTGCAGCCGTTTTTGTAGTTTATTCGTTTGCTTTTTATTAGTTATGTCTTGCGATGTGCGTTTTTTCAGCTAAATTTATCTTCGGGTTAAAGATTTTCTCCCATGAAATTATACTTATCAGTGAAACTCCTCAACATTTAAGCTGTGAATACGAATTTGCAACATCCAAATGTTGAGTTTCATGAGATTCAGATAACACAATACGAAACGTGCTTATTCCACGCGTACATACAAAATATGGACTGAATTCGATAGTTCATAGTGGAGTAGCTTGTTAGTTAAAAATCACCACGAATCTACATAACTTGATATTTCATTTGAGAAAATATCTACATTGTAAATGAAACTTTCAATTAGGTACTGTACTTTTTGTTTACGACTTTATTTTAGCATATTTTGTATTATCCCTGTTATAAATGTTGTTGAATTAACGTTAGCATTAGTATTTCTACTGTGAAAATTTTTCATTTCAAATAATGGTGGACGATCGGGTTTGATGTCGAGTATAACTGCATTTTTATTAAGAATCGTTGCTCCGATCGACTTTCCACGCGAGTACTTTTATTCAGAAAATTGTCAACGTTACCTTATTTTGTTGAAAACTATTGAAAAATTATATGTCATTTCAAAGTTTTGGGGTGTGGACCATCGGGGGCCCGTTCCTGACTTTGTAGCAAAACAACTGACTCCTGCATGAAAGCTCATCGAAGGAATTCATTTGTTTAGTCAATCACCAAAATTTAGATGATTTTGAATATTCATTTTGAAAGTTATCAAAGAAAAACATTTTTCATTTTGTAACTTTGAGGGCCCGTAACTTGGTAACGAAGGCTTTTAGGAACAAAAGTTATAAAAAGTACTGGTGATATTTTGACCCCATCTATATATTCCCGAGAGGAAAAGAGGAAGTCCAGGGACACCCTGTATAATATAATACAATACAATATAAGAATAAAGCTAATAATTATTATAACTATTAAATTTTAAAATACTCAGCAAATATAACGATATTTTTCATAAACTTGTATAAATAAAACTTTATTCAACCATGTTATATGGTACAATATAAAATGATGATGATGATGATGATAGACATTATGTATACAGGGTGAATTGGAAGTGGTTATGTATGATCCTAAGACCAAGGTTTTCTCAAAAAGTATTTAACCGAGTTGAATGCAACTTTTTGCATAGTCATCCTACAGGCCCAGAGAAGGATAATAGCCCATTTTCAAGTCATTTATATACATTGTGACTTAGAAGTAAGTTCGCGATAATTTCTGTATGGTGATCCTCAAAGCAGAGTCAGCTCAGTCAGCTTTTCGCATAGAGATCCTGCAGATTCCCATGAGAATTACATTCTAAACTATACACTTTCCTTTTTCGGGACGCTTCTTTTGTGCATCAATTATTACAAAGAACTGAAAAGTTGAAATAGTTTACATTTTTTTTTAAATGGAACCGATTTCAAAATTACATTGAAAAAGCACGAAAATATTGTTATATGTATATTTGGATACTTACTGAATGGAATTGAAATTATTAGTTGAATGTCTACAATATACCGAATAGAAAGAAAATAACATTCCACAAAATAATATTATTTTGTGCAACCATGATATGGTTTGATCGCTGGTTCAACTTCGTGCTTTTTCGAATAAGTAATATTCATGGTTGTACATAAACACCCAGGGACGGAACCCTCCCCCAATGTTGGACGAGTTGGCAAATTAAAAATTTTTCAACGTAAAAAAAAATCATTTCATAGGAAAAAGTAAAGTTTTTTCTGATTTCCAACTAGGAATTTCCAACTTCAAAATTATAAAATTCCGTGTTTGTGGTCGGAATTTCCAAGTTTTCAGCCTAAGAATGGAATTTTCAGTTCAAATTCAAAATTCCGAGTTCGGAATCTCCAAGTTTTAACTGTCAAGTCGGAAAATTTTTTCAAACTAGGAATTTCCAACTGCAAACTCGAACTTTCAGACTGATGAGTAGATAATTTAGTGTTTAAAATCGAAAAAATAGAATTCCGAATTTTGAGTTGGAAATTTCGAGTTTCAATTTGGAAAAAAAATTCCCAGTTCGAA
Source organism: Gonioctena quinquepunctata (assembly GCA_018342105.1). Taxonomy (NCBI): domain Eukaryota; kingdom Metazoa; phylum Arthropoda; class Insecta; order Coleoptera; family Chrysomelidae; genus Gonioctena; species Gonioctena quinquepunctata. The sequence goes on along the minus strand of JAFIRS010001675.1, from coordinate 10,236 downwards.
CTCAGAATTTCTAACTTAAAACTCCAAATCTCAAACTCATGAATCGAAAATTCTGGGTAGTTTGAGTTTGAAGTTGGAAATATATAAATCCGACTTTAGTTTGTAGTGGAAATTTACAGGATTTGAGTCTGAAAATGAGTTGGAAAAATTCACTTATTTCGGTTCGTCCCTGTAAACGCCGTAACTTTGAATGATATTTTGTGAATTTTCAACTTTTATAAGACGGTTTCTTATTTTTTGAAATCGAGTTATCCAGCAATCATTTAGATATACATTGAATGGCGTAATAATAATAGTAATTAACCATATTTTCTCTGGGATTGAAATTTCCTTTGGTTAGGGTCTTTTCGAGTGTAGCGATATCCGTCCCTTCCGCTGCAACTTTATCGTGTCTATTATATCTCGATCCTGATTGAATTACATTTAAGCTTCTAATAGGGCTGCTGTCTTTTCGAAGTGTTTGGGATAATTGCCTCCGAGTGGACTTGTCTCACTGTTTCCTACCAGTAATCGCATTTTCCGCTCAGTCCAGTCTGGAATACTTCTTTGGCAATGCTTTGCAATATCCCGGAGAAGGGCGCTGCTCTTATGAATTCCTTCATAGTGCCTTCTTTTGCCAGAATGCCGGCTTTCTCATTCCTGCCCCTTGGTGTCTAGGGACACATAGCATTATTCTGTTGTCCTTGTTCCATAGTAATATGGATTCTATACCACTTGATACCAAGGCTTTCAGCGTTGACATGATTATGAACGATTTTCACTGTTTCCATTAAGTAGTTCTTGTGGACAGAATTCGATTGGACAAACCTCAAATATTGTGACGTTAAACTCTGCCTGTACTACGTCACAACTATGTCTTCCGGTTAGGAGCCATATGTGTGTTGGCCCTTGTGAGTTCCAGTTCTTTTGTATCTAAATCATTTCTTCCTGGGAAGGAAACAAGAACTAACAAAAAAACACTTAGGTTAATAACTGTAACCGCTACAATCTGAACATTTTTTTATTGCATTTTTTGTATAATTATTTTCCAGTTTATTTCTAACATATCATCGGAACTTGTTGCTTAATGTTTTTCCAAGGTTATTTATTTCATTAACAATGGCATAGGTGAGTAGCTGTGGAAAAAAAGCTCTCCAGTTACTTAGTGGTAAGATTTTAGTTTTTTGGGGATTGACTCTAGCGTTCGAACCTTTTTCATAAATCTCAATATTTTTTTCGATAATATTGAGTTTGTCTGTGTGCTGAATAAACAGGGACGGATTAAGAGGGGGGCAACCGGGGCTGCAGCCCCGGGGCCTCCACAAGAGAGGGGCCCCCACAATATACATTTTTAGTTAACATTTCCTGACGATTACCGATTGATATGCAGCAGTTCTCCGACTTTTTCCACTCATGTATCGTTTTAAACAATCTTGATAAAATTAATGGTTAATATTAATCTTTGATCCGATAAATCATGTGTATATGCGGTAAACAATCACAAAGTAAATCATCACACTATTATACACTGAAGAAATGAATTCAACCACATCGAAAAATATATCGTATCGAAATTAGCTGATCTAAAACAAGAGCGCTCATTTTCCAAAATGAAAATTATAAAAAATAGGCTGCAAACTACGATGAGACAAAGCCGCCTATCCAAGATATCGCTTCTTAGCATTGAGAGTGATTTACTCCGGGAGCAGGATTTCACCAAAATCATTAATGATTTTTTGTCGAAAAAAGCTCACAAGAATCCATTGGTTAATGCTGTAATTTAATTAGGTTTATTTCTTGTATTTTATTATACCTACATATGCTTGTGTTGAAATAATTTCATTTGTTCCGCAATGAATTATTCAAACACTTAAAAGTTTTTTTTTTACTAGTTTGAAAAATAATTGGGGGCCTCCACTCCTTTGTTGCCCCCAGGGCCTCCACACCTTTTAATCCGGCCCTGTGAATAAATATGGTGACGTCTTCGGCATATACTTTGAATGTTTGATTTTTCAGTTTGATTTCTCGTATGGTAAAGTCTGATGAATGGTTTTCTAGGGTAATGCTGACCAAAATCATTGAGAGGGCATCCCTGCCGAACCGAGTTCTTGATTGAGAAGGGTTTCCTGACGTACAATGTTTTCATTAATTTGCAACCCCGTCTACAACACGGAAATGAGGGTAAAATCAAGAGAAAAAGATTTTCGTATTTGTACTCTACCAAAAAAAGCAAAAGTTTTGCGAATCGGACATACAACTCATTTTACCAATTGGTGCAGTATAATAATTTGCAAACAATGTTACAATGCGGAACATTGGAATTAAAAAAATATTTATTTTTGCAACACCTGTGTTATCTGAATAATAAAGATTTACATATACCTAATAAATGAGATTCATTGTGTTACCAAGTTAACTATGACCAAGAAGAAGCTCGTCAACGTAGGTGAAATCATTCAATGTTGAAAGCTAACGTTTTCGATATGAATTCAAAACATCAATTACAATTGGAATTTGCATAAATATTATTATTACCTGTGATGTTGCATCTTCATATATTTTTTTGGGAGAATTTGTAAGACTATCTGGTATCCCAAACTTTCTCAAAATTTGCCAAATATAGTTAGATTGTTGAAAATAGATCTATCTGTCCCACAGGTTTGTTCGCTTCCTAAATGTCATTCATAATAGATTTAAGTCGGTTTGCAAGAATTTTGGTAAGCAGTTTGTAGTGAGCATTCAGTAATGTTATAGGTCTGAATTGGTCAATTTTAATTGGATTATTTATTTTTGCCATAAAAATTATTACAGCCTGACTAAAATTCTTCGGCGATTTTTTGTCTTTGAACATAAATGTGTTCTAGACTTTCAATAGATCATCTGATATCATATCGAACGTTTTATGATAAAATTCATAAGTAATTCCATTCGGACCGGGGCATTTCTTCTTTGTTGATATTTCGATTGCTATTTTCAATTCTCCTTTGGAGATCGCCATCTGTAATTTTTGTAGCTTCCCTGGCCAAGCTTTCCGATCTCCAGTTATTTGGGGAGAATTTTTTTTGTAAAAGTTCCATGCGCGAATGCTAACATGTTGCTTGTAGCATTAATTTTCTCATTTTTCTCGTTAAATAGAAAATCGTTATGTTTTTGATTATATCCTTTTCTTATCTTCATGATATCGTTCAGCAACAACCTATCACCATCGCTATTCTGTATTTTATCATTACATATTTTTTCATCGTTTTTCTTCGTTAAAAGAATTGATTTTCAACTTTGTATTTCTTCATGTACATTATTACCGATCTCAGTATATTCCAAGTTTCATTCCTCAGAACACATTGTTCAAAAATGGACTGAAATCTATTAATGAAAATCAATCTCAAATCTTTATAAGCGCAAAACGTGGGAACAACTGGACCGATTTGGCTGATTTTGTAAATGTTCGTAATAACCCGAGGATGGTTGGTACGCAAATATACGGTTGATAAAAAAATTAGGAAAGTTGCCCGGAAATTTCGAAAAAATGGACCAACAGAAGGATTCAGCTGAGCCCATGGTAAAGGTCCGAGTAGCTCAGTGGTTAGCGCGTGTGCTTTGTAACTCCAAGGGCCTGGGCTCAATCCCCGGCGGGTCCGCACAAAAGTATTTTTTCATTCTATTTTAACACTCATAAGGTTTTGAGGAAAATAATGTTTTTCAGAAAAGTTATTGGATTCGGGAAAAATTGAAATTCCCTTTTTTTATGTGATTTTTGAAGACCATAATACGATTCGAGCGATGGATATGCGTTATTTTCTTGCTGGTTGATAAAGGAGATTGTTATTATATATATATATATATATATATATATATATATATATATATATATATATATATACAGGGTGTCCCTGGACTTCCTCTTTCCCTCTCAGGAATGTATAGATGAGGTCAAAATATCACCAGTACTTCATATAACTTTTGTTCCTAAAAGCCTTCGTTACCAAGTTACGGGTCCTCAAAGTAACTGAATAAAAAATGTTTTTCTTTGATAACTTTCAAAGTGAATATTCAAAATCATCCAAATTTTGGAGATTGACTAAACAAATGAATTCCTTCGATGAGCTTTCATGCACGAGTCAGTTGTTTTGCTACAAAGTCAAGAACGGACTACCCCCGATGGTCCACACCCCAAAACTTTGAAATGACTGGGATTTGTCAATATGTTTCAACAAAACAAGGTGTACAAAAACAAGTACTCGTGTGGAAAATCGATCGGAGCAACGATTTTTGATAAAAATGCATTTTTGTTCGACGACATCCAACCTGAGATGTCTACCATTATTCGAAAAGATTAATTTGTAATGAAAATAGAAATGATAGGTACAATGTTCATAACGAACCCAACCAAACATTCACGTTGGTGTTTGGTTTGCAATATCCCATGGGGATTTTCTTCGACCCATATGTGGAGATTATGAGAGTTGATTACTCCATCTCTACTGAAACCTGCTTCATCAGTGAATAAAACTCGAGTAATGAAAGACATATCCTCTCTTTGCTTATCCAGGAACCAATTGGCATATTCCAGTCGTGCTGGAAAATCTTCAGGTGTCATGGCATGTACCTTCTGGATGTGATATGGGTGGAGCAGTTGTTCCCTAATTATTCAATGAATAGTGGACTTGGATGTATGGAACTGTTCTGATAGGTTTCTGATGCGCATTGAAGGATCATCAGCGACAGCTTCCAAAATATTTTCCTCCAATACAACGGTACGCACAGCCCTAGGAGCGCTCTCACCACCTCGTTTTGGCGAAACTGAACCTACAATAATTTCGAAATAAAACAACAGGCTCCAATTAATTATCCATTAGACATACTCGTCTCCCTCAAGCTGCGATCGAAACGCTTGAACGTTTCTCTTGCCGGTAACGTTCGATTGGGAAAATGCTCGGCATACAGACGACGGGCTTCTGCAGCATTACCAAATGCTCGTCCATACAATGCATGCATATCTGCATATTCGTTGAATGTAAACTGTTCGGCCATATCAAAACACTTCGAACTGTCCTATTAGAATATTGACAATACAATGACAACGCACCACTCAACAAAACAAAATCGCATTCCAGTTGTCATTTTTTATCCACACTAATTTTATTTATTTCTACAAGGTGTTTTTGTCAACATCTGTGGAAGAAATGGAACATAAATTTATTCACCGGTTTTTTTTCACCTTGCAGTTTTTGTAGTTTATTCGTTTGCTTTTTATTAGTTATGTTTTCCGATGTGCGTTTTTTCAGCTAAATTTATCTTCGGGTTAAAGGTTTTCTCCCATGAAATTATACTTATCAGTGAAACTCCTCAACATTTAAGCTGTGAATACGACAACATCCAAATGTTGAGTTCCATGAGATTCAGATAACACAGCACGAAACGTGCTTATTCCACGCGTACATACAAAATATGGACTGAATTCGATATTCCATAGTGGAGTAGCTTGTTAGTTCAAAAACACCACGAATCTACATAACTTGATATTTCATTTGAAAAAATATCTACATTGTGAATGAAACTTTCAACTAGGTACTGTACTTTTTGTTTATGACTTTATTTTAGCATATTTTGTATTATCCCTATTATAAATGTTGTTGAATTAACGTTAGCATTAGTATTTCTACTATGAAAATTTTTCATTTCAAATAATGGTGGACGATTGGGGTTTGATGTCGTCAAGTAAAACTGCATTTTTATTAATAATCGTTGCTCCGATCCACTTTCTACTCCAGTACTTTTATTCAGAAAATGGTCTATGTAACCTTATTTTGTTGAAAACTATTGAAAAATTATCTGTCATTTCAAAGTTTTGGGGTGTGGACCATCGGGGGTAGTCCGTTCCTGACTTTGTCGCAAAACAACTGACTCCTGCATGAAAGCTCATCGAAGGAATTCATTCGTTTAGTCAATCACCAAAATTTAGATGATTTTGAATATTCACTTTGAATGTTATCAAAGAAAAACATTTTTCATTTTGTAACTTTGAGGGCCCGTAACTTGGTAACGATGGCTTTTAGGAAAAAAGTAATGCACATTATATATATATATATATATATATATATATATATATATATATATATATATATATATGAAAGAGAGTAATATCGAGGGGACTGTTAAAAACAAAATGGAAGGAATTCAATGGACATAGCCCTCAGAGAAAAGTGTTAACCGTAGACACGTGTTTCGGGCTCTCGGCCCTCATCACAAATGAGCGGCTGGCTTCTGTTTGTTGACTCCGTTGATTTGTCGTTTTCTACCAAGTGTTGTTCATCCTTGCACTTCTTCACCGTACTGATGAGGGCCGAGAGCCCGAAACACGTGTCTACGGTTAACACTTTTCTCTGAAGTATATATATATATATATATATATATATATATATATGTATATATATATATATATATATATATATATATATATATATATATATATATATATATATCTTTCTTCGTAGATTTTCGCGGGTATAATGTGTTGAGATAGTTTTTTAGGTTTCTGTCCGCGTTCTATGTTCTTGGACCTCAAAAGGTCCGATTTCACGACATTTCGGCAAATTCACATTTGCCATCTTCGGTGATGTCTAGAAATTCGATTGTTTCGAACTCAATTTGTAATAGTGGTTAGTCGATTGTGCACGATCGATTCCCTTCGTTCGTGCCCCGTTTCGTGTGGGGACGGAAGATGTCGTTGTTGGATGCGTTGATTCCAGATCGCCATCAGTGTTGCTCGATTGTGCACGATCGGTCCTTCTCGTTCGTGCCCTGCTTTGTATGGGGCCGGAAGAGGTCGCTGTTGGACGCGTTGTTGCCAGGTCACCATAACGAGATACCGGGATGACGGGAAAACGGGATAACGAAAAGCGGGCAGAGTCAAAAGCATAACCTAGATAGAACAACACGAAGGAAAACATAGGAAAAAATAAATTCTACGCGGACGAGTTTTTAGGAAACAAATTGTTGAAATACAGAATGAGCGGTAATAATATTTTGTGTATCTTGATGATAACGTAAGTAATTGATTGTGTGTTCAATCAAATTAGGTATAGATTACACGTATATTATGAGGTATATACGTTTTTCCCTATATGTATGTATAAAACTCACTGGATGAAGTATTCGTCGTCACTTTGCCCTAGACGTGGATTATAGTTCCATCCTCTGCCATTTTTTTCAAAACCCTTAGTAGTGGTTATCTTAAACCAAACAAGTTTTCAGCCAGAACTTTCAGTGAAACAACTCAGCGTTTTAAATCATATTATGTATTTCGTCAGAAGCATCAACCGTTTCCCGCAGTGTTTTTCAATATGGTGCTTAGGAAAGAATCTGATCAAATTAAATATTTTGTTGCCCAGATATAGTAATGGTCGACCCACTCACGAGATTTTTTGTTAATTTTTGAAATAGTTTAATATGAAAATCAAATCAACCGATAAAAAACTATTCCCTCATGAGATTTAAATTTATTATTTGAAGTTAACCTAACCTGAACGAGGAAAATATTGTACAGTAGGTATTTATTCAGATTTTTGTTAAAAAACTAATTTGGCATTTTTTTTATCGTAAAACCCATAGTGAACAGAAAATAATCAAAATATAGCTTATCATATTTCTGACATATATTTTGTATACATGTTCCCAATACAATTTGAGAGATATAAAGCTTTGTTATTGGCTAATGGATAAGGAGTTTTATCATGGTAATCTATGAAATATTTTTCTCGTCAAAGTTCATTTGTGCTGAAGTTAAGTCGTTAACTTTCTTCCCAAAGCTTTGCCAGTTGACAGAACGTTAGGAAAAACTTTATATTTCCAACATTTCTGTATATAAGAGTCCATTACATTACACATGATCGAATCGACATCGTGTTTCTACCATACACCATACATCAGATTATATTGTTGAACCATTCCGGATTAATTATGACTTTTGTTACAGTTAAACGAGCCCGTTCTACAAATTTGGAGAAATCAGAGGAAAATGAAGGACATATTTCAGTCCCCTATTACAGCAACCCATCTGCAATAAAAAGAGGTGAGAAAATACATTTCTTCTTGGTAAATTTGCTGCATCTGGACTCCATCACTGGGTTCAACGATTTTTGGGGTACTTACGTATTTTTTGGCGCTCTCTAATACTTTCGTAGATACGGCCCTTGAATCGTCCAAAAGCGGGGATTTTCAAATTGCATTTCCAGCCACTCGAAACTAACGAAATGCCCCCAATTTTCTTCAGCACAATCTACATACTCCATATCTACTGTTTAACACAAAATGCATTATCAAAACAATTCATTCTAAACAGAAATCACCCTTCTTCACAATGTTAACACATGACACGATTCCTACTTTCACTCACCCTTCAAACAAAAAGTAATTTTTTAAAGTGAAACTTCTTTGAGCGCGATTAGAGTAAGATTTCAAGGTCGAATTTGAATGGAAAGTTCTGATATGAAATGGGCGGAAATTAGGTACTTGGCCAGAGAAATAAAAAGAGAGAACTATGGTATATACGGTGCTGTCCTCGTTTTTGATTAATCGCTGCCAGCTACGAGAAGATAATAAGCGTCAGTAGCTCAATGGTAAGATGCTCGCCTGCCGTTCGAAGCCGCCTCTCTGATGCGGGAGATCGGGAGTCTGAACCCCGCTAAAGTCTTCTTTTAATTTCAAATCACAATCAACATTCCCTAACGCAAATATCCTGAAATCTGTCTCACACAACACATTCACACCCTTTTTGCACGTATTTTTTCTGAAAAGATTCCACATTAACTACATTCCACAAAACCACGTATGTTCAGTACCAAAACAAATTAATTTTTTTACAGAAAGTACTTACTAGGAGGCAAAACGACAAATTCACAAACAAACATGACTGACTATATAAAGAGCAGAAAACAGCTCTAAACCTGCTGGGGCGGGGTCTAGTCCCTTGCTTGTTCGGGGGTTGCAGTCAGTCCTTGGACTGGAGCGTTCGTTCGGGATGCCGGAAACGGTGTCCGGAGGGGACGGTTCAATTCTCTCCGAATTTTATGAGTTTTCTCGGCAATCTGTATATATAGTATTTTTGTAAATATGTATTTATTATATATTCGCTGTGTGCACGACAGTAAGTTAAACGAATGGATAGTATAATAAGAACAAGATTTGAAAGCATAAAACATTATATATCTTTCCAAACCAACACTGTGATAAAGGAAAATAAATTCGTTTTCGCACAACATGTGGGAAATGTTTCAAAAGTAAGTTATATTATTGGTATAGTCCATCCAATATCAATTGCAGAAGCTGTTTCTATAGGGAGCAAATGAAAACTCACTTCGCTAACACGAGCGTATATGCGAAGAAACGGAACGGAAAATAATTTGTTACTCGTAAACATTTTCCGTCGGCAAATGGTACATCAAAAGAGCCCCTAGTCAACGTGGACTCGAGTGAGGGCTGTTAGTTGTACAACCGATTCGTCTGGACCAATCAAGTTGGAGATAATGCTGGCAGCTGTGTCTCTACGATGGGAGGACATAAATCACGCGTTATATTTGCGTTTTAATAGCTCTGAAAGATTAAAAACCACTAGCGTCTATGGTCTTGGTGTGTGCCGATCGAAATACGTTTTAGGATATAATAATAACCTACATCAAACAATGAAAGAAATTATTTTTCTTTCTCAATGTATTTGTATAAATAAAAGCTTGTCTTTAATTTTTTTTCATTTTTCATAATTTTTGAAGTATTTTTAAAATCTTAAAATATCTAAATAAAATTAGTTATCTCCGCCACTGCTGCTCACACGATTTCGCCGCAAGACTTTTTTATGCTTCTGCAATTGATATTGGGAAAACTATAATTCATGTTTATTCATTTCTATTTTGATCAAATCTATATAATGAAAATGAATGTGAAATTGTGTTGCTATTCGTAAAACTCGAGAAGGGCTGGACCGATTTGGCTATTTTTTTAAATGTTCGTAAATAGTCAGAGGAAGGTATTTACGGAAAGAAAATTGGAAAATTCCCGGAAAAGTCATTTTTTTTAATGGATTTTTGTATAACTCACAATTCGAAGATGGGTATGCGTAATTTTTTTTTGTTCGTATGATCCTGAAAAGTTTTGAAAAAAGGGAAGTCGGAAAATTCGGACAAACTGCAAACATGTAATTTTTATATGCACTCTCGATCATAACTGACGATAGGAACGACATATTTGATTGATTCTTTTTTT